>JAGFMF010011660.1:2514721-2616908 GCA_019455555.1 Galemys pyrenaicus | reverse complement strand
AGCAGGAGAGGTCTGCTGCACCATGTGGGTCCCCTCCCTGGCCGGCGGCAGGGATCGAACTCGTGCTGCAGTGGCTGCGGTTGGCTTCACAGTGAGTTGCTTAACCCACTGCGCCACCAGGGAGGGCCTGTGTTCTTAACTTGGGGTACCGCATCACCCCCAGGCCATTCCAACCTACTGCCTATTTGTGAGTTGGTTATTGACAATTTATAGACCAGGTTGCCTATGTATTAGGGGCCTTGCAGAGTAGAGAAAGAAAAATAATAATAAAGTGTAGGTGCTTCTCTTGGAATGAGTTTGAGACAAAAGAACCCACTATGTCTTTCGAAATGGAGCTCTGTATGTGAAAGAGGCTGAAGGCTGGAAAAACTCCAAGAGAAGTGAGACCACAGAGAGGGAGTCCAGGACTGCTGTGGACATCATTGTTAGAAGCAAGTGTGCCTGGGGTGCTGGTGTTTGTAGGGTTATAAAGTGTCTTTTGTGTGGGCCCAGTGGGGAATGGACACTTGAAGTCAAAAGTGGAAGAGCCTTACTTGATAGGATTTGGGATACTGGACACTGCTGTGTCCTAAGATGAAATGTGTTCATGTCTGGGTTGAGAGGACTCCCATAAATGGGAGGAAAGGTTATTGCAGGAAATATAAATGCCCCAAACCTTAAATACCATCGTGAGTTTTTACACAAGAACAGAAGCTGGAGTACAAGGACAGGAGAGGTGGCCTTGGGGAGGAGGGGGGGAGAGGCTGAGGAATAACCAAGGAGACCAAGAATTTCAGCTCACCCTTCTCACCTGGACAGTCCGTCTTCTTGGTGGACAGGCTCCTGGGGACAACCCATAGAGCCTAAACAGACCCTAGGCTATCAGCTGGGCTCAGCCCACCCTGACCCAGTAGCACCATGTGCCCCAGGGAACAGGGAATTTTGAGGAAATACTTTTTTTATTTTTAAATTTTTAAATTTATTTTTCTTACAATGTTTGCTTTCTTTTCTAGGTGTAGTCCCCATAGAAATCCCACCACCAATTCACCCGTGCACCATCACCATAGTCCGTTGTGCTCTTCCCATCCCTGCCTTGACCCTCTCCCCTGCAGAATGTCTCTGATTTGTAGTTGTCTGTTTATTTTTATTTTATTTCGTTGTTGGTGGTTGTAATTATTGTTATTTTTTCCTTGATTCCCTGTGTTCCTCCTATAAGTGAGACCATCCAGCATTTTTCTTTTTCCTTCTGACTTAAGGAAATAGATTTCTTAGGTAAGGAGTGAGTTTGGGGGCCTGAGGCTGTTCTTCTGCAGTCAAGAAAGATGGTGGTCCTCCTGCTCCCTCAGTCTCCTGTGGAGATGGGGGAGGGGCAGGCATAAGGATTTTCCAAGTCTCCAACTCCTGATGTTTCATTTCCCCTAATTTCCTAACCTGTGTGCCAGAAAGTAGCCGGAATCCTAGACAATTGCTAGGGTTCCTGTTTTGAAGACCCACAGTTAACCATCTGTTGTTGGGGTGGGTAGTGGGGTGGACACAAAATCCTCATAGCCTGTGAGCAGGGGGCTGGCCTTGGGGTAAGCACCAAGAAGGCCCCTAGCTCATGAATGTTGTGATGGGGTAAAATCTCAATACTGATTTTGATTTGTCCCCTGTTGATGTGGAAGATCATCATGAATAGATGCTGCCATCTTGTAGCTTCTGCCTTCTGCTCAGCAGCAGCCCTTCCTCCCTCTGTCTTAGGCGCAGATCTCTGAGAGGCAGGTTAGCCTGAGTCAGCCTGAATCTTTATCTTGTTTATCTTATCCTCCTGCTTCAACCTGGCCTCTCCTGATCCCCTCCCTGCTTGGATGGTTGTGAAGGGCCAAAGTTCTGACCCCTCCCTGTGTGTGTGTCTCCAGTCCAGGGTCTGGTTTTGATAACTCAAGAGGAGTGAAACCAGGCCCAACACCATACTGGGTTAATTTGTAGACTTAACTAAGCCCCACACCACTATTAATTCTCTGGATGTACATTAACATACATAGCATAGAATGGATGCCATAAGGACGAATTTGTCTTTCAAGAAATGAGGGAGGGGGGCTCCCTGGTATTGCAATGGGTTAAGCAACGCACTATGAAGCAAACTGCAGCCACTGCAGCACAAGTTCGATCCCTGCCCCTGGCCAGGGAGGGGACCCACATGGAGCAGCAGACCTCTCCTGCCTCACCCACTGTTCCCCTCAGCAGTGTGTTTCCCCCTACCCCCCACCCCTCCACCCACCTCTGGCCTACATAAATAAATAAATCTTTAATATATATATATATATATATAAAAGAAATGAAGGGAGCATTACAGTAAGCCCTCACACAGATGGGAAATCCGGGTCCTTTAGCATGGTCATGGACTCCTGGTGTCAACAAATCCACCATAAACAAAGAGCAGGGACCCTGTGCTGCTGAAACTGGCCCTGCCCCTGCCTCAGGTGACTCCCATAGCTTCCCACAACCTCCGGATAGAAAACCCATAGAGGTTAAGTCTCTGCGCTATCACCACTATGGCCTGAGCTGCTGACCCACATGGCGCAGCAGACCTTTTCCGTCTTACCCACTGCTTCCCTCAGCAGTGTGTTTCAGTCAATCTGCCTGATCTGCTCCCTGTCTCTGGTGAGTCCTATCACCCCCCCACCCCACACCTCTGGTCTACACCCCAGTCTTGTATGCATAAGTAGGTAAGTGAATCAAGCTTTAAAAAACCTATAGCCCCTGGATCAGGGTGATGGATTGAGGATTGCTTCCTGCCACCTTAAGTTGGTTCCTTCAAGATACTAAACATCCCCCCCTGCGCTAAACACTTGGTGTTCAATGTTTGATTTTCTGCCATGTGCTCAGCACAAGAACCATCTGTGACCAGCAATGGGGAGAGGGCAAACCCAGCCCAAATGGTATACCTTCAAGGTGGACTTAACATTACTCCCTAACCTCCAAATAGGTGTTTCTATAGAGCAAACTTTCCAGAAATGAAGCCTATGGATGTCGTTTGATACTCTCTTCGAAATGGGCCGTATTTGGAACTCAGATCACAGAGAAGACTCAAGCAGCAGCACTGACTTTTGAGGAACGCAAGGAACTTTAGAGACTGTTGAACCCATCATCTTAGTGTATTTAAGAGTTTATAGAGGGGCTATGGCCTAGGACCCATTTTGCAATGTTTTTTGGACTACATTGAAATATACTATCTAAATAAAATTCTACAGGGCCTGAGCTATCTTTGCTTCTGGCACTTTCTCCCTCCCACCAAATTGCATGGTTCTTTGTAGACACCAAGCTGTTACTGCCTTCCTGCCTTTCCTCCTCCTAGAATTTCCTCCTATTCCTCACAGCCCCTTTGCTGGGCTGTCTCCTATTTCACCCGTGGTCCCTGCTGCTGCAATCTCAGCAAACCTTGGTTCTCACGGTCTGGGTTAGGGGTCCTTTTCTTCTCAAGCCTCTCGGGGGCACATCTCCATCACTGCACTTAACTAAGATGATGCCATTAGGAACCGGAGCCTCTCATCACCCCTTGACTCTGGGGTCTTTTGCCATGCGGGCTTGAACTTCATTCACCCTTTTAATCAGACCCAGTTTCCTCTAAAGGATACTGCAGTTTAGTAGGAGAAGGAACCATCATGAGGATCATAAAATGATTGTATCAAAGTGGGTGTGATAAATTTCACAGAGTCATATAAAAGAGGAAACTGAGGCTGTTACTTGCGAAAAGTCGTTCTTGGCTTCTGGGTAGCAGGTTAGACAAGCCTGAAGTTCACACCCAGATGAAGGAAGCAGTCTGGGAAGGCTTCTGAAATCATGCCAGCCTTCACCTCAGAACTTAAGGTCTTGAGCCCTGGGGAGGCTGTATCCAGAACAGGAGCCCGAGTCACACACAGGTGACTGTTCTGAGTGACAAGGTAGTGAAAAGCAGTCAAAAGGAGACCACGATCAGATGTCAGGAGACCTGGATCCTGGCCGATGCTTTGCTCCAGCCAGTCTTGCTTTCAATCCACCTTAGTCCATAATGAGAGCTGTTGGCTAAATGGGATGCTCCAACATGCCTTTTCCTCAGCCTAGAATAATTGCTGTCTCTCTCCAAGCATCTGTTTCCTGGTCAAAATACTATTCCTTAAAATTTAGTTCAGATCCTAGCTTCTAAGTGAAGCCTTCTACATCTACACCAGGTGAAATGAGATTTTCTCTTTTCTGCTCTGGATCTCCATAGGAAAAAATATATTTCTAGCAAAATGTTTCTCTTAGGAAACAATATTGTTCTGCTTTATTTCCTTATGTGCTTCTCTTGTGTTTCCTACTAAATTACTCCCATTAAGGTCCCCCTCCTTGAGAGCAAAGACCGTATTTATCTGTGTAGCTCCCTTATTATCTAATTTATGGTAGACACTCAACTGTTCGTTGACTGAAAGAACAGCATCCTCTTATCTGTAAAGTGCCAGGGCCAAAGGCATGAACTCTGAGCCACTCACTAAGCTGAGTGATTGCACAAGTTACTTGAAGCTTTCGTGCATCTGTTTCTCTAATGGTGAATAGTCGTAAGTGGGGTTGATAGAATTCACCTTGCAAAGCTGTATGGGGGAGTCAGTGAGCCCTCAGCCCTGTGTAGGCCCATTGTGTTAGCAGCTCATCCGCCCCTCTCCAAAGGTGTCAGAGCAGGAGCTGCTGTCGGCACTATAGAATCCTTGTCGGGTAAGGAGGTTCCCCCTCCCTGACCTGCTGCTTCTCCCCACCCCCACATGTGCTGTGCAGTGAGTTGTGAAATCCTCCAGAGTGCTTTTATTGTCCTCACTATTTTTGTGAATCACTGGGTTCGGGTTTGCTGTTCACGGGTGAATTTGGGAAATGAAGATTCGACATTGCCTTTTCCAGTTGGTTTAAGAGATTTACTTATTAATTCTCTTAAAATTTCTTTTTTCTACAAAAAGAGATGACTTTAGGGCCTCCCTGGTAGTGCAAGGGGTTGAGCGCCACGCTGTGGGGCTTCCGCAGCCAGCTCAGCACAAGCTAGATCCCCTCCAGGAACTCCTGCTCCCCCCCCTGCTGCTCCCCTCAGCAGTGTATTTCAGTAGATCTGCCCGTTCTGCTCCCTACTCTATCTCTGGTATATTCTTTCGCCCCCTGTACCCCAGTTCTTGTGTGCATAAATAAATAATATCATTTTTAAAAAAGAGCAGACTTTAGATAAATACCTGTTGCTTATTTTTTAAAGACTCATTTTTATTTTATTTATGCATACAAGAACTGGGATGTAGGCCAGAGGTGCCGACATGGTGATAACACTGAGACTTAACTCCTAGGCCACCAGGGAGGCCCAGATTCCTGGTTTTTAATTGGACATAGTTAATGAGAGGTAGATCAGCGATAGCATAGGAGTTAATGTGCTGATGTACCTGTGTCATGTCAGCGTCTCATGATTAAGATAGCTGACAACTTAAGTGAGTAAGACCACAGTGTTCAAGCAAATGTAGATTCCTGTAACCTGCTTAGGCTCACGGTTACACTTGATAATTCTTAGAAGTATGAAAACAATCCTTCAAGTAATTACTGAAAAGCATTTTGGCCCTTTTAAAAAGTGGGGAGAACCTGGAAACAAGATTCAGCAAGACATGACACAGAATAAGTAAAAGATTTCACTTACATTTTAGCGTCACTAGTATGTCAGTATTTCCTCACTCCACTTATCCTCCTGAAAAAGAAAGGCTAAGGACTAGCCTAGGGCTTAGTCCAGCCCCACTTAAATCTACATCAAAGTATGTGGTTTCAGGATTCAAAGTTACATCACAGGGCTAGGTAGATTTTCAGATGAAAGCGGTTGAGATGCTGAAGTGAGAAGAGGTAAAATAAGGCCAGAGCCGGACTGAGGGGTGCTGCGCCAAGGAGGGTAAAGAAGGTGGTTGCTATGGTTCTGATTCTCTGCCCTTAACTCTGTGAAGCTGATGCAGCTGGTCCCCTGCCTGCTTTTGCTGCCCCACACCACAAATAATTTCTTTTTTAGAAGTTTCTCCTGTTTTAAGGGTCCCACTTGGAGCCGTGCTTCTTTTCACAGCACTTACATCTGGCACCAGAGGGAGGTCTGCCGGGAAAGGGAGCTCTCCCCAGCCCTGCCTCTTTTCAAGGAGAGGAAAAAAAAAAACCCACAGAGGCCTTTCTTGGGTGTCTTCCCAGGCTCTGGCCACTGAGCCTGTGCTCTGCTCGCTGCGGCCAGAGTGGGGTGAGGACCGGGCTGCCTGAACAGGCATCCTCCTCCTCACGCGGCTGCATGTTTCCTTTTAAGGACATTGACTGTGTTTCTGTTCTGACAAACAAATAAGATTTTCCGTGGAGGACTGGACAATCAGAGGAACTTGGAGGCAGGATGGGGAGAAGCAGAAGAGAGGAAGATATTCCTGTTTTCTGTACAGGTTTGCAAGGGGGAAGGAAAACACTCAGAAAACTTTACTGTGTGTCTCTGAGCTGGTGTTTATTTCCATTAAGTTGACATTGCACTTGATCATCATCACGTGTGAGTGCTCCCCTACAGCCGAACCAGGTGCAGAACAGGAACCACAGAGACCACACCAAAACAGCACTGGGGCGTGTGGAATGCCGAGTTCAGACGTGAAGAAGATACAAACAGCCTGAGGAAGTGAAGAAGTCAGCTTTTCTTAATTAGCTTTTGACATTTGACTAAATTACTGAGTTTATAGAGCCATAAAGAAGCAATCCTAACATACTTCATGGCCTCATTTGCGTGAAATATTCAGAACAGGCACATTTTAATTTATTTACGCATACAAGAAGTAGGATACAGGAGGGTCTCCCTCCTGCAATGCACCCCAAGTTTTATTCCCCATTGTCAATCACCATCACCATCATCAGTTCCTATAAATGAAGAAGAGGGATGTGCACACACATTCATATTTTTTTTTCATATATTTGTATATATGGGGTATAAGAACTCAGCATCATCTCAGAGCCATACTCTAGTGGTGTGAGAATGACAAGAGTTATATTACAAGACAGTGAGGCAGGGGAGTGGAGAAGGATTTTTTTTTAGAGATTTATTTTTATGCATGCAAGAACTGGGGTACAGGTCAGAGGCATGGTGGGGTGAGAGGATTCACCGGAGACAGAGTGGGGAACAGAACAAGCAGACTGACTGAAACACACTGGGGAGAAGAGCAGTGGGCGAGGCAGGAGAGGTCTGCGGCCCCATGTGGGTCCCCTCCCTGGCTGGGGATCTTACTCGTGCTGCTGCTGTGCCACGGATGCTTCACGGTGTGGTGCTTAACCCCTTGCACCACCAGGGAGGCCCTGTAGAAGGATTTTTAAATAAACAGATCCTCATAGACAATACCGGTGGCCAGTAAGCATACAGGACTGGGCTCTCTCTGACTTTACATCAAAGAAAGGCAAAGGAAAACCTCAGTGGGATACATTTGTTAACCATGAAAAGGAAAAAGTATTTCACAGATATTTTGGTATGTCAGAAATCAGCCAAAGTTTCAAACCCTGCTGGTGTAAACTGGCAGATGAAAGGGAGATTCAGTTACCAGAGGAGGAAAAGAAACCCTGGGTGGGTAAAAACAACAAGGATTCATTACAAAGTTTTCCAAATGTTGGTCTTTCTGCATTTTTCTGGGTAAATTCCCAGAAATAGAATCATTCAGTGAAAAGGTATGGATGTGTGTCAAGCTCATGGGCCCGACTGCCAATTTCTTTCAAATGGTGATCTTAATTTACCCTCCCTTTCATCCAGAATGCCTTGGCCAGCATTCAAAAGCATGCTTCAAAAATTAAAGATAAAATAGCTACCTAGGAGTCAAGTGAAAACAGCATAAGAGAACTAGGGTTGGGTTAAAGCAAACTCTGGAGCGTGCCCAGGAACTGGAAGATCCTGGGGTTCAGTCCTGGCTCCCTCTTGGCTGAACACTAACCAGAGCCAGGACCCAGCTCCGGCGTTTTGGGATTCATTTTGTGCAACTGCTAAACGAGAGACTTGGCATTACTTTTTTATATTTTAATATTTTATAACTCTGTAATAGTTTCTTTATAGCTTTAAAAGCTTTGGAAAAGTTAACAGAGGGATAATAACAATTTCTACGGGGGCACCGGTGCTCAGTGGAAGGAGTCCTGAGCAGGAGCAAGGGTAGAAAATGACTGAGGTCAGTTCATGGAGGACCAGCTTTTTCCTTTTTTTAAAGATTTATTTATTTATTTATGCATGCAAGAACTGGGGTGTAGACCAGAGGTGTGTGTGGGTGAGAAGAGTCACCAGAGACAGAGTGGGGAGCAGAACAGGTGGACAGAATGAAATACACTGCTGAGGGGAGAGGCGGGTGAGGTAGGAGAGGTCTGCTGTGCCATGTGCATCAGCTCCCAGGCCTGGGGATCGAACTCATGCTGCAGTGGCTGCCGATAGCTGAATAGTGTTTTGTCTTTAACCCCTGTGCCACCAGGGAGAGCCCAGGACCAGCTTTTTCAATGTACATGTTGTTCCCACAAATACTTAGAGAGTATTTTGTCTGGATTTGGGGATATATATTGGGAAATTGGGGGCAAGAGCTAGAGAGTCATAGGCTATGCCAACATTTCTGAAACTTCCCCAATCCAGCTTTCTCACCTGTCAGTAGTACCTCTGGTCTTCAATCAAACTGGCTCAAAGTTCCGTGTCAATTTTTTTTTAAGATTTTAAAAAAAGATTTTATTTATTTATGCATACAAGAACTGGAGCTCATGCCAGAGGCAGGGGTGAGAGGAGTCACCAGAGACAGAGCAGGAGCAAAACAGGCAGATTGATTGAAATACACTGCTGAGGAGAGCAGCGGGCGAGGCAGGAGAGGTCTGCTGCGTCATGTGGTTCACCCCCACTAGCCTGGGGCAAGGATCGAACTCCTGCTGCAGTGGCTACAGTTTGCTTCATAGTGTGTTGCTTAATCCACTGCGCCACCAGGGAGGCCCCCTCCATGTCATTTTTTATTTCCTTGTTTCTTTGACCTGGATGTGGCCACAACCAGCAATCATGAGAGCTTATTCATTCAACAGACATTCTCAAGTTCCCATTGGCTTAGCCCACACTGATTCTGTCCTCTTAAGGCATTTGCTTTCAGCACCCTCACTGGGTAAGTGTCTCGATGTGTCTCCACAGCACCACCTCCCAGTCCTCAGTGTCACTGCAGGCATGCATCCTTTATACTTATGTGTCCCCGGAGTGTGCGTCAGGCTCCTGGGAAGGAGCAGTGAAAAGACAACAACAGCCTGACAGTAATCCCTGCCTTCATGAAACTTACATTCTAGGGAAGAAAACAAACCAGTAATTAAGTAAAATATATGCTACATAATACTACCTGTTGGGAAAAAAAATAAAACAGGAAAAGGCAGTATAAAGTGTGTGAAAGCAGACAGGATGTTGAACTACAGATAGGGTGAACTACAGATGGGTGTGCTTTTGAGTTAAGCACAAAGGGGTTGAGTTAGCCTGATCACCTCTGGAGGAGGAACAGTCTGGGAAGAGGAACAGGATATGCCAAGGTCCTGAGCAGGTATGCTTCTAGTGCCACCCAGGAAGGGCAAGGAGACCACTGTGGCAAAAACTCAGTATAATTTGCATTTTTTTCTCTACATTTTAAAAAAACAGGTGGGCCTCCCTGGTGGTACAAGAGGTTAAGCATCACACTATGAAGCTATCCACGGCCACTGCAGCACGAGTTCGATCCCGGCCAGGGAGGGGACCCACATGGTGCAGCAGACCTCTCCTGCCTCGCCCACTGCTCTTCTCCCCAGTATATTTCAGTCGATCTGCCTGTTCTGCTCTCTACTCTGCTCTGGTGAATCCTCTCAACCCTACACCTCTGGCCTGCACCCCAGTTCTCATATGGCTACAGTGGGCTGGGGTTGGTATTTCTGTTCTTCCAGGTCAGTTTTAATAAAACCTTAGCTGGTTAGACTGTGGTTAACTAGTTTCTCCCGTGGCCAGACTTTGTTAAGGAGAGTGCCCTGGACTAGTTCACAGTGGTTCTTTGTTTCTTTCCCTGTTGGAAACTCAAGGGGATTTTTCTCCAGTAATTACTGGGAGAGCTTGTCAAGCTCTTGAGGGTAAAATGCACAAAAGCACGCCCCCCCTCACGCCACCCCACTCTGGGTCCTCCTGAAGTTTTCAACTCTCAGACTTGTCCACGGTCTCAGAATTGCCTCTAGCCATTCATTAATTTCAGTTTAGGATTTTCTACTTGGCCCTGGTTCTTGTGGCGGTTTCTGTTTCAGTATCTTGTGTTCGCTTTGATTTGGGGGCAGTTGTTTGCCTTGATGATCATATGGGTCTCAGAGGAGCTGTTGCTTTTTCATCTTCTTTATTCTTTTCATTGACGCTATGACTTCTAAGCACCATATACATGGAATCAGAACTGGAACAGATTACAATTTTAAAAAATGCATTCTCTTAAGCTTCTTCGCTCTCTCACGCCTGAATTCATGGCTCTTCATCTATGTCTTTTTTCAGATTTTGAGATTTAGTTTTAATTTTTTAAAAAAGATTTATTTATTTATGCATACAAGGACTGGGGTATGGGTCAGATATGGGCGGGTGAGAGGATTCACCAGAGACAGAGTGGGGAACAGAACAGGTAGATTGACTGAAATACACTGCTGAGGGCAGAAGTGGGCTAGACAGGAGAGGTCTATTGTGCCGTGTGGGTCAGCTCCCTGGCTGGGGATCGAACTCATGCTGTAGTTGCTGCGGATGTTTCACAGTGCGGTGCTCAACCCCTTGTGCCACCAGGGAGGCCCCAGATTTGGGGATTTTAAAACCCATTTTTAAGTAGTCAGTAGATTTTTGTAGTACAGGGGGAATAAAAGAACAAAAGGGTGTCAGCACCCAGTTTCCTTCCCAGAACAAGGATCTCAATCTTTCCAGAGATAGTCTGTGCATATTTGGCCAAATATGTGGCATCACTCTCCTGTTTTTGTTAGTTGTGATGCAACTGGTAGTGTTTAGTAAACACTGTTCTGAACCTTGTCTCTATTTTTAAAATAGTTCCATTTTGGTTTATAAGGAAATTCCTCATGTCTGCAAACTATCCATTTTATGACTGCATCGTAATTTATTTAACCACTTCCCTATGGATCCATTTAGACTGTTACAAACCATTTACTATTATGAACACTGGTGCACAAAATAACTTCACACCTTGTGATTTTACGCACAATAAAGTCTAACTTTTGAATACATTCCCGGACGTGGCACTGCTCAGTCAAAAAGCACATACACTTTTCATTTGGAAACTTCTGTGTCCTTTGGAATGTATACCAATTTGCATTCCTCTAACAATGAACCAGTGTTCATTCCCCTGTCCCCCCACCAGCAAGGTTTTTTAAAATTTATTTTAATTTGTGTTTTATATACTTGTTTATTGAGACAGCCTTGGTTTACAACCCTAATTATGGTTCAGAAGAAGAGGTTCATACCTCTTCAGATACATGTTATCACCAACAAGGTTTTATCAAGTTTTTTGGTCTGTACCCAGTTGCTAGGTGAAAATGTGACATGTGTAGCAAAAAAGAAAAAGAAAAATTTGCATCATATTCCAAATCAGGTAATTCACACTGCAGAAAGATGATATAAACATAGGGCCTCCCTGATGGTGCAAGGGGTCAAGTCTCAGCACTGTGACGCCATCTGCAGCCACTGCAGCACAAGTTCAATCCCTGGCCAGGGAGCTGACCCACATGGTACAGCAAACCTCTCCTGTCTCACCCACTTCTTCCCTCAGCAGTGTGTTTTGGTCAGTCTGCCTTTTCTGCTCCCCACTCTGTCTCTGGTGAATCCTTTTACCACCCCACACCTTTGGCCTGCACCCCAGCTCTTGTATGCATAAATAAATAAAATAAATAATTTTTTAAAAAAAGATCATATAAACATAGTGGATGCCAAAGGATTTCAAAGAGCAGTTACAACTAGTTAGGTATTATTAAATTCATAGTGGTAAAAACCTTATGAATTTAAGGACTGTAGGAGAAGTTTTTAGGTAGTGATACTGACTTGTTCAATATCAGAGATTTCGGCCTCCCTGGTGGCGCAGTGGGTTGAGCGCCGCACTATGAAGCACAGCAGCATGAGTTCAATCCCAGCCAGGGAGGGGACCCACATGGTGCAACAGACCTCACCTCAGCAGTGTGTTTCGGTCGATGTGCCTGTTCTGCTCCCACTCTGTCTCTAGTGAATCCTCTCACCTCCTGCGACTCTGGCCTGTACCCCAGCTCTTGCATGCATAAATAAATTTTTTAAAAAGTATATGAGAGATTTCACAGTGGGGAGATGCCATCGGAATGTACTGGGAAGTTTTTCTGGAAGAGTTCATCAGAGATCCACCAGGGGAAGCCCCTGGTAATGCACTGAACATGGAAGGGACTCCAGCTATAACGTATGACTCGCTGAACATCCGAGAATTCAAACTGGAAAAAAATGCCATTTATGCAAAGATTGTGGGGAAACTCTAGGCATGATTCAGACTTCCCACACCAGAGACTTCATGTTAGAAGAGAAACTTTTTGAATATAGTAACTACAGGCAAGATTTTTCCCGGAGACGGCATCTTATTCTACGTCAGTGAATCTACTCGAGAGAAAACCTATAATTCAGTGAGTGTGGTAAAGTCTTTAATCAGTGCTTAAGTCTTATTCAACATCAAAGAATTCATTCTGGAGAGAAATCCTGTGAATGTCATAAGTGTTGGAAGGTCTTCAATTATAGTTCATAACTTACTCAACCCCAGAGAATTGTATGGAGAGAAACCGAGTATAATAAATGTGTAAATGCTCTCAGACTAAGGCTAATTTTTACCAAAGAATTCATTTCAGGGCAGCCTATGAGTGTAATGAAAGTGAGGCTACCTGTGGCTATTCCTGGACCTGAAATTCTAATTGTGAAAAAAATGAAGAAGGTACCAATGTTTTTATTTTATGATGCAAAATTTCTAACTGACCCCTGTGTTCAAACATTTTTTTTAAAGATTATATATATTTTATTTTATTAAGTATACAAGAGCTGGGGTGTAGGCCAGAGGTACGGGGTGGGGGGTGGGGGTGAGAGGATTCACCAGAGACAGAGTGGGGAACAGAACAGGTAGAGTGACTGAATGAGATACACTGCTGAGGGCAGCAGCTGGTGAGGCAGGAGAGGTCTGCTGGCCATGTGGGCAGCTCTCTGGCTTGGGGTTCGAACTCAGGCCTTAGCAGTGATAGTGCTGAGACTTAACCCCTACACCACCAACAAGGCCCCCCAAACATTTCTTCTGTGAATCATTGATCAAACGGTAAACCTGGAGGAAAGTTTGTCTGTGGTTCCCCTTCAGTACTGTCAGAAATGCCACACCAGATGGAAAAGCAGTAGCTGCAGTTCTTGGAAGTTCATGGAAGCGTGCTGAGTTGTCATGTGAGCGAATAGCTCACGTGTCCTTGTTGATAAGGGTCAGAGCTCCCATATCTCTTGTGATCATTTCCTACCCAGGATCAGGGAAATGCAAGGTAGCCCTGACGTGGAGGGCGCTGGCAAGTAGTTTATAAATGGAAAGAAAGATTATGGGGTGCTATGAGAAAGAGCCCTCAGTTTACTGAAAGGACTGGATGGTGCAGAGCTGGGTGAAAATGAGGGCAGTGCATGCTGCCATCAGGACCCATTTCAGTTATGTTCGGGCACTTCATGTGCCCGAATGACCAGAATGACCCCTTCGGCGGGGGCATATGTTGGTGCATTGTGTGAGGACACACTCATGTTCGCTTGAGTCTGTGCTCCAGTGTGCTCCCAGGACTCCTCCACTGTGCTGCTTCTCATGCCTGCCCATCCAGCCCCTCTCCGCACACCACGGGAAGGGCCTTGGCTCCCACGCAGAGACTTTCAAGAGAGAGTGCAGGGCCAGGGTGAGAGGGAGATGCTTTGGGGAGACCCTCACTCTGCATGGCCCTGAGAGTGATGCTGCCTTAAATATCGTGCCCTTTGCCTCACTTCTGGCTCTAGCCCTGGTCTGGACAGAAGTCATGAAACCCAGATGACTTGCTGGGAAGACACTACATGACTGTCTGGATCTTGTGGGGTTTTGGAACTGGAGCAGAGGGGATGGGATGGAGGATGACGGAAACACCGGGGAGGAAGCTAGTCAAAGGAGCTGACTGGAGGAATGGGCTTAGACATGGCCATCTCTGGGAAAACTGATCAGCTCTGTGCAAGGAGTCCCATCTGCAGGGCACCAGTCATGGGCCTCCTTCTATTCCTTCACTTGCTCACTGAGTGCCCAGGATGCTGGACACATTGCTGTAGAAATATGCTTCTGTGGGACTATTTTAGGTAAGGAGTGGAGGTCCTCAGAAGCTAGCGGAGATAACTAATGGGATTTTATCATAGAGACATACTGAGTTTGTCTCTATTAGTCTATCTATCTATCCATCTATCTATCATCTAGTTAATGGCTACTTAAAGGTAAATGAATAACTTGGCAGGCTGCCCAAGCCCTGCATATTGCAGAAACTTTCAGGACTGGTCCTTGACCAGCCTGTGGGAGTTAGCTTCTAAGCCCTTTGAATATCTTCTCTAGGAAGATTGATTTATTTATGCATATAAGAACTAGGGTTCAGGCCAGAGGTGTGGGGGGTGAAAGCATTCACCAGAGACAGAGTGGGGAGCAGAACAGGCAGATGGACTGAAATACGCTGCTGAGGGGAGCAGCGGGCGAGGCAGGAGAGGTCTGCTGTGCCATGTGGGTCCCCTCCCTGGCTGAGGATCGAACTTGTGCTGCAGTGGCTGTGAAAAACTTCATTGTGCTGTGTCTTAACCCCTTGTGCCACCAGGGAGGCCTCAGGAAGAGTATCTTTGTGCTCCTAAGGTCTTGGGCTGTAGCAGCTAGTTTATGCTAGCAAAGTGATGTACAGGAAACACCTGTATTTGTATACCTAGGGATCTTGGGCCCATTATGCCGGGTGGACTCTGCACTGGACACCGAATAGCTAGGGTCAGTCACACAAGCGCTCTGTGATTACATGACTGACCTCCTCCCNCCCGCCCCCCCCCCCCCCAAGAAATGACCTCCAAGGCTCAGGTGAACTTCCCTGGTTGGCAACACTTTGTATATGTTGTCACTGTGTCACTGTTCCCAAGAGTAAGATTAAGGGCCGTCTGTGTAATTCTACTAGGAAAGAACTAGAGAAGCTTGTGACTTTTTCCTTTGCTGATTTTAACCTGTGTTCTTTCACTGCAAAAAAAGCATAACTGTACCATAGCTTTCTGGGTTCGGTGAGTCCTTCCAGGAGTTCCAACACTGAGGGTGGTCTTGGAAACCCTCTCCCCCCCAATGTAAATACATGCATAGGGGAACACCAGGAAAAGCTGAACTGGCAGACCAGAATGTTTTGGATTCAAGGCAGCTGAAGGAAGTTTCTTGGTTTGGGGTTTTTTTTTTTTTTTTGGTCATTTTCAGTCACAGAACTTTATATTTAAAACAAACTTGAAGTACCAAAGATGAAAATTCAAGCAACAACAAAGCAAAAGGAGAACGAACACAAACAGCTCCAGTTGTCTACTCTAAGCTAATTCTGTCCGTCCAGAGTAATTGTACCAGACGTCACACAAAAGATGTCTCTGGACTGGAAAGTTTAATGGGCCATTGGTCTTAACTCTCAAAGCATCCCTTTTCTAGAGAAGACTAGTACTCAACACGTCAGTACAGTGTATTACCTAACATCCCTAATTATCCCGGAAAGTCACAAATAAGAAATGGACTACTTAATAGGAAATACCTGTCAATGTGACTCAATAATGATTTCGTAATGATTAGTATCTTAGACTTCACCTTCATTTGTAACTCTCCCATATCAGAAATTTATGACCTTGAGTTAGCTGTGTGAGTTACTAGCTTGGTGACTAATTCACTTAGAGCTAACTGGGGAGCTCGGTATATCTCAAAACAGACGCTGGCAGGCCTCACCTTATGCTTCCCCCTTCTCCTTTGTAGGTAGCACTGAAAGAAAATGCAAGATAACTATGTTTTTACTGTATTATTATCAATACTCGCCCCTCTCACTCTACCTGTATGCCACTTGGACTTAAAGATTTGAGAGTAGTCTTTGTAGTCCTCTCACCACGTTCTTTATTTGATCTCCCATTCTTTGCATTTATTTTTTTTCTACAAAAAAGTTTTCTTAAAAACAAAGCAAGCAGTTGGGGCCCCCTTGGTGGAGCAGTGGGTTGAGCAAAGCACTATGAGGCAAACTGCCACCACTGCAGCACGAGTTCGATCCCTGCCGCTGACCAGGGAGGGCACCCGCATGGCACAGCAGACTCTCCTGCCTCACCTTGCTGTATTTCTGTTGATCTGCCTGTTCTGTTCCCGGCTCTGTCTCTGGTGAATCCTCTCAATCCCCTCCCCCCACCCCACCCCCACACCTCTGGCCTGTACTCAGTTCTTGTATGCATGAATGAATAAATTTAAAACAAAACAAAACAAAGCAAGCAGGGCCTCCATGATGGCGCAAGAGGTTAAGTCTCAGCACTGTGAAGCATTCTATCTCCAGCCAGAGAGCTGATCCACTTGGCAGAGCAGACCTCTGCTGCCTCACCCGCTGCTTCCCTCAACCGTGTATTTCAGTGGATCTGCATGTTCTGCTCCCCATTCTGTCTCTTGTGAATCCTCTCATCCCCCACACCTCTGGCCTGTACCCCAGTTCTTATGTGCATAAAATATAAATCTTAAAAAAAAGTAAAGCATTTGAAAATTTATTAAAAAAAATTAAAAACCAAACAACAAAGCAAGCAGCCTCCTGCCCAGCTAACTCTTTCCACAGTTGCCACAGTGCGCCTCACATTTCTCTTTTCTGTTTCTGCCAGGGCCCATGTTTCACCGCTCTACTTGCCACCCGAAATGGTTTGGGCTCAGGACGTTATTTTTTTATGTTGTTATACACTCACATACTGTTATAATATGCAGTTTACATATTTTAACAAGTTCCTTGCCTTAGAAATAAGTCGGTGAATATCTAGAATGGGGGGGTTGACCCGCACACTGAATTTTAAGGGGTCATTGAAATGTAAACACCTGATTTAAGACACCCCATCGCTACAAAGGGACAGCTGTGTCAGGTGGACAGGTGCTCAGCGTTTTCCTTACTGCACGGGACTTTTCTGGCCCCAGTTGGCCTCTGGTTTGTGGGCTCGTAGCGCCACCTGCTGCCCATCGTGGACAGCGCCGTGCAGCGTGGAGGCATAAACCGTCAAACACCACCTGTGGCTGTGCCTCCCAAGAGTCCCCATCTGCTGGATCCCACTTCAGAAGACCTTCCTTACAGACATGCTTTTCTTCTGCCCCTTTCTTCCAATCCTTGTCGACCATCTAAGAAAATCTCTTCTCTCCTTATTTACATCAGCAGTAGTTGCAGTGGGAATTGCTTTTATGTCCATTCTGGTTCCTGGAAGGTGCTTAAAAGCCCTTTTTTCCTTCTTTTTAAAGATTTTATTTATGCATACAAGAACTGGGGTGAAGGCCAAAGGTGTGGGTGGTGAGAGGATTCATCAGAGACAGAGCGGGGAGCAGAACAGGCAGATGGACTGAAACACACTGCTGAGGGGAGCAGCGGGGGAGACAGGAGAGGTCTGCTGCGCCTTGTGGGTCAGCTCCCTGGCTGGGGATAGAGTGCTTCACAGTGTTGAGACTTAACCCCTTGCGCCATCAGGGAGACCCCTAAGAGCCTTTGTAGGTTATCTCAGTTAGTCCTCACAAGAGTCATGTGCTAATATTATCCTATTTTACAGGAGAGGACCTGACTCTCAGATCATTTCCCCAGGTATGCAGAGCTGGTAAGGGGTAGAAGCACCAATGGAGTGTGGGCTGCTCCCAAAGCCCATGCTTTAGAGAGGTCTCAACTCTGGGAAGTTCTTTTAAAAGTATCAGTGTCTGCTCTCTCTTTTCAATTCAGTTTATTTGCGGGGGGAGTCCTGGTGGTGTGGACTGAATTGTGTCTGTGAAATTTGTGTCACCCAAATTCACACGCTGATGTCCTAACCTCCAACGTGGCTGAATTGTGAGCCAGAATTTTAAATGAGGTAATGCAGGTTAAAGAAGGTCACAAGGTGGTTTCTGAGTCCAGTGTGACTAGTGTTAGAGGAAGGACACTGGGGTGCATAGAAGAAAGGTCAGGTGAGGACACAGCAAGAGGACGGCCATCTGCTAGGCAAGGGGTGAGGCTGACGGGGAAACCAGTCCAGAGGACACCTTGATCTTGGACTTCCAACTTCCAGAACTATGAGAAAATTACTTTTACTGGTGTTTAATTACTGGTGTTTAACGCACCCAGTCTGTGCTGTTTTGTTATGGTAGTCCTTGCATATCAACACACAAGGAAAGGATCTTCTCTCTCTCTCTCTCTTCTTCCCTCCCCTCCCTTTCTCCCTTACTCCCTCCCTCTCTCTCCTTCCCTCTTCCAATATATGTAATTCTAAGGTACGTCTAAGGTGAGAATGGGGCAATTCTAAGCTTTCCACTGCCTTTGGTGGTAAGTCTAAGAGAAAAGGCAACCTTGGATTCTGAGTAAAAATGGGCTAGCCACCTTCAGAGCTCTTAAAAGAAAGATGTTTCTTCAGTAACTATTAGCTCCTTCATTTTCTTTTTTTTTTAAGATTATTTATGGTACAGGCCAGAGGTGTGGGGGATGAGAGGATTCACAAGAGACAGAATGGGGAACAGAACAGGTAGATCCACTGAAATACACTGCTGAGGGGAGCAGGAGAAGTCTGCTGCACCAGGTGGGTCACCTCCCTGGCCACGTATTGAACTCATGCTGCAGTGGCTGCAGATAGCTTCACAGAGCTGTGATTCAACCCTTTGTGCCACCAGGCAGTCCCCTCCTTCATTTTCTTTTCACTCAAAATCAGTACTAAAATAAGTAGAATAGTATTCTTTCCCCCTTTGTTTTGTGTTATGACTGGTATCACCACAGCATTGTTTTATATTACTCATCGCAAGGGTATGTTATTTCATTTGTATTATTGGATAAACAACATTTCTGAGGTCTGTTATAACTGATCCAAAATTCATAACAATGTTCCAAGGCTAAATAAATGCATTTGGATAATTAATTTAAAAAGGAGATTAGGGAACAGCTTCTGAGTGCATGTAGGTTTAAGGGTGTCTATATAATCATGTACCTTAGCATTTGTTTACTGAAATAGTCATTATTGATTCTCTTGAGTGAATTTCAGCATCCAGGATGTGTTACTTGCATACTGAATTTATATTTATAGACTAATTCTTCGGGGTGGAGGTGACTCTTAGATTTAGTGATGTAATACATAAGATCCATCTGGGGATTATAATACAGGTAGTTCTACCGCCATCTTGGACCTTCTAAATCACAATCTGGGGGCATGGGGAGGGTGGGGATCTAAAATCTGTCTTCTGTTTGCTAGGGAAGTAGTATTTGTGTGTTGTTATTGAATTCATTTTTTAAAAAGATTTATTTTTATTTATTTATGCATACAAGAACTGGGGTGCAGGCCAGAGGTGTGGGGGCTGAGACGATTCACCAGAGACAGAACCGGGAACAGAACAGGCAGACTGACTGAAATACACTGCTGAGAGGAGCAGCAGGTGAGGCAGGAGAGGTCTGCTGCGCCATGTGGGTCACCTCCCTGGCCAGCGGTAGGGATCGAACTCATGTTGCAGTGGCTGGTGATAGCTTGAGAATGCTGAGACTCAATCCCCTGAGCCACCAGGAAGGCCCTGGACTCATTTTTATGTGATATTGACTAATACAATCATTTTATTCACAAAATATGAAATCAAACCAATCCTTTTAAATTAAAACTATATTCCTAAAATCACAGCTCGAAAGCTCATGAAGGAAAATGTAAACTGTTCAAGCTAAGGCCTCCTTGGCTGATAAACAAATGTCTACCTCCTTTGTGACTGTCACAAGAACTTGGCAGTTGTTTTGATTTGCTTCTGCACCTCCTGTGGTGATGTGGATTGTGCTGTTATTTTTAAATGTGCTCTTGTTATGTCACAGCCAAGAGGAATGTGAAGAGACATGACTACTAAATGGGATCCTGGAAGAGAAAAGGGGTTTTAGGTAAAAACTAAGGAAATCTGAATACCATATGGACTTTAGTTAATAACAATGTAACAGTTGATTTTTTACTGTAACAAGCATCCTATACTCAAGAAAAATATTGATGGGAGAAACTAGGCTTGCCCAGAGACTTGGCCTGTACCCCAGTTCTTATATGCATAAATAAATAAATCTTTAAAAAAAGTTTACTTAAAATAAATATATAGGATTACAAAGATGGTAAAAGTATAATGTTACAGTTTTAAATGTTTTGATATTTTGTAACATCACCCATTCATTTATTACATAATGGTGCTCATGTTAGCATTGAAAAATATACATGGAAATCTTTAAAACCTAAGTAAGATATCATCCAAACCATGGACATTTCCAAAACTGTGATGCATCTTGGTCCTGTACATTTGTTTCAGGACAGGGCCACTTCAAAACCCCCCAAACCCTCAAAACCGGCCTGCTCTAAATAGGTTCTGCCATCTGCCACATTAAGACAACACATACTTTGGTGTGTAAGGCCTTCAATGGAAAGGAACTTTAATACAATTAGTGTGCAATACAGAAAAGGGGAAGAATGGACAAGAATAGATTTCCAAATCAAGCACCCGAAGTTACCCATCCCCTCATGAGTAAATGTCCAGCCAAAGCAGGGCCACTGAGGCCTGAGAGCCTGCCACAAGTCTAAGGCACCTCCTGGTGGGGACTCTAGAAAAGGGTCATAAATAGCCAGACAAGTCTGGTAGGAAGAGAGCAAAATCAAAAGCAATATAAAAACTGCCATTGTAACCTCCCCACGGGCCTCTCACCCACATGTTTCAATCCTCCCAGGACCAGGAAGCAAGTGCAGCTTCTTCACATGTCTCTGCTCCATGTGCCTCCTCCAGGTCCCCTTCTTGTTCTCCATCCTGCTTTTTTCCTTCTCCAGTCTCCTCTCCACCTTCTTCTCCTTCTAGCTCAGCCTCACCCTTCTTTGGGTGGGACAGGGAACCTGGAACCTCCCCTTTTTCTGGGGACCACCCTGTTACACATTTAAGAGAGAGAACCCTGTGAAATCTTAGAGCTAATAAACACAGTCTTGAAGCAAGTGTATATTTATTGTAGATTTATAAGCCATTTGATGACATCATGCCCACTTTTATTCCTATTGGGGAAATTTTCTTAAATAACGGGGTATCTTCAGAAACTCGTTTCTTATCTAGAACTGGCAGCTCTGTACTCAGTGGTCTTCACATCAGGCATATCATGGGCAGATGTGGCACATCTGATTATCTCTATTTTCAGGTAAGGGAACCAAAGATAGTAAATGGCAGGGCCAGAATTCAGGTCTTGAGGGTTTAATCCAATGCCCTTCTCACTTTCCCCTTTATTTTTATTTTATTTTTTTTAAAGATTTATTTATTTATAGGGCCCGCCCTGGTGGCGCAGTGGGTTAAGCAACACACCATGAAGCAAACCGCAGCCACTGCAGCATGAGTTCGATCCCTGCCTCCGGCCAGGGAGGAGACCCACATGGCATAGCAGACCTCTCCTGCTGTGCCCGCTGCTCCCCTCAGCAGTGTGTTTCTGTCACTCTGCCTGTTCTGCATCCTGCTCTGTCTGGTGGATTCTCTCACCAACCCCACGCCTCTGGCCTGTACTCTAGTGCTTGTATGCATAAATAAATAAATATTTTAAAAAAATAAAATTAAAATAAAGATTTATTTATATATACAAGAGCTGGGGTACAGGCCAGAGTCACGGGAGGTGAGAGGATTCACCAGACAGAGTGGGGAGCAGAACAGGCAGATGGACTGAAACACACTGCTGAGGGGAGCACCGGGTGAGGAAGGAGAGGTCTGCTGTGCCATGTGGGTCACCTTCCCAGCCAGGGGCCCAGATGGAACTCGTGCTGCAGTGGCAGTGGTTTGCTTCATAGTGTGTTGCTCAACCCACTGCGCCACCAGGGAGGCCCCTCACTTTCCCCTTTAAACAAGAGCTGATACCCCTTTGAAGGGCCCACCAGCTCCTCCTTCCTACTGAAATGTCAGTTTCATTCACTTGTTCTTCCCTTTACAGTGTCCTTGAATTCAGAGAAGCCAGCTGGGCCCCAGCTGCAGGTGACTCAGTAGTTGAACAGGGGTTCTTAAACCTGGGGCACATTTAGAAGCACCTGGAAAGCTTCCTTGATACATCAGTCTCCCTTTTGGAAATTCTGAAATATTTGGTCCACAAGCAACCTGGAATTTTTTAACCTGAAAATTATGCCATCTTATTATTTAATGTTGCTACCAAAGAGCCTAAAATGATCTTTCTCTACTAAATCTGCTCTAGATAAAGTCATGGAGTTCTGATCAGATGTCATTTCTGCTGACTATACCAGAAGTCAGACCACTTTCTCCTTTGAATCTTTGCATTTTGAACAAAAGCCTTTTGCTCTTCTCCCCATGAGGCAGAATTTCTATATCTCAGGATGTAAAACAGAATTCATCTGTTGGGTGGTTTCAGAGCAGATGGCTAGTCGTACAAGCTTAAGGCTGAACCGAATACAGTCATATCTGAATGTTTTGTGCTTGTGTTTTGAGGCCCCAATGCACAGAACTGTCCTTTGACTATTCTTTGAGAGAGCTGAAATGGCCACTGTATCACACAGTTTAACACTTAGGCCTTTCAAGAGAAGGGAGTCCCCTGATTTTGATGAGGCTAATCTAATCATTTAAATCCCTCTTCAGGGTGCCCAGTCTCATTCAGGTCCAGCCTGTATTTCCCCTCATCCAAACGACCCACATCCTATATTAAGCAGTATTTCTCAGGATGGGAGGAGTGACCTACTTGCCAGATTAAGGAGCTCCTCCAAGGATGCTCTTTTCCCCTTGATGGACTTGAGATTTGCAAAAATTGTCCATTGGTGCTGGAAATGACCCTGTATTCCCCCAACATCTTGGCACCAAGAATACTGACTAGGTCAAATGTCTTCTCTTCGGTCCAGCACAATTGGTCAAATCTGTACTCAATCGTGAGTAGGGAAGGGTACAATTTTGATTATCTAGAATGCATAACCTCACCAAATGGATTGTTGCTTATCCAGATGTGGCCATATCTAAAAATAAAGAAATACTGGGTAGAGCTTAAGAGGTGTACCCAGGCAAGAAAGAAAAGGAGCAGAAGCAAAGATGTATTTGAAATATATGCACGCAGTGGTCCCTTACACTGGTTGTGCACATATTTCACCCCAATTCCATTGGAGACTTTTTTCCCATTTTAAGTTTCCTAATATCCCCAGTCAGCAAGATCAGCCTATCTCATTAACCAGCCATTTGGTTGTTACATTTTGTTTCATGGACCCTCAGAGGCTACCAGAACTTGTGAACTCTAGTATCAGCCAGAGGTCCTTATAGTAAGCCTGTGATAATTACAGACACAATGGAATGTGAGGGGTTCTGAAAAACCAGTTGATTAATTTGTTCTTTTTACCAACTTTACCGTATCCCCCACGTTCCCACCATTACATTTAGATTTCTGAGTTAAGGCCACTACTAACATTCCAGTTAATCACAGAAGACTTTTCCACATAAGCTTTTCTTGATCAGCACATGCTGTGTCTCTAAGTCAGTGGGCAGGGTCTGGTTGGTGCTGTGCTATGGGGGCAGCCACAGAGGGTCTGGCAGTTCTTACTAGTCAACCCAGATGCCAAGGGTAGGTAGGACAGGGTGAGAACAGCTAAATCGGAGAGGGCTTTGTGGATGCGATTTTTTGAGCTAAGTCTTGGAGAAAGAAACCCAAACTCCATCATTACGCATGGGTAGATAATTTGTGCATGTGTAAAGCGAATGTGGATTTTCTTTAAAAAAAAAAAAAGATTTATTTATTTATTTATGCATACAAGAACTGAGGTACAGGCCAGAGGTATAGAGATGTGAGAGGATTCACCAGAGACAGAGTGGGGAGCAAAACAGGCATATATACTGAAACAGACTGCTGAGGAGAGCAGCAGGTTAAACAGGAGAGGTCTGCTGCACGATGTGGGTTTCCTCCCTGGCCAGGGATCAAACTCGTGCCGCAGTGGCTGTGGATGCCTCCTAGTGCTGTGCCCCAACCCCTCGCGCCACCAGGGAGAGCCCTAAATGTGGATTTTCTAAATATTAGAATTGAAATTTCTTTTTTGGAGATGACTAATTGTCAAAATAGTGGCAAAAGAGGCCTAAACATGCTTTAGGGCCCCACTAAGAAGTGGAAGCCTAATGTGTTATGTGGGGCTTTAGAAAAAGATTGCAGTGACAAGAGCCTGGTGAGAAGATGTGGGTGCTAATCCTGGCCTCCCCCATTATGACCTCAATAAACTTGGACAAGGCACTGAACCCTTTGGGCTTCTCTTATCCCCTATCTACCATTGCTATAAACAGTGTATGTCACTTTCAAGAGACCCCAGTCATTTCTTTCTTTTTTTTTTTTTTAAGATTTATTTATACATACAAGCACTGGGGTACAGGCCATGACTGTCGGGGGTGAGAGGATCCACCAGAGATAGAGCCGGGAACAGAACAGGTAGATGGATTGAAATACAGTGGGTGAGGCAGGAGAGATCTGCTGTGCCATGTGGGTCATCTCCCTGGCCAGCAGCAGGGATCAAACTCGTGCTGCAGTGGCTGTGGTTTTGCTTCATAGTGCAGTGCTTAATCCACTGCGCCACCAGGGAGGCCTGACTCCAGTCATTTCTAATGTATGTTAGAAGACTTTGTAAACAATATAAGATATTGTAAGGTTTGGATTTGTTAGTGGTCTTTTAAACCAAGCTTGCTTTTATAAGATCTGTATATCATGAATTCTTATATGGTATTATTGGACTGAGGTCAAGGAGGATCTTCTGAATGACTCACTAAAGCAGGGGTAGAAGGAGTTTGAGAAGGGAAACAAGGAGCCCAAGATGAGTCTGAAGAGAGAATGTGTGGGTGTCAGCAGCAGAAGGCAGCCTCAGAAACAAAGGGGCCCTTTTGTTTGAGAGAGACCCTGAGATGCCATCACAGTTATGGATGTCAGTGGCAGTGGGGACAAGGACGGTATTGTAGGAAGGCATGTGGCTTAAGGGAAAACAGTCTGAAGAGCAAATAAACAGAGAGTGGGAGACTGCCAATAAATGGCGTTAGCCTGAGGAGAAAGGTTGCCTCATAGAGAAGGGAGCTTGTTGGAGAACAGAATAGCTCATCTGAGACTTTTTGATGGGTTGTGTTGTGAGCTGGGAACACCACCATGAAAATAGAATTAGGAGTCATCCTGGCAGTATTAAGATTCTCTTATTACATTGGGAACTTGGATGTCCCTGTGATGGTGGGACACACTGGGACTTCATTTTCTTCCCCTGTTATTTTCTCAAAAAAGAATCTCAGAGGGCCTCCCTGGTGGCTCAGGGGGTTAAGTTGCAGCACTGTGAAGCTATGGGCAGCCACTGCAGCATGAATTCGATCCCTGGCCAGGGAGGTGACCTTTCCTGTCTTGTCCACTGCTTCCCTCAGCAGTGTATTTCAGTAGATCTGCCTGTTCTGCTCTTCACTCTGTCTCTGGTGAATCCTCTCAACCCCCTGCACCTCTGGCCTGTGCTCCAGTTCTTGTATGCATAAATAAATAAATAAAATATATTTTTTTAAAGAAATAGAGGTGGGGAGGTGGAAAAGGAGAGTAGTTTGTAGCAAGAGTGTCCTCATGTTAGTTCATATCCTGACCCAGGGTTATACACCTGTGGGAGAAAAGGTTTTCAAAGACTTGAAGGTTTGCAAGGTAGGTGCTTTTGATCATTCCTAACAATAGCTTACACTTACAGCATTTTGAAGCCTGGAGGACATTAAGTGTTTTCCTAAGTTTGGTAATAACTTGGAATGTGGTCCATAGATAATGAAAATATAATTACAATTAGCACTAGGTCCAAATCATATTTATAAGCTGATGATGAGTTATAAGAGAGGATGTGGTTTTAAAGTAGAAGAAAGGGGTGTGGCCAGTGTTGAGAGCCCTCCTTCCCACATCTTTCATGGACAGAAGAAAGGGGAAAAGGGTGAACAAGAACAGTAAGTCTTTTATTTTTCATATAGCGGTTCCTGTGTGAATTCAAGAGGTTGACTAAGGACCCTCTCTGTCCCCCTCCTTTTCTTTTCAATAGGAGCAAAACTGGTAATTCTTGCCCAGAGAACTCACTTCTGTGGAACCCCTGAAACACCATGAAACACCAGTTCCCATGCGGTCACATATATCCTCATATATAATAGAAATGAGAATTGTATTTGTGGACCATATGTCTTGATCTCATCCCCTTAGATTTCCATTTCTCCAGATGGTTCTTAAACTGGCAAGTGTAACAAAGCAGATGGTCGCAGGACAGCAACTTGGAGGATACAACTTATCCTTCTGCCCAACCCACATATAAGATTTGATCAAAGTAAGTACTGTAACTATCTGGGCCAGTGATATCCAAATTTTAATGTGATTGAGAACCCTGAAGCCTTTTAAAAAACACAAATTGATGAAACCTCAGAGTTTCTGATTCAGGAAATCTGTGGGTTGTGTCTGAGAATTTGCATTTCTAACCATCATCCCAGCTGTTGCTGCTAGTTGACTTTGTGAATCACTGACCTAGGTTATTCATTTTCAACCTTGCTGACTGCATGTTAGAATTGCTTAGAAAGCTTAAAACAAAACCCAGACCATATTTCAGGCCAATTTCTTCTTTTTAAAGATTTATTTATTTATGCATACAAGAACTGGGGCACAGGCCAGAGGTGTGGGGGGACAGGGGTGTGAGGATTCACCAGAGACAGAGCCGGGAACAGAACAGGCAACTCAACAGAAATACACTACCGAGGGCAGCAGCGGGTGAAGCAGAAGTCTGCCATGCCATGTGGGTCCTCTCCCTGGCCTGTAGCAGGGATCAAACTTGTGCTGCAGTGGCTGCAGTCTGCTTCATAGTGTGGTGCTTAACCCTCAGGCCAATTTCAACGTAACAATCTATGTGGGTGAAGCCAGACATTCAGGTGTCAGGTGTACTAGGTAAAAGTCAATAGAACCAAGGATTTCCCACCTTTGGTTCTGAGGCAACATAATTATGTAGTCTCTCTTTGGGCTGACTGAAGCTGGCAACAACTGGGATGGTGGATCATGGCTTGGACGAAGGTTGGAACTGAAAGAAAAAGATTGAAATAGCAGTAGTGGAAAATGGCAGACAAATTAACTAGAGAAACAGAAAGTGATTTCTGAGCAAAAGATTTCTAGGAAGTGGAGACTTTTATATTGATTGCACAAATACATTCTTCAGAATATATTTTCCCAGCAGTTTGGGGATAGAAAGTGGAGATTTCCACTGATCTAGGATTAAAAAATTCCCCAGGCAGTTGCAGACAGCAAGGCAAATAAGTTAGTGGATATTGGTGTGACAGTGGATAAAGTGATAGATCATGGAGTCCAGAGTCTAATCCCATTCAGAAACTCTGGAGAAAGTTTTCTTTCCTGTTAGGCTGTGTACTGGATATATACACAACATCCCTCTGAGGATAATCTTGGGGACTTCTCATTCCATAGGATCATGGTGAGGCAAACACAGAATCCTGTCCCCATTAACTGAGGCAGACAAATTACCCAGATTTGGCATATCATACTTCGCTTTCTTGCTCAATAGGGATTGGTCTAGGGGTGAGCACCAGAGCCAAACAGGGCCAATCATAGTCCTTCCATATAATTGATAGTTGGGAAGTGTGATGTAGTTTGAGGCAACATTAGCCAAGATGAAAGGTTTCTCCAAGGTAGTTTTGAACTGAGACTTGCATAACAAGAAGCTTGTACAAAGGAAGGGCAAAGTAACAAGTAAACAATCTCAAAGATTCTGAGGCCACTATTGTTCAAGAGATAAGGCCAGCATAGAATGCTGTTTCCAGTGCTTGAAGCACTTTTCCCTCTCACCCTTAATCTAGGTAATTCCCCCTCAAGACCCTCTGTTACACTCCCTGTTACAGGGACCAATCCATAAGAGTGGTCTTTTGCCTTCTAGGGAGGGAATTCACCAGAGCTCTGGGTGTAGTCGAACCAGGCAAGGCTGTATTAAAGACTCATGCACGAGGGAACCAAAAGGATCAATTAACCTGGCTCTGAGGAGTTAGGAGGAGCGATTTAAAGGGTAGGTCTGTGAGGTAGGGTTGAGAGCAGCTTTATAGCTTGGTTGGGCATGTGCGTAGGTTATACCCCAACTACGTAAAGGCTCCTAATGTTTTTCCTCCAGGGAGAGAATCCTAAATCCTAAATTTTAATCTACCATTGCCTCTGTCAGTGTGGTAGGTAAAACTGTTTCGGCTGGGCTCGTCAGTTCATGAGTTTAGTCTGCCTGTTCAAAAGGACTTGGGGCGACACTTACACTACCAGATTCACAACTTCCTTTATCTACACTGTTTCCAGTAAGTCCTCCCTGACTCAGAACAGGTTGCCTTGTACCTCCAGCGGATGACAGGCTCCTTCAGGGTTCAAGGGATCTTTACCAGCCTCACGGATCTCAGGGAAGAGGGTGTTGAGCTAAAGGTTGTGGGTTGGGTCAGTTGATGGGGTCGCACAATCTCTGCCCTGTCTAATAGAGACGCCTACCTACCCCAAACTACTCAAACCCAGGTCGAAACTTGGCGAGCGACACCAGCGCGCAGAGCGGCTGGCTACAGGGCGGAAGTGCATCCCTAGAGCCTTTCTAGGAAACCTGGCGGACCCAGGTCCTCAGTGATCCTTGGGCAGAAGCGGACGCTGCTCGGCGGAAAGGGACATTCCAGGGAGGGCTGACTTGACAGAAAGAGGAGAGACAGCATTTGGTTTAAGGCAAAGCCATGCAAAAAGGAAAGCTGGAAAAGGTGAGCAAGCGTTGGCGTGCTGACCACCTGTTCTCTCGGCTGAGTGCGGCGCGCGCTGATTGGCTGGATGGCGCTCGGGTACCGGAAGTGGCCGATGCCCGTCGCCCGTGAAACCAAGACAACAGCTGCGGGTTCTGTGCGAGCGGGCGGAGCAGCGCCGGGAGCTCGAGCGGAGCGAGCGTGGGGCGGTAGCGGCCTGCGGTGAGCCCTCATTCCGTCACGGCTGGTGGGAGGAGGGCGCTGGGCTCCCCACTCCCCGGCCCGCGAGCGCAGCTGAAACCTGACGTATAGGCCCGTTGCTGACCCGGACTAGCTGTGTGACCTTGGACTTTGTGGTTCTCTCTGGGCCTCCATTTCTCCACCTGCACACAGAGGGTGTGGGCCCGCACGCCGCCAGGGCCCATGCCAGCTCTAAATCTGTGCCTATCAGCCGCGGGGCCGGGAGGAGCAGAGACACCCTCTTCCTCGGTCCAGACGCGGAGGCCGATGGAGTTTGATTTTCTCAGCCCCGAGTAAACCTTAGGGACGAAATGTCGGGCAGTGTCAAAAACTTAGGGCCCCCGCGCATATTGGCCAAGGAGGGTTAGTTAGGAAAAGGAAACAGGTTTGAGCGCGGAGTTAATAGAACTTTCTCGTTTGTGGGAACCGAGGGACATGGGGTGGGGGGTGCCGCACAGAGGAAAGGAGGAGAACAGTGCTTTAAATAAAACATCAGATTTGGGAGGACTTTGTTACAAATAGTAATTGACACCAACTATGTGCCAGACACTCTTCTTTGGATATAAAGTGAATGAAATATCCAGTTAGTCTTCGAGGCTATGACAGATTTGTGATACAGAGAAGACATTTACACAAATTCATTTAATGGTATTTACCACATACTCAAGATGTGCTAGGCACAGGGAATACCAGGATAAATTAGAATGTCATTCTTTTTCAATGTATAAAGAAGAAAGAAAACATGAAAATAACAATTCAGTGGGGTAAGGGCAAAAAGATGGAGTATCTATCTTAGGGGCAGAGTCAAGAAAGAAAATGAAGGGTATTGTCTGTGCTTGATCTGTGTGGTGTAGATATTTGTTAAATGTGCAGAGTGATCAGTAGTATTTTGAGAAGTGAATATAACCTGTTCTAAAAGGCAAAGAACAGGCTTTAAAGATTAGAAAACGTTTGAAATGTAGGACCCTGGCGTTATTGCAACAGTCATTGAAGATTGTGGGACAGGACACTGGAAGGGAGATGAGGGCCATGTTAAGAAGTTTTTATTCTGTAGACTTTAGGAGCAATAAACAGGAAGTGACATGTATCAAGTTGTTAAGTGTTAACTGTGGTGCAAAGAAAGCCGTAAAATGCTACTTCTGAGTATTAAGGGCCCCCCTGCAGTTGTTGGTGAAGACTGGAGAGGAGACAGTCCTTGTGTTAGATCTTGAGCTTTTGCTAGGTTCCAACCTTTTAAATGTTAAAGGCAAGTATTTCTAACAGATAAAATGCTTTTGCCTGTAGGTAACAATCCAACTCAAGCTGGCTTAATATGTACGTGTATGAATTTTCATAATTGGATTTCAGGAGGTATGCTGGTTTCAGGATTGACTCAATCTAGGAGCCCTGGCTCCATTTCCCCTAGATTTTCTTAGTTTCACGTGCCTTCATCCAAAAGGTGGCAGTGAGATGGAAACAGCAGTTCCTGGCACATATACACACACATATACATATACTTCTGGATTCTTTCAGAATGGCAGGAATCTCCTGAATTTCTAGAAGGTCCCAGTAAACTTCCTCAAAGTATCATTGACCCAGATGAAGGCATTCCTGACCAGTCCCTGCTATTTTGAACATTCACTTGCAAGGCAGGGGCAGTACTAACTTGACTGGGTTAACTCAGTTGGGGCTCACTCCTGGAGTTCCTGAGTGAGGTCAGATGTTCTGCTAATAGAGCAGGGCTCCTTGCTCTGTCACTGATGCTCATCAGTGTACTTGTTTTCTAGGGAAATGCACACCTTTTTGCTCAGCTATCCCATACAATTATTTGAAATGTATCCTCTTAATACATTTGTAAATTGATATCTAAAATGTTTAATCATTTTTCATAATCTTGCAAGGAATATTATTGTTGGTGTATTATAAATTTTGACATTGCAAAATAAAACTGCATCCCAATTTTAAGGATACTTGCCCTTGGTTTTGTGTGCTTACTCAACCTTTCTGTAACTTCCATTTGGTAGCATCATACTCCTCCCATCATCCCCCCACTTCATGTGCTTCCCTATCTCAGTCATCTTCACTGTGTCCTGGTGAACATCCTCAAGTACTCCCTCATTCTTCCACCACACTGTCCCTACTTCCCAGTCTGCTCTGGGGCCATCAGAAGCATTGCTAGAGAAAGTCAGGAAAACATGCTGATTGACTCCTTCTCACAGATGCTTGCCAGCCTACTTGTCTCTCAAGGAGGTAGTTAATGTCTATAAAATGCACAGCATAGTAAATGCTCATCATTATTCTCCACATATAAAATGCACAGCATAGTAAACACTCATCATTATTCTCCACATCAGAATGTCAGTATATCCTCACTTATCTTTCCTCCTTTCTTATTTATCCCAATTCTGCATGTATTCCATTGAAACAGAAATGTTTTCTGATATATTCCCATCCTGCTTTTTACTGCCCCTTCTCTGCCCAGAAGGTGTAGCACAGTGGTTTTCAAACTGAGGTGTTTGGAGGAGGTGCACACACAATTTCTGTAGCATCTTTGGGTACATGAATTGAGTGGAAAGCAGTTTCTAGGTTCTTCAATTTGTATCCTTGACATCACTGATCTACTTGAGAATAAGCTTGTGGCCTATAACTTTATTCTTTTACTTCCTGTTTCACCATTGCTCTTTTTCTCTTTTACAAGAGATATAACTTCTAACCCCTGCCTACCTTAACTTTACTGTGGCACATCACTTAGAAAAACCTCAACTACCACACAAGGGGACAGTTAAGGAAGTATGTGATTCTTGGGCCTTTATAATTCAAATCTTTGCTTTCAACAAAATTTTCAAAAGACCTAATGCAACTGTTGATAAATTCATACATATATACTTGACTACATACAAATCATTATTTTTGGCATGTTAGTTTGAAGGATCAAGTGATATTACTGTTACAGAGATTGCTATACACTTTGATGTAGGCAATTTGGGCAAATTCAGGTCTAATCACAATAATTGGAGTCAGATGATAAATGTAGTAGAAATGATTTTTAACTCAGAAAAGGGGATCTAGTTAATTGTATTATATCTGCCCTATCCTTAGAGGTTTAGGGTAGGTGCTGTCCAGATAGAGGGTAGGAGAAAAGACATCAGAACTGCAGTAACTGGCAGTGTATTTATTTTCATACTGCTTCACACATGTGTTGATCTGCTTAGTAAGCCAGACCTTGGGTAGAGATGGATGCAGCTGGTTGAGTGGGTTAACTGCAGTTAAGACTTTAACACAGTGTTTTCCAAACCAGGCCGGGCAACAGAACTACCTGGGGCACTTGATAAAAATACAGATCCAGGGCCTCCCTGGTGGCGCAGTGGGTTAAGCAACGCACTATGAAGCAAACCACAGCCACTGCAGCACGAGTTCGATCCCTGCTGCGGGCCAGGGAGGGGACCCACATGGCACAGCAGACCTCTCTTGCCTCGCCCGCTGCTGCCCTCAGCAGTGTGTTTCAGTCAGTCTGCCTGTTCTGCTCCCCACTCTGTCTGGTGAATCCTCTCACCTCCCGTGACTCTGGCCTGTACCCCAGCTCTTGTATGTATAAATAAATAAATCTTTAAAAAAAAAATACAGATCCCTGTCCCATCCCTGAAGATTCTTAGAAGTCAGAAATGGGACATGAAAGTTATTGTTTTTAAAGATTTTATTTTACATAGAAGAATTGGGGTGTAGACCAGAGGTGTGGGGTTTAAGAAGATTCACCAGAGACAGAGTGGGGAGCAGAACAAGCAGATCTACTGAAATACACTGCTGAGGGGAGCAGCGGGTGAGGCAGGGGAGGTCTGCTGCACTATGGCCAGGGATCAAACCAGGCATTGGTGGTGGGCCTTCATGGTAGTAGCACTGAGACTTAGTCCCTAGGCCACCAGGGGGCCCTCGTAGTTAGTGTTTTTAATTTCCCGGTGGATTATTACGCATCTAACCTAGTTCCAGGCCCAGAACCATTATTTAAGAATCATTTAGCTAAATATCTTCCTGCTATAATTGCAGCCTACTTTCAGGGTTTTATCTGGCTTCCTATATAGATTTTCATCTAGGCAGTATGGTGCTTTCTACTTTCTTTTTTAAAAAAGATTTATTTATTTATGCATACAAACACTGGGGTACAGGCCAGAGTCATGGGAGGTGAGAGGATTCGCCAGACAGAGTGGGGAGCAGAACAGGCAGACTGACTGAAACACACTGCTGAGGGGAGCAGCGTGTGAGGAAGGAGAGGTCTGCTGTGCCATGTGGGTTTCGTCCCTGGCCGGAGGCAGGGATCGAACTCATGCTGCAGTGACTACGGTTTGCTTCATAGTGTGCTGCTTAACCCGCTGCACCACGAGGGAGGCCCTGCTTTTTACTTTCTAAGTTTTATTTCTCATTGTTAATTAATAGGTGAGTATCTGGGAAATGTATTAGTATTTTTTTGAAGGAGATTTTCTGAGCCTGTTCTCCTCTCCTAGGGTAGAAACAAATGTTGACAGAGACAAATGCAGGTCTGCAAAGTTAAAGATGCTGTTATGAACTTTTGAGACTCAGTGGAGAGTTGCCTGTTGGCCCCAAGACAGGACTGAGAGTGGTCAACAGCCTCTTCAGGTGGCACCTCCATCTTCTCTCTTTCCCAAAACAGATAATGTCAGATTTAGAAAAGTGGAAAACAGAAAAAAAATCATGTTCAGAAATTTGAATTAAGGCTCTGAGTAGTGAACTGTTTCTATACTGGCACCAGGCCTAATGTGTGCTTGTGCTTCTGGGAAACTCAACCAAATGGAGATCAGCTTTGATTTGTATATGCGAAGGCACCTGCAAAATAACATTTAACAGATGACCTTAATATTGTGTCACACACATAATGTACAGTAAAAGAATGGTCAGAAAGGGTCATTTTTTTAAAAAAAAATATTTATTTATTTATTTATTCATACAAGAGCTGGGGCACAGGCCAGAGTTCAGGGAGGTGAGAGGATTCACCAGACAGAGTGGGGAGCAGAACAGGCAGACTGACTGAAACATACTGCTGAGGGCAGCAGTGGGCGAGGCAGGAGAGGTCTGCTGTGCCATGTGGGTCCCCTCCCTGGCCCGCAGCAGGGATCGAACTCGTGCTGCAGTGGCTGTGGTTTGCTTCATAGTGCGTTGCTTAACCCACTGCGCCACCAGGGATGCCCAGAAAGGGTCATATTTTGTTGGGGGAAGACTTTCTCGATTTGCATGTTAAATCGGATCTTGAAATTGGGGATAGATACACATATAACTTCTATCTCTTGTGTCATGTTTTACTGTGGACAAGTGATTTTCCCTATGACATGGTATAGATGTTGTTTCTGTGAACGCTGACTTTATAAAAAGCTGGACGATGGAAAGAATTAAGTATGGGAAAGATGAGAATGAAAAGAACCAGAGAGGAGCTAAAAGTAGATAGAGACTGAAAATCCAGCCTGTGGAACTTCTTGGCTGAGTATTGGAAGTATATTTAAGATAGAACTTTCGGGCCCTCCCTAGTGGCACAGTGGGTTGAGCAACGCACTATGAAGCAAACCATAGCCACTGCAGCACAAGTTCCATCCGGGCCCCTGGCTGGGAAGGTGACCCACATGGTGCAGGCAGACCTCTCCTTCCTCACCCGGTGCTCCCCTCAGCAGTGTGTTTCAGTCAGTCTGCCTGTTCTGCTCCCTGCTCTGTCTGGTGGATTCTCTCACCACCTAACACCTCTGGCCTGTACCCCAGTGCTTGTATGCATAAATAAAATAAATCTTTAAAAAAAAAAAAGATAGAACTTCCCAGCTGAGATGGTACCATGAATAAAGAAGATAGCTAAATTCTTTATATTTGGGAACTTACAATTATATTGACACACATCTCTGACTTGAAAAAATTTCAACAAAAAGGAAAAACTCAGCTTTGGGATGCCTAATTACTTCATGGTAAAATTAGAGAAGATTCTGGGGGGTTGGGAAAAGTTGAAAAAGATTCCACATTATTTTGAGGAGTAGCAAGAGCATGTAAGACTTCAGGTCCAGTGAGAGATCAGATTCCTTCCAGGCGTCACGGGAGGGAGGTGACGAGGGCTGTGCCCATGAGTGACTGGAGAGGCTATAGGATAACATAGTGGCAGTAACCACCAGCCTGGGGACGTCTGGAGGCTGGGCAGTAGACAAAGAAAAGAGCAAAGGTCACGTCCAAGTCACCACTTTCCCCCTCCTTCAGTACTAGACTTCAGTCTCCTGCTTCTCAGGATGTTCATTTGTTTTTCAGTAATCTCATTTCCTTTCCTTCCCACACTGGTCCCTGTCTCTCTACTGGCACCAGCTCTTCTGAATAAACATGTTCAGATTTCTCCCATCAGAGAAAATCCTTCTTTGACCCTGCAGCACACTCATGCTACTGTCATGTCTTTCATCTAAATTTTTTGAAAGAAGCAAATTCATTCATCAGTTCACTGTCATCTGGCTCCTGGTTTTCCATCCCACTGTATCTATTTTCATAGGTTCTCTGTGACTACCTGTTGACCCATTATACAATGTCTAGTTCTTATCCAACTGATCTCTCAATTGTATGTAGCATCTTCTAATTCCCACTGCCATTGCTCTAGTGGCTTCTATCACCTAGTCTTCTGATTTCTTCTGCTTCACTATTCTTTCTCGGCAGGCTTCTCTTCACCCCTTCATTATTAGGATGTGAACAGGAAACGACTCAAATTATATTAATTTGAGGGAGGTTTATTTGTAAAGAGGCTAATTATAAACAATATAGGTGTGGGCAGGATGTACAGGTAGCTGGGGCTGGCAACAGTGATCACCAGCCCCAGACCTGAAAAAATAAGAAGTAGGTAGGGTACTGGAACCCAGACAGTGATATGATTGGGTAGGATAGACCCCTGAGAGGAGTAATGGGGGGACACCACCAGCCCAAAGTGACCTCACAGGAAGCAGGAGGAAAAATAGATACCCTGACTAACTTTTGTCCCTACTTGCAGCCCTTGCTGAGGCTCTCCATTGATGGAACACACCTGGAAGCCTGAGGGTCTCAACCTATGCCCTATGGGTTCTGGGGAAGACAGCAGGGTGGAAAAAAGTGGAAAGATCTAGAAGGTGAAATGGAAAATAATTGGCGTGTTCTTTTTAAATGTTAGCTTTGGTTTTCTAGGTTTCTGTCCTCAGTCTCTGACAGTTGCCACACTATGTACATTGTCATTTATGCTGAGTACTCACATTTGTATTGCTAGTCCTGACTGTTCTAAGATTCAGATGAATGTGTTTTGACACTTTTATGTAGGGATCTTGCAAATTTTAAGCCTGACACAGCTCAGTTAACCACCCCTCCTCACCCCCCTCAGCTCCCCCTTCCCTGCTCCCAGACTAGCTAGCCTTTCCATCCTAGGTGACACCACTATTCACCTAATTACATTGCAAAAATAAAGGGAGGGCCTCCCTGGTGACCCAAGGGGTTGAGTGCCGCACTGTGGAGCTTCCGCAGCCACTGTAGCTTGAGTTTGATTCCCAGCCAGGGAGGGGACCTGCATGGTGCAGCAGACCTCTCCTGTCTCACCCGCTGCTCCCCTCAGCAGTGTATTTTAGTCCATCTGCTTGTTCTGCTCCCCACTCTGTCTCTGGTGAATCCTCTTACTCCCCACATCTCTGACCTGTACCCCAGTTCTTCTATGCATAAATAAATAAAATCTTTAAAAAAAAAAAAAGATAGGGCCTCCCTGGTGGTGCAGTGGGTTAAGCAACACACTATGAAGCAGACCTCAGCCACTGCAGCACGAGTTCGATCCCTGCTGCCAGCCAGGGAGGGGACCCATATGGCGCAGCAGACCTCTCCTGCTGTGCCCGCTGCTCCCCTCAGCAGTGTACTTCAGTTGATCTGCCTGTTCTGCTCCCCGCTTTCTGTGGTAAATCCTCTCACCACCCCCACACACACCTCTGGCCTGTACCCCAGTGCTTGTATGCATAAATAAATAAATCTTAAAAAAAAAAAAAGATAAAGGGAATTCTGGGCACCCATCTTTCACAACTTCCTCTTCCTTACAACCTATATCCAATCACACACCAATTTACATAATTTGATCTCTGAAATATTTCTGAGTTTGTTAGTAGTTTGTCTTCTTCATTACACTACTACTGTTGCCCTAGTTAAATCTCATTATCCCTCGCCTTGATGTCATATCAGCCTTCTAACTGATCTTCCCTGTTCAGGCCTGCTGCTTTCTACTTCAGCCACCAAACAGCAACTAGTGTGCATCTATTTGAAATGCTTATTAGACCATGGGCCACATCAGTGTTTGGCTTAAAAACCATTCCATGGCTCTGTGTTGTCTAAAGGGTGAAGTCCCTTAGCTGCCCATTTCCCCTGGAGACTCACCTTCCACAGTAGAAACTTACTGGTGGGAGGGTTATATTTTTTCAAATTTTCTGTCACATACAAATGCACTGCCCTTGGCAAAGGGCCATTTCAATATTAGTTTCAGGTTGCTTACTACCTGAACAGTGACCAGGCTCGTTTTCCTAGCAATACGTTTGTCTTCATAAATACATTTTAAGAAGGGTGGAGGACTTAGCAAGGCAAAGTTTACTCTCTTAGATGAAAGAAGCCCATAGGCAAGTCCAGGGCTGGTATGGCAGCTCTGTGGGGTCATCAGGGAGCCAGGTCCTTCCCGCTAGACCTCAGTAGTCAGTTTGCCAGTGTACTCCCGGTATTCCAGCTCTCACTTCATGCCCCAGGCCTAGCATGGAAGAAGAGGGGAAGAAATGCGTGTCCTCACCCTTAGGGAAACTTCCCAGAAGTCCCATATGCTTTCATTTGCATTGTACTGTCTCATTGGCCAGAAGTTGGTCACATGATCAAGCCTAGCTCTAAAGAAAGTGAGGAATGTATTTCTTTAGTTAGGGTCATCACTACACAGAATAAATTCATTATTCTGTTGCTGATGAGGTAGGGAAGAATGGATATTGGGGGCAGATAACTAAAAATTTTTGCACATCCTTTCAGAAGTTTAAAAATAGGGCCATAGTCTTAAGAAAACATTGTAAAAGGGCTAATTACAAAATTAGTATGTAGGACCTCCCTGTTGGTGCAAGGAGCAAAGTCTCAGCACTATGAAGCTATCCGCAGTCACTGCAGCACGAGTTCAATCACGGACCAGGGAGGTGACCCACTCAGTGTATTTTAGTCAGTCCACCTGTTCTCCTTACTCTGTCTCTGGTAAATCTTCTCACCCCCCCAAACCCTGCACCTCTGGCCTATACCTCATCTCTTGTATGCATAAAAAATAAATCTTTAAGACAAAAAACAAAATTAGTATGTGTAAAGAAGACTGCACCAAAAAAAAATCACAAGTTTGGAAATTTTTGTAAAATAATACTAAAATTTATTTGGAAAAATGTAAAATAGAAGGAAATATTTGAAAAAAGACTAATGAGAAATTTAATATTTTACAAACTTTAATAAATACAGTAGTTTAAACAGTTTGTAATTAGAGTTGGAATTGACAGGTATATAGGACTGAATGGAGTCAGGAAATTGACCCAAATATATGTGGATGTTTTGACTGTGGTATAGGTGGCATTTCAAATTGCTATGGAAAAGAAAAGTAGGTATTGATACAGTTTACTAACCATGTGGTAATAATTAAACTAGAACCTTCAGGGCCTCCCTGGTGGCGCAGTGGATTAAGCAATTCACTATGAAGCAAACCGCAGCCACTGCAGCACGAGTTTGATCCCTGCTGCCAGCCAGGGAGGGGACCCACATGGCACAGCAGACCTCTCCTGCCTTGCCCGCTGCTCCCCTCAGCAATGTACTTCTGTTGATCTGCCTGTTCTGCTCCCCGCTCTCTGTGGTGAATCCTCTCACCACCCCCACACACACCTCTGGCCTGTACCCCAGTGCTTGTATGCATAAATAAATAAAATCTCTAAAAAAAAATAAACTAGAACCTTCAGCCAAATGTGAGTCAAAAGTAATTCTGTGCTCATGATAGCTAATTAAGGGCAAGTGTTAATTTTTGCAGGGGTAACCCCCACATAATACTCTGATCTACAGAGCTATTGCGTACCACAGGACTGGACTAAGGATATTTCCTCTTGCTACTCATTTAGTGATTATCTCTAATCCAACAGTTACTTCAGTTAATTTGTAATTTGCCTCATCTCTTAATCTTTTCCCTACCCCTGTCAATATGGACACCATTTTCCCTCAATGTTTTCTTTACCAATCTCAGCTTCTACCACAACTACTGTTCATATTTTGGAGCTTTCATCAGCATTTCCTTACTATCCATTCCCTGTTTCTTCCCTTAAATGTCCCCCTCTGGGACTTTTCTTGTTCTTTTCAGTCAACATCTGCTATCTAGCATGTCCACCATAATCCTAAATCTTTTTTTGTCTTTCAACAGTGTACTGCCATTTCAGTAGATACCAGGACTATTTTTGAGTGCTGTCAGAACCTTGTCGAAGCTTACTACTCCTCTAGCATTAACTTCATTTAAATATGATATGGCCACTTCACGTACTTACCCTCTCTCATTTCAGATTGTGAGATGGGAACTGAGAACAAGGCGGTGATTCCCAAGGAAGAACTTTTTGAAGACTCTGAACCACATGGGGCAATATTAGAAAAACTTCCAAAGGTGGTTTACCAGGGTCACAAGTTTGAAGACATGTTGGAGGGGCATTCAAGAGATTCCACCGAAGAGAGTATGGAGCAGATGTCTCCACAGGAAAGAGACTTTTCATCAGGGTTGATTATCTTTAAAAAATCGCCCTCAAGTGAGAAAAACCAGGAGAATAGTGAGAATGGGAGAGTCTGCAGTCCCAGCCCAAATCTCATCACATGTCAGGGAGATACTATAGCAGAGGCAGTTAGTACATTTGCTACCTCTGGCCAAAACTTCATAGAGAATTTAGAACCTAACAAAACTCAGAGAAGTTCAGTGGGAGAAAAGCCTCATACATGTAAAGAATGTGGGAAAGCCTTTAATCAGAACTCGCATCTTATCCAGCATATGAGAGTTCATAGTGGAGAGAAACCTTTTGAATGCAAAGAATGCGGGAAAACATTTGGAACTAACTCAAGCCTTCGAAGGCACTTGAGAATTCATGCTGGAGAGAAACCCTTTGCTTGTAATGAATGTGGAAAGGCCTTCATTCAGAGTTCCCACCTTATCCACCATCATAGAATCCATACTGGAGAGAGACCTTATAAATGTGAAGAATGTGGTAAAGCCTTCAGTCAGAATTCAGCCCTTATTCTACACCAGAGAATCCATACGGGAGAGAAACCATACGAATGTAATGAATGTGGGAAGACCTTTAGGGTTAGCTCACAGCTTATTCAGCATCAGAGAATCCATACCGAAGAAAGATACCATGAATGCAACGAGTGTGGCAAAGCATTCAAACATAGCTCAGGCCTTATCAGACATCAGAAAATTCATACCGGAGAAAAGCCGTATCTATGTAATGAATGTGGGAAAGGCTTTGGTCAGAGTTCTGAGCTTATCCGGCATCAAAGAATTCATACAGGGGACAAACCCTATGAATGTAATGAATGTGGGAAAACTTTTGGCCAGAATTCAGAAATTATTAGACACATTAGAATTCATACTGGTGAGAAGCCCTATGTATGTAAGGAATGTGGGAAGGCCTTTAGAGGGAACTCAGAACTTCTTAGACATGAGAGAATTCACACTGGAGAGAAACCTTATGAATGCTTTGAGTGTGGAAAGGCTTTTAGGCGAACTTCTCACCTCATTGTCCACCAAAGAATTCATACTGGAGAGAAACCTCATCAGTGCAATGAATGTGCAAGAACCTTTTGGGATAACTCAGAGCTACTTCTCCACCAGAAGATTCATATTGGAGAGAAACCTTATGAGTGTAATGAGTGTGAGAAAACATTCAGCCAGCATTCCCAGCTTATCATACATCAGAGAATTCACACTGGAGAGAAGCCTTATGAGTGCCAAGAGTGTCAGAAGACTTTCAGTCGGAGCTCACATCTCCTCCGACATCAAAGTGTTCACTGTATGGAATGATCTCAAAAATATGAAAGCTTTCTATGGAAAAGCTGAAGTCAGACTTAATTGTTCATAACTGCACCCCAAGTCTTCAGAGCAAATGAATGGACACATCTTCTCTATCCTGATTGTTATTTAAATGGTCAATCAAAAAGGATGAGGCATTTTTATGAACTATTCCTTGAAAAGTTTCAGTGTACTGAGATAAATCATAAAAGCTGTTTCAGGCCTTAATTCTCCTCTGCCCTCTTTTCCCTTTCTCTCCTCCTTTTTTCCCTAGTGGCTCAATATTAGGGGTCTGTGCCAGCCATCTAGCCTGAGTTGTTTAACTCTAAAGGATAAATGGAGGAATGGGATGCCATCACCATAGTCTTAAGAATGACAGCATTGATCATTGTTTCCCTCTGAAATGTTAGGAAGTGGTGGGCTAGAAGATCCAACTCTTTGCTCCTGCCCACTGTTAGCATGAGAATAATTTAGTAAGCTTTTATTAGTTTCAAAATTTTCCCAACATGCTATCCAGTTCCTTTAGAAGAGGCCAGCATTAATGAAGAAGTGGGAAGCTTGGGTCATTTCACATCTGCTAGGCTTCCTCATCATCTGAGAAGGGTGTCATAGTAGAGGAAACTACCAGGCAATTTATAAGATTGTAAGTGAAGGCCTTAGAATCAATCCATGGGGACTGGCTAGGCGAGGCCAGAAGGATAAAACAGTAAGCATAGGCAGAGCAGCTCCTTAGCAACCTTCTCACTTTAGGGCTGCCCAGACTGACTGCACCCAAGAACTCAGCCGCATTCACTTTGCACCACAGCTGCTGTTGCTGCTGACAGAGCCTGTGTCAGGAAGTGGCAGAAAAGACTGCAGCTTCACTGTCACCAGGCACCATGCCACAGTGATGAGCCTGCTTGACTGACAAGGGCCTTGCCTTGCCAAAGTACTTAACTCATGACTTGGACCCCACTGCCAGGGACACTGGCTGATAGGCGAGGATGCCTTCTCTCACTTTACTCCTGTCTCTGCAACATCTCTACATGAGTTGTGTGTGTTCTCCTATGTGTTACTTCTTTGGGGAAACACATTTTTGATTTTTCACATGTCTATATTTCTGAGGCAAATGGGGGTAGTAGTGGGAATTGTACTAATAGGGACTGAGCAGACCTTGATAAGACACTTCATCTGGTGGTACCTAGCTTTTTCATCTGTAAAACGAGAGGAATTGAATTAAATGATCTCTGCAGTTTCAGCCAGCTCAGTAATTCCTAAATTCGTCAAAAAAAAATATTCTTCAGTATTCTTTCATCTTTTCTTGATTACACAAGTACTAATCACTAGTATTTATTGTTTATTGTATACAGGCACAGTGCCAGACAGTTTACAGTTTTATTTTTACAGCATCTCTATGATGTGGGTACTCTTAAAACCCTGCTTTATTGAGGTATAATTTGCATATCATTCACCTGTTTTAATTGTTAAATGGTCTTGAGTTAATTTACAGAGTTGCACAACCATCTGTGATGTGGGTTATTTCTATACCAATTTAAAAGATGAGGAGGGCCGGGGGATGTTAAATAACAATGACCACACCCAGTTTGGTTTGTGCTCTTGACCCTGTGCTGTCCTGTGGATGCGTGGACTTACTACTACCTTATTTGAAGTTCTTTGCATGTTTTTAAAACTATTACTACATGAATTTGAATATAATGGGTTTGAATCCTGTCCCTGACAACACAATTTATCACAAACCCCACATGTTATGTTTATTCTGTACCCCAATATGTGTTCCCCCGGATTCAGACCCGTCTTGAGGAAAGGGCTGTGCAAATAAATAACTGACTGCATGATTTCCATATCCTTCCGGGTACTCCTGCCTCTAGCAGTCCAACTCAAGGCAGGAGTTCTGCTAACCTCTTTCCTTAGGGTGATTATAAGTTTGATATGCGCTTATTCCTATATTCACTGCTAAAATTCAAATTCAGTTTTACCCACACTGTATGTCACATGAAACCTGGATGTCACCTCTCCCTTTAACTTCTTGTGTTCCAATATTTCATTTCCACATTCAACCCTTGCCAGCCCCGATACAGGCAGTACTCAGCACTTCCAGCTCCCCCTCACAAATATCCAAGAGTAATAGGGACTTTACTCAAGATGCTGTAGTAGAGGTGGAAAAGGGGGGTTCAATCCTAACAGATGTTCTGTTCTCAGAAGGCTCTTCTTGGACAAACTGCCACTGGTTTTCCTGTCTTCCCACTAAGGACTCAGTCACCTCAGCACCCTTTTTCTTCCCATATATCCAGTCTCTGTTACTAACAGCTTAATTTCCTTCTGAACCCACTGCTCAGCAGAAATGACCCTTCACTTAGCAGTCCCCTCACTGGAACATTAGCAGCTGTGACCAACTTGTGTACCTGAGCGATTCTTGAACAGGATTCTGATTACAAGAAGAATCTTCCAACAGTGCTGCTCCCAAGACAAATGAATGAAATTCTCTTCACTTGGTTATATACACTATGCACTGTCCTGCAACCTCACTGCCTGGCCTCTTCACCCTCTTCACCTTGTTAACTCAGGGAGATTTCTCTTTTCCTTCTTTGTCCCCCTCTTTCAATTTACTTGGGACTTAAAGTCTGGCCATAATTATGATTGCTAATCGTAGAATACTATCAAGGAAAAGCTGAATTACTTTAATTTTAGATCCATTAGGATAACCCGCCCTCCTGATCTCTAAGGCCATATGCCCAGAAACATTTCAGAATTTTTGAAGCTATGTAGCTATGTCCATGTACATTTTTTATCCTTCTCTAATTAAACAGTTTTACTGGTATACTAACACTTTAGCTAAATAAAGTATTTTCCAATTTTACTGATTTGATGCCTTTCTGTTATTCCAAGGCTCAGTTTCTCTGTGGTCTTAATATGACTTTGTGTGCCAGCTTCATCCCCATCTTGTGAGTTTCACTACTAAGTACCCCATGTGCTGTGTTCCTCACTCATGATTTTGCATAAACTGTTTACACTGTCCTTGATCATCTGTTTTACCTGGTGAGATCCTCTGTCATTCATTTTACATAACAAAATGTGTATTTATAAGCATTATGCATATTTTGGACCTTGAGAGCTTGTTTGGAGGTTCTAGCAGGGGAGCGCAGCTACTCGTATACCCTCGACCGAAGACCGGTCCGTCTCCATTCGGGGAAGTCCGTCCTCTGCGACCGAGCGCGCAGCTTCGGGAGGGACGCACATGGAGCGGGGAGGGAGGAAGGGGACCCCCGCCCAGCCAGCCAGATCAGCCGAATCAACCCTGGCGATAATGGGGTGACATGTCGCAGCCAGATCGCCCTCACATCCCATTATGCATATTTTGTACACAGTATGATATACATGTCTTTCGTGATTAACAAGGTTATTTTGGATCATCTGGATGACTGGTTCATTTTCTTTTAATCATCTTATTACTGAGATTTGGGGGCTGGTGTTACTAAGTTCCACTTTAACTTGTTCTCCTAAATGACTCCTGGTCTGAGCCAGGTTCCTAAGGTTATTTGGTAAGGGATCTTTGAGACTCAGGAAAACTCCCTAGAAAAAATGTGCAATTCTGGGAACTCGTGAACCATCTGAAGCCCATTCTTGGACCCCTGTAAACCTTTTACATGTTCTTAAAAGCAAAATACTTTAAAAAATTACCAAGTAATAAGCAATAATGTCACAACATCCCTGAGATTTTGGGATGAAGCTATGTAAAAATGGCCTGCCTGCCTGAACCCCTGAAAATAGACGGGAATTGGGATCTCAGTAGGAATCAGAAGGAAGGGGCGGGATGATTCTGGAGATAACCTGAAGAGGGAGGGGGGCCTCAGTAATGCAGTTCTCCAACCACTTGCTGAATGTGGGCATGACAGACCCTGTGTTAGGCATGGGGCTAAAACACTACTGGTAGTTAGCTCTGTGAGGTAGAAGGCTTCGATGCTCTGATTCTGAAGGGGATCAATGAGCGCCACCTTACCCTGAAGTTCTGAGGGCTGGAAAATGAAGACGGCAGCTTGAGGGCACTACTGCCATAAGCTACAGACCCAAGCTTGCCCTTCTTTCCAACCGTCTGGTCGTCGCTCCCACATCCTGGTTGCCCAGCCTGAGGTTTTACACTGAGATGCCAATCTCTTCTGTAGTACAGATGCAGAGAATACTAATTTTTCATGTGTTTGTAATACACTTTGCAGGCCATGGTTTGATCTGGTGCACCAAATTTGCCTTCACCTTTTGAGTCTCCATAAAGTCACCTAGTGCACTCGAGTTCAGCCACCTTGCTTCGGGACCATGAGGTAAGAGTCCCAAGTAGAGAACAGACCCCTGTCAGTGGGGCTTCTCTAGGAAGCTGGGAGGACCCCTTGTTTGTGTGTGACCTTCGTGGGCCCCCCAGTGGGCGGGACGTGAGGGTTTGCAGCCCCAGGACAGGGCCTTATTGCCGGTGACCAATGCTAGGATGGTTTGTCTGCGGTGAGCACGTTGTCCCAGGGGCAATGGTTGGGGACTGGGCTTTATCTCTGAGTCCAATGTGATTTGTGAGGGAATTACACATCCCAGGATGGGATTCAGTCAGGTATTCCACAGATATTTATGGAGTCCTTGCCTAGCCCAATTTCTTTTGAACTGCCAAGCAGACCTATTAAGATAATTATTCAAATATAACTTACTTGCAGTGAGAAAGGATAGATTCAAGGTACAGAAGGCAGGCCGGCTTTAGAAAGAAGGTAATGTCCCCTGAGGCTGCTGGAAAGACTAAAAAGATAGATGTGGCAGTGATGAGAGCTGGACCTGTAGAGTTGATCATTTGAGGCCTTTTGTTATAAATGGTATGTGTTAGAATGGCAGAGTCTGAGACAGTTCTCAGACAGTTCCTGGCGTATTACCCAAAAAAGGAAGACACTGGTTGTGTGTTGTGTTGGGGATTGTGTAGGGGATTCTTTAAACTGGCCTGAGAGTAGAGAGAGAAGGGACTTTTTTTAGAGGACTGTCATCCACATTTTACTCCATTGACTCCCGAGTTGGGGAGAATCCCAGCAGTGTAGTGAGTGTGTGGGAAGACCTTCATGCCCATGGGTGGTGGTAACCTGCACGTGCAGCTCAGAGTGCATCAGAGCATTCACTGGTGAGCACCTCCACTAATGAATTCCACCTCAAGATGGAATGCCCACCTGGAGTTCATCGGAAAACTCTGGAGCAGCCCTTTGAATACCAATGTGGAAAAACCTCTGGTCAGAGCTCTAATCCACTTTTGCAACAGAACACCTGCCCTGCACAGCCAGCTGGGTTCACTGACTATAGGTCACTTTCCTTCTGACCTAAAACTTTGCTGTGGTCATTCCTCTCCTGGGGTCAGTAGACTGGAAATGTGTTTTCTGTCAGGGCGGGGCCAATGCTTATAGAACAGTATACCACTGTCTTCCCAGGGTTACCAGCCAAACATTAATAAATGAACGAATTTAACAAATAAGAGGCTGTACATGATGACTTCAAGTTTAATTAACTGAAGGTAGCATTATGATGCCTTTGCTGTCTGTTGTTTTTCTATACAAATCCTTTGTCCCCCAAAATGATGATGATGGCATTAAGATCGATATCACCCATCTAACCTAAATTATATCTCTCTGTGATAATGGGACAGGTAAAATGTTAAACAGGAGACCCAAAACCTTTCTTTATCTGAGGGAATTGATCTGCTATACCCTTTTACTCAAATGCAAGCTATCCAAGGGTTACTTTATTTTTTTTTAAAGATTTATTTATTTATATATACAAGAGCTGGGGTACAGGCCGGAGTCATGGGAGGTGAGAGGATTCACCAGACAGAGTGGGGAGCAGAACAGGCAGACTGACTGAAACACACTGCTGAGGGGAGCAGCAGGCGAGGCAGGAGAGGTCTGCTGTGCCATGTGGGTTTCGTCCCTGGCCGGAGGCAGGGATTGAACTTGTGCTGCAGTGGCTGTGGTTTGCTTCATAGTGTGTTGCTTAACCCACTGCGCCACCAGGGAGGCCCTCCAAGGGTTACTTTAAGCACACCCCCTTTCCTTGCAAATTTTAGCATTGAAAAAAAATCAGATATTTCACTTCTCATCCTCCCTTACTCCCCATCTCATAGATTGGATGTGGATTGATACTGAGGGGGGACAGCAAATTCGGTGAAACAGCTCCCGTTAGCCGAGGCAGTTCCTGGGCAGGAACAGCTAGCGTCGCATCGGGTAGCACTTGGGGCAGCTGGGAGAATGTGTGCTGTGGCAGGAATCAGCCGGCACATTCAGCACCCACCACACTGCTCTTTCTCTTCTCGCTGTGCTCACACAAACAGGAATAGCAAGGACCTGGTGCAGAAGAGGCATTTAACTTTTTTTCCCTTCTCTGTTATTCCCTGGATCGTTTTTTATTTTATTTGTTTATTAATTTCTGCATATAAGAACTGGGGTGCAGGTTAGAGGTGGGGGGGTTGAGAGAATTCACCAGAGACAAAGTGGGGAGCAGAACAGGTGGATTGACTGAAACACACTGCTGAGGGAAGCAGCAGGGGAGACAGGAGAGGTCTGCTGTGCCATGTGGGTCACCTCCCTGGCCAGGGATTGAACTCGTGCCGCAGTGGCTGACGATCCTTGATAGCACTGAGACTTTAACCCTTGCGCCAGCTGAAAGGCCCCTGGATTGTTTTTTAGATTCTGGAATATTCAGACACACTCAGAGCACTGCTGCCTTGCAATAATTTCATGTTAATACAAGCAAAAAAAAATGTAAGCACTTAGCTGTTCCTGTCACTGGGCTAGATGTGTTATGGCATTTAACTGGTGCCCTTATAAGAATAAATTAGACCCCAGATACACTCAGGAGGACTATGTGAAGACACAGGGAGAAGATGGCCATCTAGAAACCAAGGAACAAGGCCTCAGAGAAACCAACCCACCTGACTCTTCAATCTCAGACTTCTGGCCTTCCGAATTGCGAGAAAATAAATTCTGTCGTTTAGCTCTCCAGCCTGTGGTACTTGATCAGGCCCCCCCATAACGTTTGGCTGGTGAGTGCTGGATCTGGGAATTGTTCCAGCTGCCTGCCTCAAGAATCTACGCATCTTGCTAAACTGACCACTCCCTGGACAGTGATGAGTTCCACCTTGGTGCTGGCGAGATGGGGCTGTGCAGTGCCGGCCACTGCTTAACAAATACCTGCCACACGGAAGAGTAAACGCTGCAACCCTCTTCCCGTGCTCTGGGAGGAAATTGGTGCTCTCTCCACCCAGCCCCCATCAGCCTGTCTCCACAGGTGCAGTTTCTCAAGGGGTTGCCCTGCTCTGTGGTCACACCCCAAAGGCCAGGGAAACATGGCAGCAGGAGGGATGACAGGGAGCAGCTCCTGCCCTGTTCAGATGGCCAGCCTTCTTGACTCAGTCTGTAAGTCCTTCCTCAGTGACTTCCTCCAGCTGTCCATTCTTTTGTTTTAAGGTTTATTTATTTATGCATGCAAGTACTGGGGTACGGGTCAGAGGTGTGAGGGGGTGAGAGGAGTCACCAGAGACAGAGCAGGGAGCAGAACAGGCAGATTAACTGAAGCACATTGCTGAGGGGAGCAGCGGACGAGGTAGGAGAAGTCTGCTGCGCCATGTGGATCACTTCTCCAGCGGGCAGCAGGGATCGAACTCACGCTGCAGTGACTCTGGTTTGCTTCATAGTGCGTTGCTTAACCCACTGCGCCACCAGGGAGGCCCCCAACTGTCCAGTCTTCATTGTAGCAAGGCTATATTGCTCTGGCCTCTTTCTATTTCTGAGATTTTTCTGGTGGAATCAAAGAAGTCATAGAAAGGACTCACTCAAAACTGTAAGATCTTATAAATGAAATTGTTGTAGCTGCAATTATTCTGTGGTCTTAGTTGCATTATAGTAAAAGACTACTCAGGATCCCTGAGGAGGTGTCCAGAAATTGACTGAAGTTTGCATAACCTTTTTTTCTGTGGCCATGAAAGTGCCTCACTCACATGTACCTTTCCTTTTGATGGGAGAGCTTTCCTCAGATGTCGTGGAATATACAAAATCTGTACCTGTCAGGCAGAGGATGATCTTTTGATCACATTTCTTACCAACCACAGTGGTCTCTGTCCTCAAAGTACCTGACTGCCCATTTCTCCCAAACCACGTCATGAGCATCTGTACCCAGTGACTTTGCTGTGAAGTCTCTGTTAAGGGTGTGTATATGGTCTCCTCCGGTTGCCCATCAGCTTCCTGAGAACAGATACAGTTTGTATCTTCCTTTATTTCCTGCTGTGTACAAAAAACCACATTCTTGTTAGCAGGTACAAGTTCTTTGATTTATTCAGCTGTGCAGTGGGGAGAACCTCCTATCAATGAATTCCAAAATGAACATGTAAATAAGGCACTTGTCCACACAGAGACAGGAACAGATTATGACCCCACGAGTACGGCACACTTTAACTACTAAAAAGAACCTGCCGAAGTGTAATCAGACTAAGTACACAGAACATCTGTTGTTGGGATAACTGCTTTTGTACCACCAAAATCAAAGGAGAGGTGTTAGAGCAACATTTGGCCTACAATTTTTCTGGTTTCAGTTCTCAGACTGCCAAGTTCAGGACACTGCACCAGAGTGGTGGTTATTTCAAGGCCAGAGCTCTAATCCATACTCTTAACCTTTTATCCCTGGCCTATGTTTCCCAGAAGAAACTTTTTTGCCTTTTATCTGGGACCAGGATTCTCCTTCTCTTACCAACTAGCACCACCAGGTTGTACAATTGGATTGTCTGTGGATTGAAGTTTGTCTATTGCCTTCCCAAATTTGTTCTCGATAGTAACAGGGCTTTTAGTTGGGTAAATGCCATCCTACTAGAGATGTTGTCCAGCCTCCCTGCATGATAGATATATGACCACATAATTGAGTTTTCAAAGGACTGGGACATATTCTTTGACACTTGCAGAAAATTGTTCTTTGACTATTACTTTATTTCCTTGTGAGCTAGAATATGAATATGCTAGTGAACTTTAACTCATCCTACTTCAACTCAGCTTTAACAGCATCCTAGCCTAGGGGATAGACAAGCAAGGTGTAGGGAAGATAGAGGGCTCTTGAAGTATCAGGCGAGGCTGAACTGAGCTGCCCCTTCAGCCAGAGCTTGGTAAGCATTCTCTTTAAAAGACTAGAGTAAATATTTTAGGTTTTATTGAACACATACATTCTGTCACTCAATTTTTTTCCTGTTTTTTTTTTAACTATACTTTAAAAATATAAAAACAGTTCTTAGCTTATGGGCCATACAAAAACAGGCCATCTGGATTTGGTCTGTGGGCTGCAGTTTGCTCACCTCTGGATATTTATGTGACAGAGAAACAAAACTTCTCATAGAGTCAGGGAAGATGACATTTAAGAGGAGAGCTGGATAAAGTAGTAAAGTAATGTAAGTGTCTAGGAGCAAAGCATAGAGATAGGGAGGTGAACAAGGACAGAGGTTTTGGGATGGAAATGAGCTTGTGAAATGGACCAGTTGGCTATTCATCCCCTCCTGTTCTCTGCTCCACTTCATGACACTAGAACTGGACTTGTGAATATTTCCCCTTTGCCAGCTGGCACAGTGTTAGGCTTTGCCAGTAAAGGGCACTGGAGGACAAAGCAAAGATGTTTCTCCTGGTTCTGGCAGCTTTTCTTTCTTGTTCTGACAGTGCAGTGCCTATCTGCTAGCAAATTTGCTGGTACCTCAACTAGCAAACTGGTTTCCTGCTCGTCAGCCCCAACCTATAGCACTCCATGAACATCACGATCCAGCAGGCCCTAGCTGGTGTTGTGTGGTCATTATTTAATAACAGTTCAAGAAGAAAAATGCCCTGACTTAGTTTTCATTGACTTTCATGGTATGAATATGCCCATTGTAACTAATTTCAATGCAGGTGTGTGGACAGATATGCAGAATTGGCTCTTGCAAGCTCTAGTGCACCACAGGAACAACCACATCTTCAATTCAAAATATGAATTCTATGATGTAAGCTCTGATTAAAACTCTTGGAACAGTCACTGCACCCATAGGGCTTCTTCGCTCTGTGATTATTTGATGGTGAATAGTTCTGAGCTCCCCCTAAAGCCTTACCCAAATTCACTGTATTTATAAGGCCACTCATTTCATGAAATGTGTGCTTAATTGTCCTCCTTCAACTCCCACTTGACTCTCTAGCCTCTGTCACATACTACTTTCAATAGGCATTTCTTGCATAATTTTTATTTCAACATTCATAGTTGGAAACGTTTCCATGCTGTAACAAAAATGTCCTAAGTTCAAAGTTTGATACTTGACAGAAATCAAGCTCTATGAGGGATGAAATGAAAAGATTAGTTTTCAATCTGAGCTTTTCAAGTAATAGTTAATATATCAAATAATTCAAATACAAATTATGTACTTTTTACAAAAGGGAAAAATGTTATTTGCCTTGAGCTGGAATTTTGATACTTACGTCTGGTTATGACATACCAAGGTTACATGCATTTGAATAGCAAAAAATGAACAACTTATTCTTCAATAAATACAACCTAATAAAATATTTCAAAACATAGGACACAGGGGAGTTACAAAAAAGGCCTTGATGTTTAAAAAAATTGAAAACCACTGCATTATTTCCATGTCCCCTTTTGCGTCCTGCTTATCCTTAAAAACATTACTCTCACAGCACTGCAATAGAGATATGTAGAGGAGGCCTAGGCTTTTCTGAATAAATTCCCAGTTCCTCTCTTTTATAAAAATAGAAGGCTAAAATAACCCAATTAGCTAAAGGTTTTGATTAGTTAGAATCAGGGATCACTAAAAAAATTTGAGTATCTTGGGCATCCCTGGTGGCAAATCAGTTCAGGCACCGTACTCTAAAGCAGCCACAGTCACTGCACCACAAGTTTGATCCCTGGCCACGGAGTGACCCACATGGTGCAGCAGACCTCTCCTGCCTTGCCCACTGCTCCTTTCCTCAGCAGTGTGTTTGAGTCAATCTGTTTTGTGCCCCACAATGTCTCTAGTGAATCTTTTTAGCCCCCACACCTCTGTACTGTAGCTATTTTGAATTTCTTATATATTTCCTAATATAAATATTCCCAATGTATATATTAATTTACAAATATATTTAAAGATATTCTCATGAAAAAAGATGTTAAGTTTATGTGAGATTCCTAAAGAACACAAACCTTTGAGGCAGGTGATGGCAGAAGGCAGCCTACCAGGTCCCCTGTATCACCAGCAGCCAGCTTTCCAAAGGGGTCGATGAGCTTCTTTACTTTAAGACCTCCTACTCTTGGGTCTTCCTGGTTGCGCAAGGATTTAAGTTTCAGCACTACGAAGCTATCAGCAGCCACTGCAGCCTGAGTTTTATCCCTGCCCAGGGAGGTGACCTGCATGGCGCAGCAGACCTCTCTTATCTCACTCGCTGCTCCCCTCAGAAGTGTATTTCAATCAATCCACCTGTTCTGCTCCCCACTCTGGTGAATCCTCTCATTCCCCCTCCCCTACCTCTGGCCCACATCTCAGCTCTTGTATGCATACATAAATAAAACAAATCTTTAAAAAAAACAACAACAAATCTTTTAAAAAAAAAAAAAGACATCTCACTCCTGTTCAGGATGTCACTCGGAGGCCATAACCCCCCCATGTTTTGAACTTTAACAGTTCATATTCTTTTTTTTTTTTTAAAGATTTATTTATTTATACATACAAGCACTGGGGTACAGGCCAGAGGTGTGGGGGGTGTGTGTGAGAGGATTCACCACAGAGAGCGGGGGGCAGAACAGGCAGATCAACGGAAGTACACCGCTGAGGGGAGCAGCGGGCACAGCAGGAGAGGTCTGCTGCGCCATGTGGGTCCCCTCCCTGGCCGGCGGCAGGGATCGAACTCGTGCTGCAGTGGCTGCGGTCTGCTTCATAGTGCGCTGCTTAACCCACTGCGCCACCAGGGAGGCCCAACAGTTCATATTCTTTACATCAGCAACAAGACACTACTATATTTTACACACCTTCTATTTTGCTTACAAATACTTCATTTTCTGTTTAAAAACAATGAGTGGTCCAGAGGTGCCTCTCTGTGTCAACAGCAAGTTTCAGTTTCCTCATTTAAACCTCATAATTCTCCCATGAAGTGCATTATTCTATGACTGTTTTGTTAATGAGGGAAAATAAGTATCTGAGGGTGTACATAAGTTGCTCCAGGTCCTAAAACAAAGGTTAGTACTGCGATTCAGACCCAAGTCTTCTGACCATGCTCCCTCTGCTACAGCAGATTGCCTCTCGAGGAGCTCATCAAACTAAACAGTGGGTTCCCTTTGGGATGCACAGCTGCCCACACCACAGAAATGTTTGATTAAATGGCTCCAGGTTACTGGTGTTCTAAATATCTGCAGGCAGGGTTTTCTCAACCCTAGTGCCTGACACTTAGGGCCTAATAGAATTCTTTGTCATGGGGGACCATGTATATGTCACAACATCCCTTGTCTTTAGATGCCAATAGTTTCTTTGCAGTTGTGAGGACCAAAATGTCCTAGGACATTGCTGAATGTCCCTGGGGTGCAAAACCACCCCAGTTAAGAACCAGGATCCTCATGCATCTCAAATAACTCCCACTGAGAAATGGGAAGAGGTTGAAATTCTCCTTGTTTTACACTATCCCATTCAGTAACTTTCTTAACTGACGACTCATGTGATTTAATACCCAATCTGCCAGTTGTTCAGAATACAAGAACTATCTGACAATTGAAACTGATTGCTCAGAATGACAGAATCTAATTACCAGAATTAATTAAGAGCATATATGAACTGGTCTCTCTCCAGAGTTCTGTTTAGATGCTCTGATTCTCAAGTAAGCTGTGCCCAGTTGTCTGGTTCAAGACAAAACTCTCCTTATAACTACCTGACCTAACACAGAAGATGCTTTCTCCTAATTCTCATCAACTCATGTCACCTAAATGTCCTGCCCTGGCCCCCAGTCTAACTCTGTTCCCAACACATATTGCTCTCCTACCCCTTTTACTTCCTGACACTACTAGCAATGCTTCTTCTCTGGGAAACACCTCATTTGGCCTTGTGTCCTGACCTCCAGCTATCCTGTGGTCAAACCATTTTTATTTTTTATTTCCTCTCAATTTCATCATCACATATTTTTATAAGGAAGAAAAAGGCAATATATAAAAAAAAAACACATGAAAGGGAGGAAGTCATTGCAGAGAAAGATTTAATCACCCAAATAAGTACTTAAAGAAAATTTATGCTTGTCACCAGACTAATGAGGCCCAGATTGAAATGGCTGCTTTCATGAGGAATTTAGTTTTAGAGTTGCTGCCAAAGTGATTTCTAGTGATTTTAATAATGGCAGAAGCCCCCTAAAACAGTTTCAAGTAATTCTACACTGGGGCTCACACTCTAGTGTCAGTTGAGGCAGAAGAAAGGCTATTATGTCCAAGAGCTTCCCCATTTGATTACCTTATTTTTCATATGTAGGACTCCTAACTTTTCTATTTTAAATTGTTTTGTAAGGTGTCAGTTCCGACAATAGGTTTTCCCATCTTTAGGGCATTCATAGGGTTTCTCTCCTATATAAACATGATTGCGTTTAATAAGATCTGAGCTGCCTTGAAAAGATTTCTCATATTTACTGCATACATAAGGTTTGTCTCCTCTATGATTCTATGATATCTCCTAAGGTCTGAGCTCTGATTGAAAGACTTCCCACATTCTTTGCATTCATAGGGTTTTTTCCTGTATGAGTTACCTGATGTCTGATGAGGTATGAGCTGCCTTGGAAAGTTCTGCCATACTGATGGCAATGATAAGCTTTTTTGTCTTGGTAAATTCTCTGTCCTTCTCTAAGGTCCTCATCTTTGCTGAAAATTTTCTCACATTCAAGTGTCAATCCAATATGAAGTCTCTGATGTTTGAGAAAAGCTGTGTGCCAAATGAAGAACTTTCCACATTTCTTACATTCATGGGGCTTCTCTCCACTGTGGATTCTCTGATGTTGAATAAGGAGAGAATGCTGCTGAAGGCCTTCCCACATTCGTTACACTGATAGGGTTTCTCTCCAGTGTGAATTTTCTGATGTGTAACAAGGCATGGCTTCTTGCTAAAGGCTTTCCCACATTTACTACGTTCATAGGGTTTTGCTCCAGTATGAATTATCTAGTGCCCAATTAGATCTGAACTTCCCTGGAGAGTTTTTCCCACACTCAGTACCTTTGTACTGGTTTTCTTCCCTACGTATTCGCTGTTGTTTGCTAAGGTTCAAGTTAGAAATGCAGGCTTTTTCACATTTGAGTTCCTTCCCAGTATGTAGTCTCTGGTGTTAAAGAAAAGCTGAGTGTCCACTGAAGGATTTGCCACATTCACAGCATTCATGGGATTTCTCTCCCCCATGATCTCTGGTGTTTGGTAAGTTGTGAACGCTGCCTGAAGGTCTTCTCACATCATTACACTTAAGGTTTTCTCTCCGCTATGGATTCTTTAGTGTGTGACAAAGAATTTGACTGAAGGTTTGTTCACATTCATAACGTTTGTAGGGTTTCTCTCCAGTGTGAATTCTGTGATATATGAGATCTGAGCTTTGATTGAAGGTCTTCCCACATTCATTACATACATATAGCTACCGTCCACTATGAATTCTCTGGTCTGAACTTCCCTTGAAGGCTTTCCCACACTCTTTAGTTTCAAGGATTCTGACCAGTATGAATTCTCCTATGTCTAACCAGTTTAGAGCACTGATTGAAGTTTTTTCCACATTCATGACAGACACAGGGTTTCTTTCTTGTATGAATTCTCTGAGGGGATTAAAGCAAGAGGATGATACAACCATATTTATCTTTTTTTTCAAAGACTTGTGGGACTGCTTTACAGAGATTGAAATAGGTACAAGACTGAAAGCTGGAATACTATTTAGGAAATTACAGCAGTAACCTATCGTGCAGACAGTGAGGGCCTAAATGAGTGACTGGCAGGGAGGGTAGAGAAAAATGGGTAGGGTCAATATATTAAAGAAGCAAAACCAGTCAGAACTAGTGCTATCCTATATAGAGGGAAAAGAGCAGGCATTAAGAATGACATCCCAGTTTCTAATTTGTGCACATTGGGGAGTTACTTGGGAAGCTGTAGGGGAAAAATAGAGGTGAGGAAGAAGAAATGGTGAATTCTATCATAGATACATTATGTTTGAGGTACCTGTGAGACATCCAGGAGGAAATGTCCAGAAAGCCAATGGATCAACAGGTAGGGAGTTTATGGGGAAAATCTAGAATAAGGACACATATTTTTGAATTATAAGCATACAGTTTGTACCTAAAGTAAAAATGTGGCCCTGATGATTACACCCTGGAGTCCTGAACAGAACGTAGCTTTGGAAGCAAGCAGAACTAACTCCGAATCCTGACCTCTCAATCTCCTCCAATCAGCATATCCTCCAATGTGAAACATTTGTACTAATTATTGGGACTAGAAAGATGAACATAAAATATGGCCCCTGCCCTCAAGGAACTTACCACGAAGGAATAATACCAGTTATTCCAAAGCTTTATTGTTTAGATTAAAAAAAAAACAATATAGGGCCTTCCTGGTGGCACAGTGGGTTAAGCAATGCACTATGAAGCAGACTACAGCCACTGCAGCACAGACCACAGCCACTGCAGCACGCGTTCGATCCCTGCTGCCGCCGGCCAGAAAGGGGACCCACATGGCGCAGCAGACCTCTCCTGCCTCTCCTGCTGCTCCCCTCAGCTGTATACTTCAGTTGATCTGCCTGTTCTGTTCCTTACTCTGTCTCTGGTGAATACTGTCACCCCCATGCCTCTGGCCTGTACCCCAGTTCTTACATGCATAAGTAAATAAATCTTTAAAAGAACATAAAAAAATAAACCCAATATATAGAAAGCAGCATACCAATATAAACCTCTCAAGAATGTAAGCTCCATGGATTGAAGTGTCTTTGTTCTGTTCAAAGCTGGAACAGAATCTGGCACATATAGGTGATCAATAAAAAAGTCGAATAAGTGATTAGTAGGTTAACACACTTCCTGCTTTCCCTTGACTAAATAATTGCTGAAATTCTTATCTCCCTTTTCTTCTATAATGCATGATACTCTAACCCATTCTTCTTTATTTGTTCATTTCTTTTTGCTCTCTTCACAGTTTTCTCCTTTCTCCTTCTCTTTTTATATTCAATATCTCAATGAACATATCTGGTTTGTTATTACCTCTGCCCAGAATGAATCATGAACTAAAACTATTTCCTAATACACATTTTAGTTTGTATCTACAATGTAGCTTACTGTCAATACAAATCAAATGGATAAAAAAAATCACCATTTTTGTTGCTAGGCTTATTCCCCATTTTTATTATGATTTTTATTTTTTTAAAGATTTATTTATTTATGCATACAAGAGTTGGAGTACAGAGGCCAGAGGTACGGGGGGTGAGAGGAGTCACCAGAGACAGAGTAGGGAACAAAACAGGCAGATTGACTGAAACACTGCTGAGGGGAGCAGCGGGTGAGGCAGGAGAGGTCTGTTGTACCATGTGGGTCATCTCCCTGGTTGGTGGCAGGGATCGAACTCATGCTGCATTGGCTGCATTTTGCTTCACAGTGAGTTGTTTAACCCATTGAACCACAAGGGAGGCCCTTATTATTTTTAAAGATTTATTTATTTATGCATACAAGAGCTGGAGTGTAGGCCAGAGGTGTGGGAGTGGGGCAAGAGGATTCACCAGAGACACAATGGGGAGCAGAACAGGCAGATCAGCTGAAATACACTGCTGAGGAGAGCAGAGGGCAAGACAGGAGAGGTCTGCTGCATCGTGTGGGTCAGCTCCCTGGCCAGGAATCGAACTCTTTCTGTGGTATCTGTGGATAGCTTCACAGTGGGTGACTTAACCAACTCAGCTGACGCATTCACCCAATTCTCTATCAGTCTAGTCTTCCCAACTAGGCTCTCAGTTACTCCTGTTGAATTACAGCTACAGATGCACCTGGTACAGAAAGAAATAGGGTCAATTTATGCCCAAAGATTGATGCTGGACCTGGGGCAAACAGGGATCTGGAACAGACTAGAGTAGGGGCACCCTGCAGGGCGAGGACCGTAGGCAGGGCACAAAGAGATACAGAAAAGGGTCAAATGAGTAGAAGGCCCAACCCTAGCACCACCCGCCAACATCCCTGAGGAGTCAGCCTCTTCCCACGCAGAGGAACTAGGGGGTTTGGTGCTGGCCCTAAGGTCTGTCCTCCACCCCTTTTCCCAGAGGGACCCAGGCACCAGGGCTCCCAGGTCTCCGAACGCAACGGGGTCTCACCTCCAGGCCACCCCTAGCCTCTCGCTAGACCGGAACCCTTCACATGGCCGGCATCGTGCAGCCCCTACGCCTCTCCGGGCGGTGGCTCCAGCACCTTGGACACCGCGCCCACCAGCGGCTGACACTTGAGATCTGCTCCCCAGTGAGGCCAGCCCCCTCCCCGCCCCTTGGTCCCTCAGTCCAGCCAACTCGTGCGCGCGCGCGACCCTAAGCCACCTCCCACCGGCTCGGGGATCTCCTCTACGCAGACTCAGCCAGCTCTGTTCTCTGGGTCTTGCGTCAGTCGGATTCCCAGAGGGTCCCAGGACTGGCTTGTTGCTGCACCTTACCACCGAGACCCGGAGTCCTCCCGGGTTCCTAGAGTAACCTAAGGCCGGGCTTCGGCCCGTTTCTGTATTTCGAGAAGGCTCCTTTTGCACAGCATGCTTTTGTTATACATTGTGTGATTCAATTTGTTGTCGCGGGGCGGTTGGTTTCTTTTTGTGGTGGACCTTTGGGTTTTCAGGTTTTGTTTTTAAAAAATAAAGCTGCTGTGAACATTCTCCAAGTATTTTGGCGGGGGGGAGGGGGCTATAAGAAAAACCTAAAAGTAGGATTGCTTGGTCTAGGGTAGATACTTGTTTAACTTTAGAAGGGACTACTAAGCAGTTTTTCAAGATGATTGTTACCATTTTACACTGCCACCGGAGTGACAAAGATATTAACAAATAGGTTGGGATAGCTATATTAAATGTGAGAGGAGGTTTGCAAGGGTCTAATTAAAAGTTGATGGTTTTCATCTACGTAGGTAATGATTGTTTGGAAAATGAGGACCTCTAGTAGACGTCTTTACAGCAGGTGATAAAGAATAAAAAGACTTGAATCCCTTCATTGTAAGTGCAGTAGTTTTAAGATGCCTTTGGAATCTTTGTAATTCACCATGGCTTCTTTTTTGTAGTTATTAATGTTTTAGAGTCATAAAGATGGAAGACATTCTGAAACAGCCTTCTTTCTCGTTTTTCAGCGAAATCCACTTTGCTTACTAACCTTTCATCTTTTCTCCTTTCTTCCCCTCCACAGTGTTTATATGTGGTTTATATGTGTCTCTTACATGTACTAGGCATTGAGGATACACAGCGAACAATATGAACAGTTTACTACGCACTGCTACATTTTTGCGTGCAGTAAAGCTCACCATGTATATCAGAGACTAAGACTGAGCAAAATGAAGAAACGAGGAGAGAAAGAAAAAATATATTTAAATGAAGAAAATAATTAACTTGTTTTAACCATTATTTTTGTTGTTTGGTCTGTTCACAAATTTAAATTATCTAAAGAAAATCCTCCAAGGTACATGCAAATTACAAAGATAACAAAAAAACTACATTGGTTGTCTCATTTCTGGAAAGGCCTTTTAAACAAGTGGCTCAATCTTCTGTCTAAATTACTTAATACTCACAAAATCTGGGCAAAACAGGTTTTTTTTTTCTTTAACAGCAAAAATCAACTTGCCCATAACATGTGAGCTTCTTAATACACCACTAGGTGGCAGTAGTTTATAGCCAGTGGTGATAAAACATTTTAAATACACCTTTATTTTTGAAGTATGGACAAATAAGCTTACTATTCAAACAAGAATCACACTGAACTTTCCACCCTGTGAACAGAAAGTCTATATTTGTGGAAATATGTCCACAAAATAGAATTAAAATTTAAAGCAAGTTTCAGAACAATGTTTACACTGCTTTTCTCCCTCACTACCTCTCTCACTTCCTTCACTCCTTCCACAAATATTCATTGAGTACCCACCATACGCCCACACAAGCTAAGTCACTGAAAATACAATGGTGAGCAAAACAGCAATAGTGCAGTGCATGTGGATCTTTTAGTCAGTAATGGATGGACAAATGCATTGGTCCTACCAAAATCACCACAAAGAAAATTGTCATATAAGCGCTGGAGTTTCTCTGGGGTAGTGATTCTCAAAGTAAGGTCTGGGCATAGATCAAAACTATTTTATGAAGATACCAAGATGTTAATTGCTCTTATTTGTGCTCTTTCACAAATGAACAGATGAGCTTTCCAGAGGCTACATAACATTGTAACAGACTGACTATAGAAGCAGATAAGGGAATCGGGGTATTTTCTGTTAAGCCAGCTAACAGAGAAGTTTACAGAAATGGGCCTCCCTGGTGGCGCAGTGGGTTAAGCAACACACTGCGAAGCAAACCTCAGCCACTACAGCACGAATTCAATCCCTGCTGCCAGCCAGGGAGGGGACCCACATAGTGTAGCAGACCTCTCCTGCTGTGCCGGCTGCTCCCCTCAGCAGTGTACTTCCATTGATCTGCCTGTTCTGCTCCCCGCTCTGTGGTGAATCCTCTCACCCCCCACACCTCTGGCCTGTACCCCAGTGCTTGTATGCATAAATAAATAAATCTTTAAAAAAATAAATAAAAAAAAGAAGTTTACAGAAATGCCCACTTATTAATTTGTTTTTGTTATAAATAAACATGTTATATATTCTATATAACCTACATATATATAAACCAGTTCTGATTGCTTTGGATGATAAATTATGTTACCCAACTTACTCATGGTTAGATATATATATATACACCTAATCTGATATATCTATAAAATATATCATATGTATTTTATATTTAATGTATGAAGGATTTATTATTTTGAATTCATATGTATTTCAAACCCTCAATTTTAATTTCCAATAAAGTATGTTTTATTAGATATCTTCTGCATAAGCAAAATCTCTTTTGTGTTCTCAGTCATTTTAAAGAGTGTAATGGCAACTTGGTACCAAAAAGTTTGCAGGGTACTGTACTAAGTTATGTGTCCTGAGGTGGGGTTGCTTGGTTATCTAAGGTATCCACATTTTAAATTTTACTAGACGTTGCCAAATTGCTCTCCAAAGTGACTAGAGTTGACCCTTAAAATTTTCTATATATAGTTGGGCTATTTTTTTCCAGCCAGATATCAAATTATAAAGAATTATAGAATTCTTATCAAACTAGTTCAGTGATATAACAGAGACTTGACCTATGAAATACTGATTGAATCTCTTTTTAAAACAGTATGAGAAATGCAGGATAATATATATTTTTTAAGGTACTCAGAGGAAGTTTTTCTTGGTCACCAAGAATAGCACTGTAGAGTCAACATTAATGTATCGGAAAATTATTTTTGTTTGGTGCCTCATGGGAGGTAAAAGTGTACAAGTTATGCAAATAAAGTTCTTTCACCATCAGGGGAATTTCATTGTTTTTTAAATATTGCCTCCTGCAATTTTCATTAAAACCTAAACCATGTTCAACTGACACCCAATCTGTAAAAAGACACACACACACTTTGTGAGAATTTGTTTATTTTAAATTCTCACAAAAGTTTATTTTAAACTATCACTTTTGTGAGAGTTTATTTTAAGCAATTTAGGGTTACTTTTTTGATTGTAGGATAAATTATTCAAAATTAGCTGGTCTAAAACTTTAACTTCATTAGGTTTTGACAAAGAGATGTGGGTAAATATAAAAAATGGAGTTTTACAGCTTAAGGGTGAAGGTGCAATGATGTTAATCGATGTTACTTACAATGGTTTTGCACGTAGTACTTTGTACACTCTGCTGTAGTGAAATAAAATGTGGCTGCAGTCGACTGTTAGATCCTGTCTATTTGAGGAGGAGGGCTTTCAGCCATCCTTCATCTAAGGTGGGATTTCATTCTGCAGCACTGCGGTGACAGTGGAGCACCTGAGTGCACTCAGGGGAAGTGGATGGGGGAGTCAGAGACTGAAACACCCCACATTTCAGGAGGCAGGTCTGATGGGTAATAATACAATTGATGCAGTCACACAGAACATCACAGAGACAAATGAATATTGTTTTGTATCTCTTGCTAAGATTATTCAGTCTGTAATGGGGCTGATTGAGGGAACTCCTCTTGGTAGAGAAGATTCACTGTATTTATTTGTGTCAGGTTCCCAGCAGATAATGGAGTCTAAAACTGTTGGTCCAGGTGGGAATATGTTTGAATGTGGAATTCTCTATGAAGGGTCTTTTCAAGGAGAAAAGAAATGAAAACTCTTAGCATGTTGAACTACTGACTTTATTTCACTTTATATCACTTTTATATCTATATCACTTTAAGTGAAGAACGTAGGAATTGCTTAACTCAACTGCTTATTTAGTGGAAGAAAGTGAGACTCAGAGAGGATCACTTATTCATGCATTCATCTGAAAAATATTTTTTAACATTCTGACCTAACATGACTAAGTAGCATAACATATAACTTATCATCCGAAGCAGGACACTTTTGAGAGCGAAAGGGGTGCTTATGTTATAATTGGTGAAATTTATAATTTCAACAAATAAAAGTTAAAACTATACTGGGAAAACCTGAATGTACAATCACCCTACGACATTCTAACCTCAAGGGGCCCATTATCTAATGGAAAAGACATTTCTAACCACAAGACATTGACAGTTATCCCCTGTGCTAACTGAAAGAGAGATGCTGAGGAAAGGTGCACCTGACCCAGGGAAGAGGCCTGAGAGGGAGCAATAGGGAGCAATACTCCAGGTGGATGCTAAGGGGTGAGTCAAGGTTATCAGGTGTAGAAGGAGGAGATGGTGTTCTCAGCAGAGGGAAGAGACTAGAAAAAGGCTTATGCTATTTTAATGCTTTGGGGGAGCTGCAAGTGTTTTCCCATGGTCAGAGTATAGTAGGGGGACCCTGAACCAAGGCCAGTGGGCACCAGGTTACCAGGACCTCGTGTGGTGTCCTAAGGAGTTTGGATTTGCACTCCTGTCAGGTACAAGGAGTCACTGAGGGGTTTGAAGCAGAGACATGATCTAATTAGATTTGTGTTTTAAACAGTTCACTCTGACAGCAGATGGGAGAAGGATTGGCAGAGTCTTTTGCATTAAGCCAGATGAAAATTAAGCCAGACCAAAATGAGGCCGTGAAGGTGGGATGGGCATAGTTGCAAACTTTAGAGAATGTTGGTCCATGTGACTAAAAAATCCAGGGTTTTGTCTACATCAAGTGCCTTCACACAGGAGCTCAAACAATGCCGTTAGCAGCTGGGCTTTCCTTAGTTCAGCTCAGTGGAGATGTCCGTACACTTCATCTGAATTAAATACTTCAGTGTGTGTAACATTAACCAGAGTTCATTAATTTGTTTACAGTTTTTTTCTTTTGAAAAAAACTTATTTCAGCTTAGGTTGAAATATAGAACCCTTATGAGAATACTCCCTGAATTTTGACAAATGCAGACATCTGTGTAACTCACACCCAGAGGGCTTTTCATTCCCTTAAAGTGACCAGAAAAACCAAGGACCCTTGCCTGAGATTTTAGCCAAAGGACAGCAAAGGACAAGGTCCTCAAAGTAGGTTTAAGAAACAGCAAGGATAAATAGATAGAGGATAAAGCTCTTCTCTGATTATAGCCCTCCAGTCCTGCCAGTTCAAGATCACTGTTATATTTTACAGTGAAATCCTTAGAACTCTGACACAGGAAGTGCTGTCACTATTTGCTCTAGTTATTGTTGCTATTGCTGTTACTGTCATTATCTTCATCTGACTGGCAATCCTTTGTCTGTTTTTATAGATACCACTTCTTACCCTAAACTCCCTAACACCTCTGAAATAGTAACTGAGAAAAGAGCAAATAGTATCATTTGTGAAAGTTAACTGACCCTGGGAGATGGCAGAATGCCTATCCAGCAGCTGTTTCCTTTGTCCTATGCAAAGCCTACCTGAAAATTCCCAGTGTTCACCTCTGAGCTTTTCCTGTTGCTGGGCCCGTGAACCAATCCAGAACACTGAGACTTTATAGGGAAAGCTGCTGGGGCCTTCTGGGAAAGAGTTCCCTCCCTAATAAAAAGAGTTACATGGAAGGAAATACTCTTTTCCTTCCTAACTTTGAATGTTATCACTAGAGGATGTGGTGCTTAGGGCTGTGGCAGCTACCTTGCCATGAGAGTAAAGCAAAAAGAATCAAAGAAAAACTAACCAATATGCATGTGTCATAGAGCTGCTGAATTCTGGAATGTTTACCTCTAGACTTGTTTTGTGAGGTCATAAATTTCTCATTGTGTAAGTTACCTTTAGTTGAATAGTCTGTTCCTTGCAGCCTAAAGCATACTAATAAATATACAGCATTTCCAGTAAGCATTCTTATTTGTATCACAAAAGAAGTTTGACCGTTTACTATTTTAAAGAAAACTACACTCCACTGATTTGTGACATGAGAAACCATCAGTTCTCAAAATAGTTCCAGTGGCAGAACAGGAGTTGTTTCAAAATGATAGATTTCAATATTTATAGGGATTCAACATTGTAGTAATTACCTTCAGGCTCCAGGTAGTTTGGCATGGAAACTTCATTTTTTTTTTCTAACTTTATTTTCCTATGAGTTACTGTAGCTGGTGGCCAACTTGGTGTTTCCCGTTAAGCTATAATACACAAAAAGACCCTGTGAAACCTTGGTATATTTAATTCTACATTCAAACTCGTAACAACTTCATTGACAGAAAATATGACTTTATTACAAACTTTATACAGGTAAGTATAAAAACTTAACCAAATTATATACACCCAGAGAAAAACTGCCTGTTTTTGTCATACTGATTGGGAGATTTCCCGTTAATGTTCAGTGCCCAAAAATTATTAAGTGCTGGTGTGTACCAGGGTTTGTGCTGGACACTGGGAATACATCAGGAGTTAGACCCCAAAGGAGCCCCACGCTAGGAAGAAGGAGGGTAGAGGAGTAGCCAGGCAACTATAATGCCGCAGGAGAAATGTGTCCACAGGGTCAAGTATAGGAGCAGTGAGAGCCCAGATTCATTCCAGTGACCATTCAACATGTTTACTGAGCACCTACGATGTGCCTGGACACTGTGAAATGAGGGAAAGGAGGACACAGTCTTTGTCCTCAGGTTGCTTCGAGTCTTGTGGGGAAGAATGACAGGTAAGTAGGTAATTACAGGGTGCCCATGCGATGAGAGGAGAGCATCCAGAGGGCATCAGACCCACATTTGGAGTGGTGAGGAAAGCAGCTAAAGCTAAGATGGGAAGGACCAAGAGGCAGGGGAAGGTTCGAGACAGAGGGGAGGGTACTGTGCCTGGACATGGGAATAAGAGACCATGAACAACATTATTTGAAATGGCTGGAGAAAAAGACTGGGTACGGTGGGCATTGCAAGAGGGTGGGGAAAGAGAGTTGGCAAGAGATAACCAGTGACTAGGTCCTGACAAATAGTGTAAACCATGTTAAGGAGTTTATCTTTTTTTCTGTGAATAATGCGTAAAGAGGAACTAAATGGGTAAAGAAGAAAAATAAGCTAAGGGAATGGAAGAGTCAGATGTTCACTTTTGAAAATCAGTGGCTGCCGTGTAAGAAAGGAGATTGGAAGGTAAGATGCCAGCAGTTGGGAGACTTGAAATTCTCTTGGCAAGTGCTGGCAACCCCAGAGAAATGTGAACTGATCAGAGAGCTACCTGAGAGGGGCGGCAGCAGGAGGTGGAGAGCATTGCACAGAAGGACTCCAGACAGGGTGCTAGTTTCTAACCACAGCAATGAAGATGGCAGGGAGTTTCAAACAGGGAGTTTGAAATAGGGGTAGGTCACCAGTTCCTTTCATTATATGTTGAACTTGAGGGACCATGGAAGAGTCATATGGGGATGTCCTGGAAGCAACACAGTCTGGAAGTGAGGAGAAGGTTCAGCTGGAATCTGCAGTTTGGAAGACTTTAGAATAGACGGGATGCTGAGTCCACAGGCATTAGCGAGATGACGGAGGGATGGGGCCAGAACCTTGATGAAGACCAGAATGGTAGAGATGTTTCAGAGAGAGGGGGCATCCATACAAGAGTGAGACAGGCCAGACAGGCAGGAGAGAGCCATGAGATGGTGGTGCCCTAGAAACCAAGGAAAAGTTAGCATTTGTCTGGTAGTGGCTTTTAATTTTTGTCATAAGTGTGGACAGACAGTTTACTGAACATTCACAAGAGGAAAGCATACATGTGAAATACTTCTTTAGCATTGTTTTCATATATATGTGTGTTCCACAGTTCCATGAGACCATAGTTAGAGCAGTCACAGGCCTAAAGTAAGGAGGCACTAACTGGAAGCTCCAAGTCTCCATGGAGTCTAGCGAGAGAGAAGCACAAGTCCCTACTGGTCCAGCCTTGGTTAAGGGAGGACTTTTGAATGTGGTAGGAACACACCTTCCATTTCTGGTGAAGGAGCTCGGCCCAAGAGTCACTCTGGGGCCTTTTTATGGGTCATGGTAATGTCCTGCGAGTTGCTCCTTAGCTGGATGTCCTGGTAATTGCTTAGAATAGAGCATCTTGTGAGTTTGGTTAGAAAGCATCAAGTCCTGGGGCTCCAGCTATCCCATTTGAAGAAAGTGATGAGGTCCAGGAAACTACATAGCTGACTTGGGCCTTGGTTACCCCATTAGGGCAGTCTGTACAGGACAGCAGTCCATGCCCTTGGTGTCTTGTTAGCTGCAGTACATAGTTCTGGAGTTTCTTTTTTTTTTAAGATGTATTTATTTATGTATACAAGAGCCAGGTGGAGGCTGAAGTTGTGGGGGTGAGAGGATTCACCAGAGACAGAGTGGGGAGAAGAACAGGCAGATCGACTGAAATCCACTGCTGAGGGGAGCAGTGGGAAAGACAGGAGAGGTCTGCTGTGCTATGTGGGTCCCCTCCCTGGCTGGGGATAGAACTTGTGCTGCAGTGACTGTGGATAGCTTTAACCCCCTGGACCACTAGGGAGGCCCCTGCCTTGGAGTTTCTGCCTCCCAGACACTCAGGGACAGTGGGAAGGAAGGAGGGAAGGAGAGAGGGAGGGAGGGAAGGAGGGAGGAAGGGACCTTGACACTGTTTGCATAGAACTCTATATAAGGGAAGAAGCAGTCATAAAAACTGAGAGACTGTTAAATTCCCTGAAGTCTCCCTAAATTCCTGAGTCAGCCATTTAATCACCCCTTTCTTTTCTGTTCCCTATGATTTTTCTTGAAGAAACCTATTTTTCCTGTAGCTCCTTCAATACACATTTTGCAATAGAAAGCCTTTATGTATAAATCAGAAGGTAACTTCTGTCCTTTGTTAATTGTTACAGGGCAACCAGGAAGCACAGGAAAAAACCCAGGTGAGAACTTGAATCCTTGTGGTTAGTTTGATCAAGGTCATAGAGAGAAACTGGAGTTTGGTTGTTTATAAGCAGAGAGGGGTCACAAGAACAAGAAGTACCCCCTACCCCTGAAGAACTCACAAGGCATGAGAAAGTAATGTTCTCACAAGACCCTGGATTGTACCTATCACCCACAGCCCCTCAATGTGGGCAGTGGGCAAGGTGGGTGTGGGCAAAATGGCGTGCTCAGTAGGGGCCTTGCTGGATTTAGGAGCTTGGGAGGCCCTGCACTATCAAAAACCAAGACGTCAGGTCACTTAGAACCATACAAACTAGGGAAGGAGAGGGTAAGCGTGCTGAGAATTGAGTCAATTTCTCAGGTGGGAGCCACTGGCGCTCCCTGTGTCAACTCCTTGATGGAAGCTTAAGGCCAGACTCCTGTCAGTCTTCAGGGCTGGGCACCAGCATCTTTCCTCTGGCTGCTGTCACCTGATTGCTGAAGCTTCTTTAGCTAAGATTCAGGAAGTGCTTATCTTAACAGAACTTCATAACATTACCACTGGTTTTCAGGTTCTGGATACCTATAGCAGTTTGACCCTTCTTGACTTTTTAAAAAAAGTTGTGTGATCCTTCTTCAGCTCGCCAAAAAGAAGAAACAGCTGTTTCAGAATGATGGTTTGCCATATTTGCAGAGATTTCAACATCATCATAGTCTTCTTCAGGCTCAATATAACTTGGAATGGAAACTGTCTTCTTATGTCCAGCTTTATTTACCCATGAGTATGTTGACTGCTCCGGAGTTTCCTGTGGGGCTAGAATACACAAAAAGTGCCTTAGATGCAAAATCATTGTATATTTATATGTAGTTTACCAAGTGGGTCAATGTGATTTGCATGGGTTTTGGTGATCTTTCCACTTCTTGATGGGTCTGATCCTTAATTAACAGAGGAAACTGAGGCATGGACATGACACAGTCTCAGGGTCACCCAAGTAAATAAAGGTTGGTCAGATGTCTTTCCATTTCCTTTGCCTAAGGCTGCACTTCATGGGAACCATGAAGCAGAAGCTCAGACAAGAAATTTTCCGAAGCCAGTAGCCATATGAGTACTGTCATGTCGATAGATCCCAATTCTTGTAAGGAAGTGATATAAGCCATATTTAGTGCACAGCCCTCACAATGACTTTTTTTTTTTAAAAATTATTTATCGCATACAAGAGCTGGGGTACAGTACAGAGTCGTGGGGGGGTAAGAGGATTCACCAGAGACAGAGTGGGGAGCAGAACAGGCAGATGGACTGAAACACACCGCTGAGGGGAGCAGCAGGCGAGACAGGAAAGGTCTGCTGTGCCATGTGGGTTCCCTCCCTGGCCAGGGTTCGAATTAGCACTGCTGTGCTGGGGATGCTTCACAGTGCGGTGCTCAATCCACAGTGCCACCAGGGAGGCCCCCTCACAATGATTTATACCAGTTTCCAGAAATGTCTGTAAATGTTACAATCTCTCCATTAAGAAGGAAGGTTACAAAAGGTGGAATTAGAGGAGAATGATACACAGAAAAAGCACTAAGGTGTCTAGGGAAAAGATGATGAAGCATTTCAGATCCACCTTTGAGGGCACTGGAACTGTCTTGATCACAGTCTCATCTTTTCTTAAGAGACCCGCCCAAACAACTACCATTTCATTCTAGCGGAGTTCCCCAACTAGACAGAGGTGAATTCATGTCCAGGCTCTGGAAGTCACTGGCTGTGTGACCACCAGTAAGTCACTGAACTTCTCTGAGCTTCGGTGTCCTTATCTGTTGAAAGGGAATAATAATGTACCTCCCTGATAGAGTTGTTGAGAGGATTAAATGAGATAACCACTGTGAAGTGCCTAGCATGGGGCCTTATACATAGAGTGTACTCAATAAATGTTAGCTAATTAGCAGTCAGGAATGGCTTCCGTGGGGCAGTGACATTTGAGCTGACAGCAGAAGGATGAGTTAAAGGCAGCTGTGCAAAGAACTTGAGGGAGAACATTCTCTTAAAGGGAACCAGGCAGTTTTTCTGATAGGAAGAGGTTTAGTGACACTCTCAGTTTCTTTTTACTCATGCTCCACGCTGGCATTTGAGTATGAATTTACACATTGAATATTGGGAGCATTAGTATTTATTCTGCCTCCCTTTTTAAACTGCTCATCTCTTTTAAACAAAGGATTCTCAATCTGTGAATCTTAGTATTATGGACCAAATATCTGTTTTCCTATAAAATTAATGCATTGTAGCCTTAATCCAGGGCCTCCAGGCTGGCTGCATTTGAATGTGGGGATTCTGTGGAAGTAATTAAGTTTAAATAAGATAGTAAGAGTGGGGCCCTGGTCCAATAGGATTAGTGCCCTTAGGAGACTCCAGAGAACTCTGTCTGGCCCTCACTGAGCCCCTGTACACATACGCAGGCAGGGAGGCAAGGCCTGTGGGAACCCTGCCAGCAAGCAAGAGAACAGATTGGCTGGGACTGTGACGTTGGACTTCTAGCCTACAGAACTGTGAAGAATACATTTCCATTGTTTAAGCCTCCTGTCTATAGTATCTTCTTTTTTTATGGGGAGCCCAAGATGACTAAGAAACCTAGGTAAATTTATTATCATACCCTGAATGAGACTGTTGTCAGCAAATTATACTTACAGGCATCTTTTGGAGAGAATAAACGCCTGGGTGGCAGAGGAGGTAATTGAGCTGGCAGCTCGTTAACAACATTTCTGGAGAGAAAGAGAAAGGGTCAGTGTTGGTTTGACTGTGTCTACTGTCAGTGGATTAAAAGACAATATCAGGGCCCGCCCTGGTGGTGCAGTGGGTTAGGCAACGCACTATGAAGCAAACTGCAGCCACTGCAGCACAAGTTCAATCCCTGCCGCCGGCCGGGCGGGGGACCCACATGGCGAGGCGGACCTCTCCTGCCTCGCCCGCTGCTCCCCTCAGCAGTGTGTTTCTGTCGATCTGCCTGTTCTGCATCCTGCTCTGTCTGGTGGGTTCTGTCACCACCCCCACACCTCTGACCTATACCCCAGTGCTTGTATGCATAAATAAATAAATCTTTAAAAAAAAAAAAAGACAATATCAAAATAGGTGGGGTTGAATTCAAATTTTGGTCCCTAAATACTGGAAGCATTTCTTTCTCTTTCTAGGTCTTGTATTGTGTTTGTGTTTAGGAAAATATGAGATTGTGTTAGAGGCATTTCCTCTAGGCCAGGGAAGAGCTGGATTTGAGGGGTGTTGACATACTGTAACTTAGAACATGGCGCTGGGTTCCCCTGAGCTGGGTTAAGAGGGAAGCACCTGCTGGACCCTTAAGTCTATACACACATCATGTGATAGCAACTCCACTACTGGACATATTCTCACTGAGATGCTTGCATATTTCAAGACATGTACTAGAATGTTCATAGCAGTATTATTCATAATAGCCCAAACTGGTCACTACTGAAATGCCCATCAGCAGTAGAATGGCTGCATTAATCTTGGTATACTCTCATGATGGAATACTCTGTAGCAAGAAGAATGAACAATCTACAGCCACACACAATGAACCATAGAAAAAATGTTGAGCAAAAGAAGCCAAATGCCGAATAATACATACTGTATATTTATATATGTATGCACTTATATACAGCATGAAAACAAGGAGAAAATCAACCTGTACAGTGGTTATCCTTAGGGTGTAATGACTGAAGGGGAATGTAAGGTGCTGAGATACTGATAAGTTTGTTTCTTGACCTGTATGTTAATTATTTGGGTCTGTTGAATTTGTGGAAGTTCGTTGCATTGTACTCTTACCCTGTATACTTTTCTGTTTTCATGTATAGGGTCTTAAGAAGTTTTAACAAAAAGATAGATTCCAAGGAAGACCTTTACCTAGATCCCCACTGCACTTTCAACACTCTGATTTCCAAATTGATACTAGATTATTTTGAGCCAAATTTTGACTTCCTATATGTGGACAAATCCTCTTGGGAATGCATAAACATATTAAGGTTGTTGGGTGAGCGGGGAAGGGAACATGAAGCAAGCGTTCTGTCAGTGACCTCTCTCTGTGGCTTTTTGGGTCTTACCAGGAAATGATGAGAATCAATCTGATTTTGGAAAAAAGCTAGCATCTCCCACTTGTTCCTCCAGAGCCAGCCTGACTACAGAAAGATATATATACTGCTTGGGTCTTTATCATTTAGAGAAAGCAGATTGCCTTGCACGTGAGACTTAAGATTTTCTGGGACAATCTATTAATGCTACAGGAGTTGACTGGTCCAGTATTAGTATCCCCACAAAAAAAAGAAAAGATAAAGGAATTGGTCCTTGAAAAGTTCTAAGCTCTAAAATATCCTGCCAGATAAGTGTCTTTGCATTCCTGGGACCTTGGCCCAGCTAGTGAGATTGATGGTGAATGACTGCTTTTGTTTGTATGGGGCCCTGGGCCATGCTGTTTCAGTTTGAGCTCTGGAGGGACTGGAGACTGAGTAGCTAAAGTTAATCACATGAATACTCACTCCATGCCTACGTGATCAATCCCAATAAAAGCCCTAGACACAAGGCAGGGGGAGCCTCTCTGATTGGCGAGGCTTTACAGATGCCATCACACTTCATTGCTGGGAGAACATGATTCTGTTGGGACAGGACAACTGGAAGCATGCACCGTTTTCCTTGCTGATTTTAATCTGTGTCCTTTCATTGTCATAACCGATAACAATGAATTACATCACTTTTATGTGTCCTTTGAGTCTTTCTAGTGGATCATTAAGGCTCAGAGGTCCTGACAGCAGATCACAATCTTAGAGCCCCAATGATACTATAAAAGGCAAAAGTAAAATGAACGGCATCATTTTGTTCAGCATAATAGATTTTAGAGGACGATCCTTGTAATCCACCTAAAGAAAAGAAGGGGAAACCGAACCCTGAGCATGACCCAGAACACAGGACCTGACCTGTGACCTTTATCAACATAAATGAGATGAGGGAGGACTTGGAGAGCAGTGAACCAGATGATGCCCTGCACCTCAAAGACCTGAGGCCTGTTCCCTTAAAGTGGGGAGAGTTGGCAGACAGGGCATTTCAGTGGCTCCACGGAAAGTGGGTGTTTGAGTCATACTGGTACAGTAGCTGAGTTGCCAGAGTAGAAGTGAACAGAGGGTTCTCAAAAATTAAAAAGCAGAAGGATTCCCTCCCACTTACTCATACATCATTTCTTCGTCTCTTCGTTTTAGTTTCAAGTTCTTGGTAATTTCCAATTTCTTGCCTAAGGCAAAAAAAGAAAGCATATCATTTCAGGAAGGATTGACAAATGTTGTAATTCTAGAGTTTGGAAGTCCTCAGAGAGCTGGTGGTTCGGGATGTTTGGAAGAAGAACCACCAAGAGGAAACAGACTTAGGGACATAGAGTTAGTTAAAGTTAGTTAGTTAGTAAAGTTAAAGCCAAGGGCCTCCCTGGTGACGCAACAGGTTAAGCACAGCACTATGAAGCATCTGCAGCACAACAGTGCGAGTTTGATTCCTGGCCAGGGAGGGGACCCACATGGCAGAGCAGACCTCTCCTGCCTCGCCTGCTGGTCCCCTCAGCAGTGTGTTTCAGTCGATCTGCCTGTTCTGCTCTCCACTCTGTCTCTGGTGAATCCTCTCAGCCCCCTCACACCTCTGGCCTGTACTCCAGTTGTTGTATGCATAAATGAATAAATCTTTTAAAAAAGAAAGTTAAAGCCAGAATGTAAGCCAGACTATGTGAACACAGAGCCTTGAGCTTATCCAGTGAGGGCAGAATCAAATAGTCTATATTTATTTCTCATTGCAGTGCGCATAGTCAGACTCAGAAATGTTGACTGAATAGCCCAAAGTGTGGGGAGGGAGGATCAGGTAAAGAATAAGAAAAAGAGTTTGTGAATGCTAACATGCTAGACATATAGGTTGTTATTAATTGTAACCTACTTGTTGATAAAAGAGAATAAGGTGGGCTTCCCTGGTGGTGCAATGGGTTAAGCAACACACTATGAGGCAAACCACAGCCACTGCAGCATGAGTTCAATCCCTGCCCCCAGCCAGGGAGGTGACCCACATGGCGTAGCAGACCTCTCCTGCATCGCCTGTTGCTCCCCTCAGCAGTGTGTTTCAGTCTGCCTGTTCTGTTCTCCACTCTGTCTCTCACCACCCACACCTCTGGCCTATAGCCCAGTGCTTGTATGCATAAATAAATAAATTTTTTTTTAAAAAAAGAGACAGAATAAAGTGAAGTTTTTGCTTTGTCACATGTTCATATCTGAGAATGAAAACTTTTAAGAAGGTAAATGGATAGAGGATTATTGGAGCCAGAATATACTTTTGTATTAAAAAAATAACCAATTACCATCAAAGGGTAGGGGGAAAGAACTTTGAATAGGAAACCCAGTTGATCCAAGTTCTAGTCCCAACTCTGTCACTAACCCTTCAATCAAGGCTTTGCCTCTCTCTGAATCTTAATTTTCTTATCCCTAGAGATTGAGAGGAATGACAAGCCCTCACCTCCCAGCACTGGGCAAAGCGGGATTCTGAGGCTCTGTCCAGATGGGAAGGGAGGACTGTGGCTTGATCCCTGAGGGGTACCTGCCCATGGTGCCCTGGGGAAAGGTGACTGTACCTCTCAGTTATTTACCATTTGCAGTTGTACCCCAGGCTAAGGTCATTCATTGCCTAAAGATATAAGATCTCCAGAAAAGGGATTGCAAGAAAACACATCATTGAATCAAGGGGTTAGTGTTTCTGGAGATAAATTAAGAAAGTGGAAACCCATTTGTTGATAACTGAATGTTAGTGTTAATCTCTGGAAAGTTGTTAATTTATGTCTGACAATGTCAATAACCCCTGGTCAAAGGCAGATATGGTACCGGAAAATTCAGTGTGTATCACACCTCAAGACAACTTTTTTTAAAGAACACCTTAGTGACATATAGTTGACTTACAAAGTGCTATATGTATTTAATGTATACAATGGAATTAAGACAGTTTTTAAAAATTTATTTATTTATGCACACAAGAACTGGGTACAGGCCAGAGGTGTGGGGAGTCAGAGGATTCACCAGGGACAGAGCCGGGAACAGAACGGGCAGATCTACTGAAACACACTGCTGAGGGGAGCAGCGGGCAAGGCAGGAGAGGTCTGCTGTGCCATGTGGGTCACCTCCCTGGCCAGGGATCAAACTCTTGGCAGCGCATGCTTTATAGTGTGAGGCTTAACCCCTTGTGCCACCAGGGAGGCCCCAAGACAGTTTTTGACACATACCGGACTTGTGCTCTTTCAGGTGAACGATAAAAACTGTGATCAGGGCCTCCTATTGGTGCAGGGGTTAAAGTCTCAGAGCTATCAAGCTATATCCAGCCACTGCACCATGAGTTTGATCCCTGGCCAGGGGGCTAACCCACATGGCTCAGCAGACCTCTCCTGGTTTACTTCCCTCAGCAGCGTATTTCAGTAGGTTCACCTGTTCTGCTCCCCACTCTGTCTCTGGTAAATCCTCTCCTTCTCCCCCTCCCCCTGCACCTCTGGCTACACCCCAGTTCTTGTATACATAAATAAATCTTCAAAACAAAACATGGTCAGCAGCCATATTGGAGAGAGAAAGTACTGTAACACAGGCTGCCTGGAAACAGCTTCTGCATCCAAACCTTGGGGCTGGAAGAGTTCTTAGAAATTATCTAACTAATTGTTACAGGGCAACCCTAATATAAAATGGGTTCCCCACACTGGGTTTTTTACCCGCGCGCGCTCAGAAGACTTAAAAATTTTAACTTCAGGTACACGTGGCAAAAGTTATTAGCACGTTTTATTTTATGAAAGAAAGGGGAATAAAATAGTAATAACACCAAAGGAAAAAGAAAGGGATACAAATCCACAAATACTCTACCAGATTTAAGCAATGGCGCGTTGAGAGCTGGCTCCGAGTTGAATGCGATTGCTCCGAAGGCAGAGGTTTGGCTCCTCAGTCAGAGAGAGAGTCTCCCAGGCTCCCCTCGGCTTTATAGCCAGCCTGGCTGCTTAACTCCACCCTCAGGTCCCAGTAATCCACTCTTCGATAATTATCTTATCGAATTTGTGGTTCTGGAACACTGATGGTCTGGAGTGGGGGTTGGAGTCCACACACCCATAATCCATTTAGGACCACCTTTTTCTGGAACACTGATGGTCTGGAGTGGGGGTTGGAGTCCACACACTTATAATTTATTTAGGACCACCTTTCCCCCTAACATAATGAGGCCTAGGGAAACTGAGGCCTAGAGACAGACACAAGTTAGTGACAGAGTTAGGACTCACACCAGAGCTCAAAGTTCAGGCCAAACATACTGATCTAATCTTGCCCTAATGAAGGCCTAATTCATTCACAATCACCCTTCCCACCCTTTTGTCTGCCCAGGTGAGATGGCCATTACCTCGTCTAAGCAGCCAGCTACAGATGCAGAACAGGAGAAGACCCAGGCCCACGGAGACAATGATGATGGTCACAGCTATGGTGATCCAGAAGTTCTTCCTCAACCATTGCATTTCGGTAAACTCCTGAGGAGACTGGAGATCCATATCTGCTTGGGAGCGGGCAGGCACGGGACCAATCACCTCCTGCTGACTGGCAGCTGCGTGACCTCAGTCAAGTCGCTTCACCTTCTCTGAGCCTCAGTGTGGTCATCTGCAGTCATGGAGTGACACCATCTACCACTTCACAGGCCTGATCTGTGGGGACTACAGGTAAGATATGTACTGAGTAGGTGCTCTAGAAATGGTAGACATCATTGGAGCTCTTTCTTCTATGGCCAACTGCATAGCAGGAGAAGGAAATGCTGCTTAAACAACTGATCACCATTATTTTTATGTTAATTATATTTTATACTGAGGTTAGAAAACTTGGTGGAATAAAAAAGGAAAAAAGATAACTTGATGGTTCTTTTTGAGTGAGGCATGTCCAGAAGAGGGGGAGGTGAAGATGCAAAGCAAACTGAGTTAAGTCTGCAGGAGAAAAATTTGGGTACTGACGGCTGACTGACTCGAGAGGAAGAGTCTTGGAAATGGGTAGCAGCAAGAGAGAGGTTAAGAGAGAGTAGTAAGAGAGCAGATTTTAAATATTCTCCCACAAAAAAGAAACGGTAACCCTGTAACTTGAGGGCTACTAGCTTAGGCTCTGATGGTAATCAATCAGACAGTATCCAAGTGAATCAAACCAACACTTTGTAGGATCTCCCTGGTGACCGAGGGATTAAGTCTCAGCACTATAACTACTGCGGCCTGAGTTCGAGCCCCGGTCAGGGAGCTGACCCACATATGGTGCAGCAGACCTCTCGTGTCTTGTCCACTGCTCCCCATTAGTGTATTTCAGATCTCTAACAGCAACACGACATTGTAACCTTAAACGTACAGGATGTTATGTATCAACCCCATTTCCCAATGAAGCTGGGGGAAAAAAGAACAAGAAAGCAGAAAGTGTGACTATGGTTAGACCATACATCTCTAAGACAGTTGTGTCTATTCTAATATTCAGCCTCAGGGTGTTGCCTGGATAATGCTGTGTTGTAATCTCCTATTACCATCATATCTTCGATAAGCTCGTATAACAAGTGCTCGTATGAACAGAGCCTGGTGAGAAATGGCTGGTGTGTAGTGGTTTTCCAAACTGCGGGTGACATATGGGAAAGTAGACGAAATGGCAGCCGCCTCACTCCAAGTGAGTGGGGGTGGGGAGCAGTCTGCGGAATGGACTCATAGGAGTAGTCTCCAGCATTTCAGGGAGATTTTGGGGTGGGGGACAGCTCCCCTCATCCAGGGAATGGTCACTTTATCAGTTCATTGGAATATTAAGGTGCTAGTTACTTGAGAATCAATGTCTGGTGCCATCTTTTAGCCAATGAAAACACATTCAGGTAGCACCATTTCAAATTCATGTTTATGAATCTGATGATGTCAACAGACCCTGGCAGAGGAACAGGGGCAAAATCAGACTGCAACTAAAGTCATTATTACTACAAAGATCTTCTAACTCGGCTTACTATTTTAAAATGTGTTTCTATTGCTGGCATAGCATTTTCACTTACAACGTTATGTTTTATAGTTCGACTTTGCAGAAAAAATGGTTTCTTTAATGAAAGTTTGGCTTGATCAAATATGAAATTGTTTGGCATTATCAATTTTTATATGCCATAAAGTTATATATTCTGCAGCTTTCTTTTTTGCTTAGTATTTATGTTTTTGCCATTTGTCCATCTTGGTAGATGTGCTGAAGTTTTTCTCTTAAGAGAGCTCAGTGTCAGCTCCCCAAGATGTCTTCCCCCATCCCCCTCCCCAGGCCTGCACATGGCCTGCTTTTCAGGGTACACAAAGCAGTAAAGGAAGAAGAACAGAGGCAGTAAGGGAAAAAAAATCACGGAAACTGGAAACTTGGCTTCTAGTAGGCACCTATAAAATTTGGTTTTCCAAGGTCCAGTGAGGCCAAAGAGCACTGGACTTAAGATATATAACAGAAGGTAGACTCTGTTCAACAAACCTAAGTTGGAGTCTCACCTTCTTAGCCCTGGGAACCAGATAGATCGAAAGATAGATGGGTAGATGGACAGAGAGGTAGATAGGTAGACAGAATTTTCTCCCCTTCATTTTCTTTTTCCTTTTTCTCTTTGTTAAGTATGTGTTTCCTAGATCTTTGTTTACTTTTCCTCTCATATCTTCTCTCTTTTTTTATTTTATTCTTGAAATATTTCTCTGAAAAAGGAACATAAACATACTGTTTGGCAGCCATACAGACCACGACACAGGAGTTAAAAGCTGCTGTATCAGAAGCACGTGCTGGTTGGAAGGATGCAAGTGGGAAGACAAAGGGCTTTTCACTATAAATCCGAATTATTTGATTTTTGAACTACTTCAAATTTGTGTTTACTTTGGTAAACTTGAAAAAGGGTCAATCAACCCTACTCTATAGCTATTGTAGACAAAGTGTAACATGTAGTAAGATGTGTGTGTGTGTGTGTGTGTGAGTGCAGATGCACAGGCTTCCTCATAGCTGCATGAAAAACCACTGCTCAGACTTCAAGTTCAAAGAAATCTCATTGTTGTCAGAGTCCTAGAGAAAAAGGAAGTCAAATGATGTCAGAAAGCGAAACTTTGGGTCACTTTTCAAAACGACATGCAATAGTAAGTATTTGCAGTTATGTCCTTATAGATTGAACAGATTAGTGTACCAAGCAATCCGCAAGTGTTTTCCCAACTCTCCCCTCATTATATCCTCACCAGCACCTCCTGTTCCAGACAGAGAGTCCAGATGAAGGTGAAATGTCCTGCCCAAGGTCTCTAAGGCAGAACAGGGTGGGATGTTTCTCTCTGTGTCACAGGGCCTTCCTCTGCTAATAGTGGTCGTGCTTCCCATGATCAAGTGGAAGGGGGTTCAAGAGATCTTACAGGAAAGTGAGCACTGTTGTGGGAGTGATACAGGATACAAGGGGCCCAAGGCTTGCTCAGCATGAATGATCAGGACCCACAGTTAAGAATAAAACCCCAACTTCCCTACATTCTAAGCCTAAGGTATCAGCACCCTTCCCCATGAACTGCTGAGAGATGTCTTTTCAACAGAACCAAGGAGAGCTTCTCTTTTGGAAAGAGTGTTGTTGAGAGAGGGGGATGCTAAAAGAATCACATCCCATGCCCGGTTGGACATCCACTGGGCCACCAGGCTAGTTTAGTGACCAGATTCCACTAGGTAAGAGGAATTCTGAGGAAAGATGACAGAGATGGAGGGCATGGGTAGTGGGGAGCATGAATGTCTGCATGGTCAAATTCAGGCCCTGAAAAGGCATGGAAGGAATTGCTCCATGGCAGCAGGCCTGGGGTAGATAAGACTGTGGGGTGCAGGCCTACCCAGAGCTACTGAAGCATGGGCAAAGGGGTATGTGTATGAGATGGTACTGCCAGTCAGCCCAGAGATGCAGTCTAGTTTTCAAGGGGCCATAGGGAACCTCTAAAGTTCTAGGGGCTGAGTTCCTCATCTGTGGACTGAGCAGAAGGCCTATCCTAGTTTGTGGTGATAAACTAGCTCAGCAGGAATGGCCCGTATGGGCAGACTTCCTGTGGAAAGCTCTCCCTTTCCTCCTCTGTCCAGTAACAGGGAAGTAAGTACAGGAAAGGGTATGGAGGGAGCTGAGATTTCATTCCACCAGTCTCTCTACTCCCCCTCATTGTGGCGAAGGAGAAGCTCTGTGTCAAAGACAAGATGAAGTTTTAATAATGAACTTCACTACAATTTTAAAACTGAGTTGAGTCTGATTAATAATCAAAATAACCTCACGGTTTTGGAATTGGACTTAGATCATCAGAGGAGGTCACTCCCCAAGGGGACAGGATGGGAGCCCGGGCAGTAGCAGCCAATGGAAACAAATCAAAAAAGGCAAAAAAAAAAAAAAATTCGTTTTTAAGAGTGAGGACAGAGGAAGGTTCTCAAGTCAGATTCCAGACACAGGGATAAAACAGAACCCTGTGAGCCAGGTTCTACATAATAAGAACTTCAGTATGAAAAATGTACTTTAGAATAGTAGCAGGGGTCTGACATCCAGTGTAGACCAGAAAGCGGGGTCCAAAACTAGTCCAACCAGAACCAAGGTCAGCAGGTCCCAGGACATGAGTTGGAGTGTGGGGTAGTCTGAGTCTACAAATGCAGGTGTTGGGGTTCGGGCTACAGGACCTTACCTCAGTTTCTGTCACCTGGAGGAGCATTTGGTTGCCACCATGATTAGAAGAAGGAACAGCAAAAGAGTTTGGGAACACCCTTTAGTTATTAGTGTTTCGGTTCCTGGGGCGTGTCAGGAATATCAGAAGTTGCCAGCTCTGCCTGAGAGTTAGAATTCCTGGGGAACTTTAAAGACCACTGTTCTTTGTTCTAATCAGTGCTTTTTAGCTAGATGAGCTGGGGTGTTGGGAGCAACCATGCAGTATATTGATTGTTTTAATAAAGTTCTCCAGGTGATTCTAACATGAGGCGCAAGTTGAGAATCAATGACATATGTTATCACCTAACTCTCTTAGAACGTTCCAAGGGAGCAGGTGCTACTATTACTCCCATTTAACAGATACAGAAACAGAACTAGAGAGACAAAGAATTTGCTAAAGGCAATACAGCTAATAGTCAATGACCCAAGACTGCAACTCAGCACACAGTCTGATGTCAAGTTCATGCTCTTTCTTCTCTGCCAGATTAACACCAAGCTGCTAGATGTTTCTTTTCAAAATAGAACTGAAAGCAGAACCATTGTTCAAGAAATTCCAGTATTGGCTATAGCTCTGCCTTTAGCAAATGACTTGTTCTACATAATAAGAATCTCAATATGAAAATGCAAGTTAAAACAGTACATGCATGTCGTGCTAACTCACTGCAAGTCCTCAGTGTTCTAAGGTTTCATCTCACTGAGTCCTCACAAAAGCTCTTAAAGTAGGTCATAGTCACTTTCTCATTTTACAGACAAGAAAACAGAAACTTAGAAGAATTCAACAACTTGTTCAAAATTGCAGAAGTATTAAGTGGAAAAATCAGAAGCCAAACTCAGGTCCTTCTTATCTGAAGGTCCTAGCTTACTTATGAGCGCCAGGCCAGGGCTTCTCAAATATCAGTTTGAATTGCCTGGGAAACACATCAAAATGCAGGTACCAGGATCCCTGGGTCCTGCTCCATCCCCAGTTCTGAGCTGTAGGTCTGATGGAGGACTTGTGGATCAGCATTTTTTTTTTTTATGCACAGAACATTGGGGTATAGGCCAGAGGTGCAGGATGTGTGTGTGAGAGAGAGGATTCAGCAAGGACAGAGTGGGAAGCAGAACAGCCAGATCTACTGCAACACACTGCTGAGGGGAGCTGCAGGGAGACTGGAGAGGTCTGCTGTGCCATGTGGGTTAACTGTCTGACTGGGGACAAACTCATGCTGCAGTGGCTGCCCATAGCTTGATAACTCTAAGACTTTAACCCAGGAGCCACCAGGTCGCCACCAGGTCAGCATTTTTAAGAAGATTTCCAAGTGGTTTTCAGGTCTCATGGGGAATGGGGGGGTGAAGGGTGTGGGTGGGGAGCTTAGTGAGTGGAGTTGGGGAAGGGAGCTGGGTGCTTGTTCCTGGCATGGGCAGCAGCAGCATCTGGTAGGAGTTACAGGCACTAAAACAGACTCCTCAAACCCAAATACCTTTCTTGTCGACTTGTCTTGGTGCCTAGAATTCCATCATCAACTCTTTTCTCCAGAACAAAGTTCCATGCTCCTTCCTCACCCCACTTCCCTTCCATTTAAACTCATTAATCTGGGTGTGCCAAACACCGAGGAGAGGCTGATTTTTATTTGGGTGTGAATGACTTCACTGGATTCTCAGGCTTCTGTCCCAATGGTGTTGGCAGGAAGGGAGACATTCAAGAATCTTATCCTGAGTCCTTGGAGGATATTTATAACTGAACACAGTATCAAAATGGAGGGCCAGAAAGACCCTGTTGTCAAGGCATTGTCCCCTTGCTTATCATCCCCTCTCTTCCTCACAGATGCTCCCTGCTCAGTTCACAGCTCCTGTATTCACTCTCCCCTTTTCTCCTCAGCCACCCTGTCCTCCAGACAGACCCATTCACCCCTAGGCCTCCATGATGAGAATGGCTTAAAGGGGCTCTGTGGTCAGTATGATTAAAGTCCAGAAGGCAAGGAAAGCCTGAATTTTAAGAAGGAAGAAAGGAAATGTTACTTGTTTAAAACATAAGTGATTTCAGCTTATTTATAAACAGTGAAGTTTCTAAGAGAGAAGATAAGAATGAAAAACAGAGAAGAGAGAGCAGGAGCTAGGTCTGAAGAAAAGCAGAGGAGATACCTTCATGAGCTCAGCCTGAAGAATGAGTTTGTAAAAGGGAACAAAGGTCAGGAAAGGAGCATGATGTTGGAAGGAAACAGACCAGGACATGGGGGCAGGAAATTGTGAACTCACACTCCAAAGCTCCCATTCTCTCTGAAGAAGGTGGTAAAGTCAATGGGTGGGGTGAAAGACAGATCCCCCCACAATTTGTTATGATCAGTGTGTGTATGCATTTTCCCTGCAGCTCAGCCCAGGTAGTCTTAGGGTGATGACTGTCTCTTGGTTTATATTTGTCCACTGTCTATCTCCCACGCAATGAACTCTATGAATTTTGTGAAAACAAGGGTCTTGCCTTTCTTTTACCACTGTTTCCAGGGCCCAGACCAACACATTAGGCATTCCATAGCTATCTGTGAGTATGCCAACCTCATTTCCTGCCACTGGCTGACTTCCCCTGTAACAATGCAGGGTAGTGGGCATTTAGACCCAGAGTCTGGCACTCAGAAGCTGTGCATTCTAATTCCAGTCACCTCAACATGCAACTTGGGATAGGCTCCCTGTCTGCCATTGCTGCTGGTGTCCAATAACTGGCGGAGAGGGGAAGCAGAGGCTGGGAAAGTGGGGGGCGGTGTTCTGGCCCTGATGTTGTTTCTCTCCATTTCTCATAGCCTAAGACATTCTTTTCATGAGCCTGTTGCAATTCTGAATGATGTCAGGGTTGAGAGAGTAGCTAAAAGCAACCACCACCCCAGTTTCAACTCTTACTTCCCTAAAAGGCATTTCCAGGGAGTCTGACAGAATCATACTACGTATAATAGAAACTTAGAGATGGTGTTGTTTAAGCACTTGCTTGTTTTTTTTTTAAACCAAGATACTTAATAAAACATATAGTTTACAATGAGATAACTACACATCTATTCACATATCACAAATTTCACAAAAATCTTTATTACATTTGATAAACTGAGATTTTCTTTTCTTTTAAAAGATTTTATTTATTTATGCATACAAGAGCTGGGGTACAGGCCAGAGGCACAGGTGGTGAGATGATTCACCAGAGATAGAGTGGAAAGCAGAACAGGCAGATTGACTGAAATACACTGCTGAGGGGAGCAGCAGGCAAGTCAGGAGAGGTCTGCTGTGCCATGTGGGACCCTCCCTGGCTAGGGAATCGAACTTTCACTGCAGTGGCTGTGGAAACCTCACAGTGTGGCACTCAACCCCTTGTACCACCAGGGAGGCCCTAAACTGAGATTTTTCTAACCCATTCTAGCCCATTTCCATGGAAAAAAAAAGTACTAGGTATAAGTACATATTTAAAAATGGGTTTTTCTCATGAAAAAAATGACATCAAATAGACATTTGTCCCAAAAGGAATGGGTGGAATGCATATGTGTGTGTGTGTGTGTGTGTGTGCAGGGGAGGGGATTAGGGTTTCAAGAAGTTAGAGTTGGAAGATGACTCAAGAAGCATTTGTGGGAAGACACAGACTTGCAAATAGCTCAGTGGGAAGTTGGGGAGACATGGACTCAAACCCAGCTCTTTGCTGGCTCCTTCGAAGGGTTTCGTGACCTTGAATGCAAATCCCATTACCCAAGGCCTGTCCAAGGCAGCAGACGCTGACCCCATGAGGCTGGTCTATGGGAATTGCTGTTTGGTTACTCAGGGCTGGATGAGCTGTAACTAAAGTACACTCTAGATTCCAAATATTTAATATGAACGAAGAGCATGAAAGATCTCACTCATTAATGTTTGTATGGTTGCATGTTGAGATGAAACTACTGTGGTCATATCAGGCTAAGTAAAATATGATACTAAAGTTAATTTCAGAATAGTTTCCTTTTTAAAATTTTTTCTCACATTTGAAATTCCACCCTCACACCCAGATCCCCCCTCGCTCACATTCACATTCTTAGGATCAACCATCTAAGCATGCTAATCTACTGGTATCAGCTCAAAAAGTGAAAAATTGTGTTAAAACAGAATGGAATTCAACAGAAGAATGGATAAATAGGCTGATATATCCATACCATGAAATGATACCCAGAAATTAGAAAAAGGAATTCTTGATATATACAACAGCATACAGAGATTCTGACAACATGGCATTTAAAGAAGGAAACCAGATACCAAAGAGCACAACCTGTGCGAGTCTCTTTACATGAAGTTCAAGAACTGAACTACTTACTCTATGGTGGTAGAGATCAGAACATAGGGTGAAAGGATCTGACTGAAAAGGGGCTTGAGAGAATGTTCTGGGCGATGGGAATTTCTGCATCTTGTTTTGGTTTAAAGAGTACAGAAAATGGCTAAATGCCTTAAACTGGGGGCCTCCTTGGTGGTGCAGCGGGTTGAGTGCTGCACTGTGAAGCATCTGTGGCACGGCAGCGCCAGTTCTATGCCCAGTCAGGGAGGGACCCGCATGGCGCAGCAGACCTCTCCTGCCTCGCCCGCTGCTCCCCTCAGCAGTGTGTTTCAGTCAGTCTGCCTATTCTGCTCCCCGCTCTATCTCTGTTGAGTCCTCTTACCTCCCACAACTCTGGCCTGTACCCCAGCTCTTGACTGCATAGATAAATAAGTCTTAAAAAAAAAACCACATTAAACTGTACATTGAAGACCTATACATTTTACTGATATTGATCATGCCTCATGTAAAGTTAAAAAAAAAAAAAGCTGCCCTTAAAATACTTAGCTGTCTGGGCATGGAATGAAATTTGCTGGTAGGAACTGGGGACTATTGAATTCCTCTGGGTAGTGGGGTGGAGGAGAGAATTTGGAGTTTCAGGAGGAGAAAAAGCTGAGAAGGAATGGGAGGAGGAGAGGTAGGTGGGCGATGGGACTAGTAGAAAGTGCTCGGAAATGTAGCCAGCGACATGTTAAGGACCAGGCTACCTTCCCTTCAGTTTGCAGTTGTTTGCCTTGTGGCATAAAGCTGTCTCCTCTGGTCCTCTGCTCAGTCTTCAGTAAAGTCTACTGCATCTGCAAATGCTTTTGTGAGCAGTTTTGTTTTGGGGGTATGTGGAGCCAAGAGACTGAGTTTCACCTCTGAGTCAGAGAAGTGTGGAACAGAGGCTCACGCACTGGAGCCAGTGCTAACCACAGGAAAGAGGCGTGCTCCTGGGGAATCCACAGGGGTCTCAGGGAGGCCTTGACTTCAGCAGGGGGTGGGATGAGGACCTGAGCTGTCCTCAATCTAGATCTCAAGGGTCTGGGACACTATAGATAATATTTCGGCTATCCAGAGCAGTTCTTGAGGAACCTCTTGTTTCCAGACTGTCACTGCCCATGCTCAGCGAGGCCATGTTCCCGCCTGACCCCTCAACATTGGCCCACATCAGTGCCAGAAATGGCTGTGTGTAGCTGATGGAAGCTTAGCATTCAAGCATGCATGGATATTAAGCAGGACCATAGCTGAAGGGAGTCCAGCCTCTCTTTTCCCCTCTCTATCCTTTCATTTCTGTGAAAGGCTGAATATAAATCCTAAGGAATTAAGGAGGGGGTGACGTGAACACGTCCTTTCAGGGTCATGCCAAGCCATGCTGATCGAATGTGCTTCCTTCATTGTGGCAGCTCTCAGATTAATCTTGTTGTCTGATTTATTTCATGACAGGACTCGACTCTTCTACATGCTCACTTACCTTAGTTTATCATTCCCCTGGTATATTTCCATGGTTAGACACTGTCTGTTGGCTAGCAAAAATGAAAAATAATGATAAAATCCTCTTCTAGCAAAGTTGGGTGAGATCAATCCTCCCAATTGGCCAGTGGCAGTCTATACTGATTAAAATATATCCTTTTGGAAAGCAAATGTGAATACATTTTAAAATGGCTATATTTTGTGATTCCATTTCAAAAACATTTAAACATTTCTAGAAACCAAGGCCAGGAAGTAAAACCTAAATGAACAGATCCGTTCACCACTGTAGTGAGAAACAAAGAGCTTAGTAGTCACTACTTGTAGGTTTTTCTTTCAAGAACATCAAGATATATCCCAAAGTTTACATAATCAATGACTTGATCCCTACCTCCACCTCCAGCACAGACCTGGTAATGCCCTCTCAACTGTCAGTTACCAAAACTCACAATCAGAATCCAGAGAGTAATAAAACCCCCTTTACAGCACACACATCTCACTCCCAGTCATTATGTTCAGCCGGAGAGGGAGGCTTCTATTGCCCCAACCTATACAGGAGGAATCTGAGACCCTGAGAGGTAAAATGAACCTGAGGTCACCTAGCCAGTGAGAGGCAGGGCAGATTCTCCAACCAAGACCCCAGACAACAGCCCCCTAACCCAAGCCCAGGTGGTCACTCACAGGAGCACATGCCCAGATGCCAGCACTGACAGGTGCCTGCCATGGAGAAGCAGGAAAGTGTCCCTGGGAAAGGCAGAGGGCTTACCTGGGTCAACAGGATGTCCAGAGGTGAACGCTTGAGGAGACGGCAGTGCCTGAGTGCCGTGGCTCAGTCACAGCTGGAGAGAGGCATTCTTGCCCACAGGCGTCCTGCCTACCCTGGAACAGCAAACGTCAACCTGACCGCACTTCCCCTTTCTGCTCAGCCGATCAAGAGAGGCTCAGGCCCCACCAGCAGGCAACCAGTCCCTTATTCAGGGAGCTGACACTTGAGGCTTCCTTAAAGTCAGAATCTTCTCACTCCTTATGCTCTCACGTCCCTGAAAGACCCACCAGGCCACCATCCCAGTATGGAAGGGGCTCTGGGAGGGATCAGGCCTTAGGGTGGAGACTTGAAAGTTGGGGGATCAGAGATGTCCCCACAGATGAGCCTGCCCTGAGCATTCCTGACCTGGAACATTAGAGTTCCGGAAGAGGGGAGTCTGACACCCACCTAGAGACACCCAATAAGAAATCAGCTCCTGAGTGACAAATACCATCCCACAACAGAGCAGCTCTTGCAAACTCCTGGAACTCTGGACCTGCTGACCCAGCTCCTGCTTGGGAAATTGAAGGAGAGAGTCTCCATTGAGAAAGGTACTTGACAGGCTGCATCAAAAAATGGGTCCAGATAACTGTTGACTGAGTTGGCTCTCTTCCCCCAACTCATCACCGTGCGTCTCTTAAAACAGAACTGGGAGTGGGGAAAACGAGTCAACCGTTTTGTTAATTGACCCTTATGACTGAAATGAGCAGTCATGTTGGTAAAAATAGCCAAACTGGTGTGCTTTGGACCTTCCCTGAGGTAACAAATTATTATTATTCTCAATGACAATGATAGTACCTTGGGATGTCTGATAAATGTTTAACAACTGACTCTCCAGAAACAGAACACTTTGTAGTGTTTGCTAATTTCTACAATGTAGATATTCCCACCGTGGGCTATTTGAAGCTACCAAAAGGATGTCACTGGAGTTGGAATTGGGAGCAGATGTACATAATCAGCCACACAACAGAGTCAAGAAACCCCATTATTACCCACCTGCTAGGGACCAGGGCCTGAAACCAGTGCTTTCTACTCCTAAGCTGATTGCATCTTCATTTCCCTGAAGGGTTATCGCCATTTTTACCAAGTGATAAATTCAACATTTAGGTACGTTACACCATGAGTCATCTCTGTACAGCCAGGGACAGGTCTTTGAACCCAGGTCAGTCCATTTGCAAAAGCTGTGCTCTTTCTTTTTAGTGCTGATTCAGTTTAACTACTCCATGTTGAAAACCATGAATGCTGGTTGCTGTGGGATCACAGAAGTGAAGAGATTGAGAGGGTCCCAGAAGTGAAGCTTGAACCAGGCCTTGAAGGGTGTATAGGAGCTCTCAAGTGACCAAAATGTGGATAGACCAATCCAGAATGTTTGGAGAACAGCAGATAGTTGTGTGGCTGACAGGGAGTAAATGTGAGGGAGACCAGAGATATATGGAGCTGCTCACTTCCTTGCCTCCCATATTCTTCCCCAAATTCCCCCATTGTCTTCCTATCATAGAGAAGGGCAGGATGTTAGGGTAATAGTACTTGACTTTTTCTGCATGTCTAAAATGCCCTGGGTCACTATGGTGGCCCTGAGATTGTCAAGGAGGAGAGGGGAGCACGCCCCCTGGTGGTCATATGTGGCACTTTCTGCTGTTTGGGTTCTGGTTCTGCCTGACTCCTGAAGGGGAATGGCTGGACCGGCACCTTTACCTCTTAAAGTCACAGAGCTGGGACAGTCGATAAGAACTCAGAAGGGATTCTAGTGTACTCTGTACCTCATGGTTTAATGTCCTCGTCAACATCCTGCCAGGTGGCCTATGGCCTCTGCTGTGCTGTTTCTGCTCACTAAGTCATCCAAGATATATATAAATGAAGGTCTTACCCCTTTCACGAGTGTTCATTAATCCATGTCATGAGAAACAATTGAAGAAAGGACTGTGTGAGCAGAAATAATACTTCAGGGGACCGTAACTTATGCCTTCTAATTGCAGAATTGCTGATATAAGGAAGAGGTTCCGCTTGCATCATTTGGCAAGAGCAACATAGAACCAGAACCATCTGGGGGAAGCTCCCATGTGGAAGAAAGCCCACAAGGTGGCGTTTGGCACCTTTGGAGGGAGTGGGCACTGACAGGTGGGGGTCCAGAAGCTTGATACCTTAACTACAGGGCACAGTTAGGTTATTTGATAAACTGTAACTAGCACTTGATTTGACAAACTCAGACTCAAGTGAGGTCCTCCCAACTGCAAATTGGGTGTCTTTCTACTGTCTCAGGCTACTGATGTCCTGGAAAAAGGGTGACATTTAAATGGAAAACTCTCTTATTAATGGTTTTCACTTTTTCCTGGCTTTTTTACTAAGTCTTTTACATCCAGTCCAACAACTTTGCCATCCTCTGCCTCAAAATATCAAACTATGTTAAATTGAAAGAAAGGAATAACGACAAAAGCATCTGATTCTACTTTGGACTAGACTCTAGAATTTCTCTTTGGAGACTTATAATCATTGTCCAGCTCATGTTTTGATTCAACAATCCAGGACCTTGCTCCAGGAGTCCTACCACTCTGGTAACTTTCTTGAGAACCCACTCAGTCTGGAATGCAAACAAAATTTTTTTGCATTGGAGCAAAAATTGGAGCAGGGCATGGGAGCAGGTACCTCCTTTACATTGTCTAGCTATCTCTGAGGCTGACCCTTTGCATGGACTTCCTCCATGGGAGATGAGAGGTAGCTTTATGTATCTGCTCCAGGAGGGTCGGGCACTCCAGGAAAAAGCAGCAAAAGAGTCTCATGACACTGTGTGTTAGTACTCATTTATTTGGCCAAAACTTTATGAAGGGTATCCTGTGTGCCAGTCACTGAGTACATGGTGAACAAGACCCAGGTCATCTTAAGTGACTCACAGTCACAGACAGGTGAGCAGATTACTGGTCAGGAAAGCTGCAAAGTGCTCGCAAGAGAGTTCAGAAATAGATTCCCCAAAGCATGGGAATTTAGGATCTGATAACAGTGGTTCCTTAAATTAGCATGGAAAAGAAGGATCATTCATTTCATGCTATCATCTAGTCATTTTGAAAAACGACCTAGCTAGATTTCAATCTCACTTCTCACAGGAACACATAACAAAAGTCAAAGTTTATTTTTATTCTTTTTTTTTTAATGAAGTCCTGCTACAGAGTAAGGAGAGGGACACCCAGCGACCCTCAAACCTGCCTTCTCTAAATGGGTCCTTCCATCTACCGCATCAAGACAAAACATACTCTGGTGTGTAAGACCTTCAGTGGAAAGGAACTTTAATACAATTAGAGTGTAGAATAGGGAAGAGAAAGGAAAGGAATGTAGCATTTCTCTCCTTAGGTGTGATCTAGTTTTCTCACCATAAGCAGCATAGTCCTTTGTGCTCTCTTTTCTCCCACCCGCATCTTATTCCTTTACCTCCCCCCACTCTTCCTGGATCTCTTAGATCTATGATCAGTTTTCAGAGATTGCTTTTATAGTTTGTTGTAAAGATTGAACTTTAAAATATGAGATCACTATAGTACCGGAGAAAATATGGATAATTTTCTTTTAAAATTGTCATGGGTAGAGAAAGTCTTTCTAAGTTTGCTACAAAAGCAGAAACCATAAAAGAAAATGTCGATAGACTTGGTTATGTATGTTTATGTTTCCAAAGGATAACAGAAATCATATACATGGGTGAAAGGTAGATGGTTAAATGGGAAACATTTGCAGGTGTGATTAAGCATTTTCAGTTTGAGAGATTATCCTGGATGATCCAGGTAGGCCCAAGGTAATCACAAAGGTACTCCCAAGAGGGAGGCAGGAGAGTCAGAGTCAGCAGGAAATGTGATCATGGAAGAAAGAGGTTGGAGTGATAGGGGAAGGGCCCATGAGCCAAGCAATGCTGGTGGCCTCTGGGAGCAGCAAAAGGCAAGAAAACAGACTCTTCCCTAGCGTGTCCAGAAGAAACCCACCTAGCTCACCTACTTTAGACTTCTGACATCTAAAACTAATAGAAATTTGTTTTAAGCCACCAAGTGTGTGGTAATTTGCTACAACAGTAACAGAAAACTAATGACCTGTCAGAGAACTTCCAGAGCCCTCCCAACAGGGGCTTCTTATTTATGTCACAACGTTCAAAGAAATGTCTGTCATTTTGTTACCAAAACAATTCTTTTAGAACAACAGCAAGTGCTACATACTGACAGACCAAACTCTCCCTTACACAGTCAGCAACTACTTGTTCTTATCGCCTCCATTCCCCTCCATGGAGCCTTCTAGAAGGGGGGGGTCATAGTCATTTGCTATTTGGTTGAGAACTGAAGGAGTAGGGTAGGTGGAGGAAGGTTTATTTTTTAAAAATCAAATACATACAAAAGTTTAGTCTCTGAGAAGCTGTGAAATTTTACCAATCCCAGTGTTCCCTATAGGCACCCACTCTGAGAAGTGTTCAAATTAGCATCTCTTCCTCTTTTTTTTTTTTAAATTGTGGTAAGCTGTACATAAAATAACATTTACCATTTTAACCAAACAAATCAGAAAGCTTCGAAGCAAGTCTTCTCTCCCCTATTCAGAAAAACCTCAACTCTGCTTTCATGACGAGTTTACCAACCACGTGTTGGTCCCCGTGGGGACTAAGACATAGAAGTGTGGTCTCCATCTGAGGCCAAAGAGCAACTAGAGGGGAACCATGTTCCCCCTGTTGTGCGCCCATGATGAGGGACCTTTGTAGATTTTAATACCTGAAAACGAGGTTCTTCTGGGTGCAGGGTGCCTGCCCAGTTTAGTGTTAAAGGATAATTTTCAATGACAGGTAAAGTCTTTTTTAAAAAAATAATTTATTTATATATATTTTTACATTGTTGTTCATGTTTGTGCAATGTTTGCTTTCTTTTCTCAGGTGTAATTCCCATAGAATTTCCACCACCAATTCACCCGTGCACAATCACCATATTCCCTTGTGCTCTTCCCACCCTCATTTTGATCCCTCTCCCTTCCCCTGCAGAATGTCTCTGATTTATAATTGTCTGTTTATTTTTGTTTTGTTGTGTTTTTTATTGTTATTATTTTTTCCCCTGATCCCTTTTTTGACTCCCCTACATTCCTCCTATAAGTGAAACCATCTGATATTTTTCTTTTTTCTTCTGACTTACTTCACTGAGCATAATCCCTTCTAGCTCCATTCATATTGCTGTGAATGGCATGAGTTTATCTTTTGATTGCTGAATAGTATTCTATCATGTATATATGCCACATCTTCTTGATCCAGTCATCTGTTTTTTAGGCATTTGGTTGTTTCCGGACAGGTAAAATTTTGAATCTCAATTAGATATAAAAATGAGCACTGCTAAAGATTTCATTCTAAGTATCAATCAATGAAGGAATCATGAAGATGCTAGAATAGATTTATAAGAGAATCCAAGTAACAGACAACTATTTAGATCAGGAATGTGCGAATGTAGGCCGAGCTGGTTTTGTTCACAATGCAACTTCTACTGATGGGACAGAATTTCCACATCAGTAGGCGAGATGATATTCATTATCTATGTTTAATATCGAGGTGGGGTCAGAAAGCCCTGAGGGGTTTCTCTTAGAGTTCAGGCAATATAAAGTTTTCTGAAACATTTTTTTTTCTCTACAGAAGAGAGAATGATTGAGGCTAAGGAATTATAAGGGAGAACAGGTCAATGGGGCTTCTGAGAGAGGAAGGGCATCAGGAACAGTGTGTGGGAAGACACAAAGACCCTCAGATTTCTGGGAGATGCTGGAGCTTCCACTGTTGAATTGTTACCCGGGTCCCTGTTGAAATTGACAGTGAAACTCCAACATGAATGACATGAGGGACTGCAAGGAAGGGCGAAGACACAAATCAAGGCTGTGCCCTATTTTTTTCCTTTATGGGAAGTAAACACACGTATTTGAGAGAAAGGGAAGTGCAGGTGACTGGCGCTTGGCCACTGAGGCAACCTGACCAAGGCTGGATGGTTTAGACTGGGTGCAGCCATGGATGTTCTGCACAGCTGGAGGATGGATCTGCTAGAGGCGTGTGCAGAACACGCCAGAACTGGGACCAGAAAAGGGATAACGTGACTCTAAAAAGAACCTGGAGGATTCCCTACAGGAGGAATTTTGAGACTCTGAGGGAATTCCTGCTATTAGTCAGAGGACATTCTGGGGTCCATATGAACACCACCTGGGCACCTCTGCAGTGAAGGTTACCCTGTCACTCCCAGTCATGAGTAAGGGGAGGAGCCACTGAATTGAAGAGATTCTCAAAAAGTGACAACCTGGTAGTTGCTGCTTATCCTTTCCTGGATGTCTATTCAGCCTCTTCCTGGGATTCTCAGTGGAAATGACCAATTGCTGAAAGTCAGCTTCACTACTCATATTCAACAATATGGAAGTTCAACAAACTGGAAGTTCTAGTCAGTACAATAAAATAGAGAAATAAATGAAAGGAAGCTGAGTTAGAAAAGAAAACATAAAACTACATTTATAGGCAATATGACTGTCTACATGGAAACTTTTATTCAAATGAGACAAAAGACACTAGAATTAATAAGTGAGTTTAATAATGTTAATAATGTTGCAGATGCTATAGAAAAATAAGGTATTTCTACAAACTAATAATGATCATTCAGATATTGGAATATGTTTAATATAAAATTATTAAATATTTAAGGAGAGATTTGACAAAGATGTGCCAGACACACACACTGAAAAGTATGGAACATTGTACTAAAAAAATCGAAGAAAACCTAGATAAGTAGAAAGCTATATTATATTCATGGGTCAGAAGACTGATATTGGTAAGATGTCAGTTTTCTCCAATGACCTGTAAAATCAATACCATCCCAATATCAGTGTGCTTTCCTTTCTGATTCCAAGATTTATACAGGAATGCTAAGGACCTAGAATGACCAAAATAACACTGAAGAAAACAGCAAAACTGAAGTTAATAATAACTGATGCAAGACTTATTATAAAGCTACAGTAATAAAAACAATGTATTGTCAGTGCAAATAAGTCAGTAACAGAATAGAGAGTTAAGAAATAGCCCTGTACGTTTATGGTCTATTGATTTTCAACAAAGGTGCAAAGACAGCTCACTGAAGAACAGACAGTTTTTCAATTCTTTGACTGGGTCAACAGAACAGATCAGTGTCCAGATGTAAATATACACATGGATGGTCAATTGATTTTCAACAAAGGTGCAAAGGCAATTCAGTGGAGAAAGAAAGAATAGCCTTTTTAATAGTGTCCTGTGCTGAAACCGTAAGACATCCTTATGCAAACAAAACAAAATTAAAAGGAACAAAAAATGAAAATCAAACCAAACCAACAAAAAGAACAAACAAAAAAAAATCCCTTAAAATTGAATCAAAGAACTAAATGAAAACTATAAAACTTTTAGAAGAAAACTTAGGGGAAAAATCTTCATGACCTTAGGCTTAGCAAAGATTCCTTAGATAGGAAATAAAAGGCACTATTTGTAAAAGACAAAAATCCAATTGGACTTCATCAAAATTGGAAACTTCTTTTCCAAGGACACTGTTGAGAGGATGAAAACACAAGCCACAGACTGGGAGACAATATTTGAAAATCATATTGCTTGTGTGCAAAAAATACTAACAGTCAATACTTAATGTGAAAACAATCCAATTGAAAAATGAAGAAAATATTTGAACAAGCACTTCACCAAAGAAATATGTAAATGGCAAATAAAATCCATGAAAATATCCTCAGTATTGTTTGTATGTAGGGAAATGAAAATCTGATGAGGTTCTCTATAGACCTATTAAAATGGCTAAAACCTGTGTTGCTGAGAATGTAAAGAAACAGGAACTCAGACACCACTGGAGAAAATGTAAACCAGAGTAACCAGTTTTGAAAAGTTTGGTAGTTTCTTGTAAAATTAAATGTGCATGGGCCATATGATCACACATTGGTCCCCAAGGCCTTTACTCAAGAGGAGTGAAAGTGTATGTCCATGGAAGTCTTGTCCACAAACATTCCATGTGTCTTTATTTGAATGGGTCCAAAACTGGGAAAAATCTAAATGTTCCTCAGCAAATAAATGGATAAAACAAATTGAAGTACATTCATACAATGGAAAATATTAAACTTGGCAATAAAGAGAAATGAACTACTGTGATTCATAGGGATGAATCTCAAAATAATTGTGCTGAGTGAAAGAAGCCAGATAAAATGGAGTAGGTACTACTGATTCCATTTATACATTATCCCTCCCTGCAAGTTGCAAATTAACCTGTAGTAACAGAAAGTGTAGCAGTAGTTGCTGTAGGGATCGTTCAGGAAGAAATGGGAAGATGGAATGATAAAGGGCTATGAAAAAACTTAGAGGGATGTTGGCTGTCCTCATTATTTTTATTGTAATACTGGTTTCTGGGAAATATCAGGTTGACCCTTAAACAAAGTAGTGGGAAAGGGGATTTAAGAATGTTCACAGCTCATGCAGTGGAAAATCTGAGTACAACTTACAGTCAAGGTAGGCCCTGTGTTCTGCACCAGAGAGTCAACCAGCTGGCATCCTTGGTTGGTTGAATCTGTGACTGCAGAACTCGTGACCCCACAAGTTCAAACCCATGTTGTTCAAAGAGCAACTTAACAAATTACACACTTTATTTTTATTTATTTATTTTTAAAAGATTTATTTATGCATACAAGAGCTGGGGCACAGGCCAGAGGGGTGGGGGTGAGAGGATTGACCAGAGATAGAGTGGGGAGCAGAGCAGGCAGATCTACTGAAACACACTGCTGAGGGGAGCAGTGGGCGAGGCAGGAGAGGTCTGCTGCACCATGTGGGTCCCTTCCCTGGCCGGGGGTCGAACCCACCCCACTGTGTGGCAGACGCTTCACAGAGCGGCGCTCAACCAGCTGCGTCACCAGGGAGGCCCACAAATTACACACTTTAAATATATGCAGTTTATTATTATTTTTTTCCCAACAATACCTCGGGAAAGCTCTTGACAAAAAAGCTGAGTACTGGGGAGTAAGGTTGGGTGTCAGAGTATGGAGGACTTTGAAAGCCAGACCAAGGGGTGTGGATGATGTCCCAGAGGTGATGGGTAGCCATCACCTGTAGCCAGCCCTGTAGGCAAGGTCTGGAATAGTCTGGGGAGAGCAAAGCCAGTTTGGGGGTTCCTTGCAATGGCCCCGTCAGAGGTGTGGGGATAGATTCTAGAGGAAAAAAAGAAGGGGAAAGCAACTGGATTAATAATAATTTCAGACCCAATCCTGGTTCCCAGTATGTTGATAAATCAAATCTGGGGTAAGGAAATGCCTTTGGGACTTGAAAAAAAAAAAAAATCCTGCCGTGTCAGCTTCTCTCTGGTTTCTCCCTTGTGAATGGGTCCTGTGACCGCAGCAGCTCTTTTTGCTAACCACAGCTGGGTGTTACTGCCTGTCAAAGAGCCACTCTTGCTGCTGAGGCTCACCCTGCGGGCCTCCAGGGCAGGAAGGGGCTGGCTAAGGAACAGCTTTTCCTGTTGGCCTCCTTCTGCGGCCTTTTGCCTGCTAAAGCCAGGCACTGATTTCTAACATCACATTCCTCCTTGGATCTCACCTCCATGTCTCTAAATTTCATGGAAACCACCAATTTTCATTCCTTCCTTGGGCCTGGTGAGAACTGAAACTGCATTTTGGGAACCCTCTTCCTGGTCTGACAGACAGCCCCTGCTCAGTCACATAGGCTAACCCTGTTCTAGGAAGAAATCATGAAAAGAAAATCCACAACAAGAGCCCAACCAAGAATCTGGTAGCAGAGTTAGGAGATGGTGTGAGGACTCTGATGCCTCGCCTCCCTCTGTAGACAGACAACAAACAGTCTTAAGAACAACTGGGAAAGTTTGACACTTCAAAACCTATGAATGAAAACCAGAAACCTTGTCAAATATTAACCATGGATCACTGTACTTTTTTTTTTACCTTTTATTAATTTTTTTTTACATTGCTGTTCATTTTTGTACAGTATTTGATTTCTCCCCTCAGGTGTAGTCCTGATAAATAGCATCACCTGTGAACCAGCGCCATGGTCCCTGTGCTCTTCCCACCCCTGTTTTGATCCCTTTTCTTACCCCTCCCCTGCTTTAAGCCTCAGATCTATAGTTGTTTACAACTTTTGTCTTTTTTTTTTTTTTGACCCTTTGGTTTCCATATAGTCCTCCTATAAAGATCACTGTACCTTTGACCTAAGAAAATAATTACTCCCATCTTTCCTGAGGTATGTCCTGCGCATGAAATATCAAGCAAACTTGTGACTGGTAGAGCTGTTTTCTCAGAGTTGAATCTGTCAGACTGTATCTGGGTTCAATTCCTTGCTTTGGTTATCTAATAAAATCTTTGTCTAATTATCACTATTACCAGGATGTTTATTTCAGTCTACATTTGCTTAAATGAGCTGAAGTCTATGCCCAGGCTCTGTCCCCACTTCCTCACTGTCCCTGGGCCCACCTCAGTTTACTCCTAAATAATACCACAGCTGCCATGGTGCCCTGATTAGTGGGTGACCCAGCAAATGACAGCAATCTAAATATAACTGTGGCTGCCTGCCTGACTGGCTGACTTCCTGTGTGTGTTTAGGGCAACAGACCAGTCCTGGTGCCTTCCCTGAGCCTGCAGATCCAAATTTGTATTGCAGGGATGGCAACCAGGACACAAGTTTGCAAACTGATGACAGAGAAAGAGAAGGTGTGTGCAGTGGGAGATAGCATGGTCCAGAGAAAGATAAGGGCCAAAGCCAAAGGTATCCCATTAAGATGCCAAGTCCTGAAAAGTTAGTAGTAGTGTTAACTGAAAATAGCGTTTCAGTGGTGGTGGTGAGACAGAGTTTACTAGATGATAAAAGTGAGAATTCAAACCTGGGAAGCCAGCTGGCCAATTTTACTCTGTGAGAGCTGGTTCAATAACCACAAGTTTGAATTCAGTTAATATAGGTAGGAACAAGGAGTCACTGGCATTAAGAATGCAATTATTCTTGGGGCCTCCCTGGTGGCTCAAGGGGTTAAGTCATAGCACTATGAAGCTATCCGCAGCCATTGCACTATGAGTTTGATCCCTGGCCAGAGAGGGGACCCACATGGTACAGCAGACCTCTCCTGTCTTGCCTGCTGCTCCCCTCAGCAGTGTGTTTCAGTAGATCTGCCTGTTCTGCTCCCTGCTCTGTCTCTGGTGAATCTTCTCACCCCCTGTACCTCTGGCCTGCACCCCAATTCTTGTATGCCTAAAATATAAATCTTTAAAAGAAAAAATAGAATATAATTATTCTTGATAGAGGAGGGGCTTCTATTTGTAAATTGTCCCAACCTAAAGATATGCTAGAGGAAAGCAATGCAGGATTTGACTTCTTTCGTTCTAAAGAAACCACTGCAGAGTGGTTGCATAAAGGCTGGTGAAGGGTAAGTGGAAATTATCAGGTTTTTCCACCCTCCTGCTACTAGCATCAATGACAGACCCCTGCGGTCCTGCATGCATGCCTGATGGCTGCACCTGGAGTAGGGTGTGGGCATGCGTAGGTGGGTGCACCTGGGCTGAGAGACTGGACATATAAGGGTGGTGTCATGTGGATGCCAGCAGTGAGTAGCAGAGGCAGCAGAAGAGGAGAAGCAGCCCAGAGAGTAAAGATTTGCTGGGGGCAAGTAGGCCTGCCAGCCTCCTGCCCCTCCCCACCCCATCCCCTGTGGCCTCCCCACTGGCCTTGTACTTGGTTGCCTCACTACAAATGCTGTAGAAAGAGCAATAAAAGCCATGAAAAAGCCACTGAGGGCTCCAGGACTCCTCCTTTATCCACCTGCCCGAATCTTAGAGAACCTGCCCTGTGCCTTCCTGCCCCTACAGCTGGTTAAGTCAGATAAATTATCTTCATCTGACTTATTGGTCTTCAGTGGGTGTAAAGAGACTGACTTTATCTTCACACAGGACTCATGCTTAAGTGACAGGATGGAACCCGCTCATACTCTAAGCGCTTCTCTGAAGATAGAAGGCTACCTGCCGGTTTGGGGCAGGGGCGGGGTTACAGGGGCTGGGAAGGGCATGTTATCCCCAGAAATTTTTGCAATATGTCCGCAACAGGAATAAACCGAGAGGTGTGCAGAGTGAGGTAGATGGGCTTGAAGATACCTCCAAGAAGTTTGGATATTGGGCACTTAGGGTAAGATGTTATGGTATTGAGATTTATAAGAAATATGTATTTGGTAATTCAGATTGCCAAAGTATATTTCTCATACATACTTGTTTTCATCCATACTTCCTGGCTCATAGCTCCAAAAAGTCTAGAAATTTCCTGTGTTGAGAGTGATAAAGGTGCCCATAGTTAATGAGCTGCCTTTTGGAAAACACTTGAGGTTAGCTGGCTAGAATTTTCATTTCCAACCCTTTCCCAAGAAAGTCTAGGGAAGAAGGGCTGGAGGTTGAGTCTAATTTGCTGATTGTCAAGAGTTAGTAAATCATGTTTATGTAATGAATCCTCCATAACAGCCCAAAAGGATGGGCTTTGGAGAGCTTCACAGTTGGTGAATATGGAGATTTGGGGAGAATGGTGGCTTGGAGAAAGCATGGTAATGCCAATCCCTTGCCATATGCATCTCTTCCATCTGGCTGTTCCTGAGTTATAAACTTTTAATAGTCATCAATTGAGTAAACAGATTTCCCAGGTCTGTGAGTGGTTCTAGCAAATTAATCAGACTTGAGGAGGGGAACCTCTGACTTATGGCCCACTGCTCAGAAGCACCTGGGGCTTGAACATCTGCAGCATATCTGCTTGGAGGGCTCCATAGGCCAAGCCTTTATCCTGTGGAATTTGACACTATCTCTGGGCAGATGGTGTCAGAATTGAGTTGAATCCTGCTGGTGTCTGAGATTTGCTTATTTATGTGGGGAAGTGTACCAACACTTTCACTGTAACTGGGTCTAGGAATCCAATACAGATGGACACAGGGCACTGAGACAAGGCAAGGATCCTATCTTAAAGCCTTATATACCTACCTAAGACATGTGGGTTGTATCCAGCTAGCTGTGGGGAGCCATGAATAGTTCTAGGTATGTCAGAAGAATCTTGCTTTCTACAGCATAGAGAATAGGAAGCACACAGGTTGGGAAGTGGGGAAACAAAGCAAGAAGGAGTTGCAGTCATCCCGGGGGATCACAGCTGAGGCCTGAGCTGAGCACTTGCAGTGGGAAGACTAAAAGAAGATAACCTGAGACATAGTGAAGAAAACCCTGACATAACTCACAGCAAACATCCAATTCTCCTGGCTACAACTCTTGAATGGCTTCCTATTGCATTGAGAAAAATATCCAATTCCCACATTTGAGAGTAAGGACAATTGTATAATTTGTTGTCTAAACCAAAACACTATTGAAAGTGAAGGAGGTAGACACTCCCCCCACCTCCTTTTCTAATAAATCTGCCCTTTTAAAATGTTCATTAAAAAAAAAGAAATTGAAGGAGGTAGAACAAATTTTAAAGAAGTCAGGCAATAGGTGTTGTAGGGTAAGTGATGGCCAGGCTTTTGTGCCATTGGACTCTGTGGCCTTGAATGCAGGAGGAGGCACTTGGGAGCGTGGCCTCGGGGCACACATGCCTGATGGTGGACACCTGGAGTATGGTGTGGGCGTGCATAGGTGAGCGCACCTGGGCCTGAGACTTAGGCTATAAGGGCGATGTCACAGAGGACAGTGTGTAGTGGAGAGCGGTGGAGAACAGTGGAGAATGGTAGAGAATGGTGGAGAATTGCTACAAGAGGAAAGAGCATATAGAGATTTGCAGGAGGTCCAAGTTGCTGTTTCCCTGCTGGCTTGTTTCCTTCCCCTTCTATTAAAAAACCTGTGGAGATGACGCCAAAGGCTCCAAGTTTCTCTTTTAAGTTGTCTGAGCCAACAATGAACCAGCCTGGGGTGGTTGCAGAATAGGTGTCAACCAGACAAGTGCCAGGAAAGCTGGAAGGAAAGACCTCCCTGCAGCACAATCCCAAGCTCTGCCACCTCAGGTCCCATAGTTTCTGGCTCCCTTACCAACTTGTAGTCACACTGGTCTTTCCGGTCCTGCGCTGTGCTAAGATTGTGTTCTTTTCAGGGTCTTCAGACTTGCTGGTCCCCCTCCCTGAGATACTGTACCCCAGCTTTTTACACACCTGGTTCCTTCTCATTACTCTGTTCTTTGTTCAAATATCATCTTCTCCGAGAAATTGTCCCCAGTCACCCCATCTAAGTAGCACCCTTACTCCCTGTTAGGCCCCTCACGATGACACACATTCCCACTCTTTCCACTACCTCATGCTGTTTGTTTTTAAAGAGAAAAATTTTTTATTTATTGCGGGATGACATTGCCTTTTATTAATTTTCTTGTATTTTACGTCTTCACCAGATAGTAAGCTCTGTGGGAACAAGAACATTGTCTTTTCATCAGGGTACCCACCAGTACCTCAAACAGTGTATAGTGAGTAATAACTACTCTAGAAATATTGAATGAAAGAATACATGAAATAAAGTCCTTCTTGAGGCTTGGTGTCTTGACCAAAGTGGCCTGCCCAGGGAGGCAGAGCTAAGGCAGATACTAAGTTACTCTGCGCCTCTTGGTTACATACCAGGGCACTCTTGGTCGCAGGGTCCAGGGCTAATAGAAGAGATGCCAAGAAACTAGCTTGGGGAAAAGGTTGTACTTCTCACTTTTGTGTGGTTGCCGTTCTGATCTCTGCTTTTGGAATGCTTGCCCCTAGCTTCACCTGACTAACTTCTGTTTATCATTTATGACTGAGCTCAATTTTGCTAAATGGCAGAATATAACAAATTTATAAAGACTAGAAGCAATAAGGTGCATATTTACCAGTTTGACTTTATACATACTAAAACCCCAAACCTTCCATACTGGGATAGATATTACAAAATTAAGAGGCTGGGAGAAAATATTTGTAACCCATTCAACAGATAAAGGATTACTATCCACAACATAGAGAAGGCGCCTATAAATAAATGAAAAGACAAGTCAGTCAATTTAATAAACTTAGGCTGAATGGATGAGCAAACTGGAATACAGTAGGGTATTACTCAGCGATAAAAAGAGGTATAAGTATATAAATAGATAATTCAAGGCTAGGAATAAAAATGGGTAATTAACTTATTAACTTAAATCAGAGAAATACAAAATAAAATCTATCATTTTTCACCCATCGGATTGCCAAAAATTTTTTTTTTAAAGATTGATTTATTGATGCATACAAGCACTGGGGTACAAGCCAGAGTTGTGGGGGGTGAGAGGAATCACCACAGAGAGCAGGGAGCAG
>JAGFMF010011660.1:2493081-2504887 GCA_019455555.1 Galemys pyrenaicus | reverse complement strand
TCCTCTTTGGAGAAGTGTCTTTTAAGTTCTTCTGCCCATTTTTTGATTGGGTTTCTTACTTTATTTTTCTTGAGTCTTATGAGTTCTTTGTATATCTTTATGATAAGACCCTTGTCTGTTGTGTGGAGTGCAAAGATTTTTTTCCCATCCAGTGGGGTTTCTTTTTGTTCCGTTTAATGTTTCCTTTGCTGTACAGAAGCTTTTTATCTTGATGTAGTCCCATCTGTTTATCTTCTCTCTCATTTTTATTGCTTTGGGGACTGCCACATCGAAAGCGCTATTGAGGTGTAAGTCTTGCAGCGTTTTACCTATGTTTTCCTCTATATATTTTATAGTTTTGGGTCTTACATTTAGGTCTTTTATCCATTTTGAGTTGATTTTTGTACATGGTGTGAGATAGTGGTCCAATGTCATTTTTTTTACATATGGTGGACCAGTTTTGACAGCACCAATTTTTGAATAAGCTATCTTTGTCCCATTGCAGATTCTTTGCCCCTTTGTCGAAAATCAGTTGTCCATAGTTGGGTGGTTTTACTTTTGTGCTTTCTATACGGTTCCATTGTTCTATGTGTCTGTCTTTATACCAGTACCAAGCTGTTTTAATTACTATTGCTTTGTAGTAGAGTTTGAAGTCTGGGAGTGTGATACCTCCATTCTCCTTTTTCTTAAGTAGAGCTTTGGCTAATTGGGGTTTTTTGTGTCTCCATATGAATTTCATAAATATTTCGTCTAATTCCTTAAAGAATTTCATTAAGATTTTTATTGGCGTTGTGTTGATTCTGTAAATTGCTTTTGGTAGGATGGCCATTTTGATAATGTTGATTATTTCTATCCATGAACAGGGAATATCTTTCCTTTTCTTTGTGTCCTTCTGACTTATCTTGCTTAGCATTATCCCTTCCATTTCCATCCATAATAATAAGAATTCATCTTTTAAAACAATATATATGGAACACTGATCAGATATATATTACATATGTATTCATGTCACCTGCGAATAGTGATAGTTTTCCTTCTTCTTTTCCAGTTTTGATTCCTTTTATATTTTTCTCTTGCCAATATTTAATTTAATTATAGATTAAATTACATTTAAGAAATTGAATCTTAAGCTAGTAAATCAGGAATCACCTAACCAGCAATAGTTAGGTAGTCTGCCTGAAGAAACCCCTGCCATCTCCTTAAAGAAAGTAACCTTGTAATAATCAGACTGCTTTTTTTTTTAATGATTTATCTATTTATGCATACAAGAGCTGGGGTGTGGACCAGAGTGTGAGGGTGAGTGGATTCATCAGAGACAGAGTGGGGAGCAGAAGAGGCAGATCTACAGAAATACACTGCTGAGGGGAGCAATGGAGAGACAGGAGCGGTCTGCTGTGCCATGTGGGTCAGCTCCCTGGCCACTGGGGATCTGAACTTGTGCTGCCGTGGCTGTGGAGGATAGCTTTAAATTGCTGAGACTTAACCCTTGCGCCACCAGGGAGGCCCCAGACTGCTTTTTTTAATCTAGTGTAACTTCCTTATTTTTACTCCTTCTACATATAAAAGTCTCTCATTTTACACAGGTCCTCAGAGTTCCTTCCTATTCACTAGATGGGATGCTACTGATTCATGAATCATTGAATAAAGCTGATAAAATATTTAAGATTTAGTCAGTTGAATTTTGTTTTTTTAAAGATTTATTTATTTATGCGTACAAGAACTGGGGTACAGGCCAGAGTCATGGGCGGTGAGAGGATTCACCAGAGACAGAGTGGGGAACAGAACAGGCAGATTAACTGAAATACACTGCTGAGGGGAGCAGTGAGCACACAGGAGAGGTCTGCTGCACCATGTGGGTCCCCTCCCAGGCAGAGGCAGGTATCGAACTCGTGCTGCAGCGACTGCGGTTTGCTTCATAGTGCGTTGCTTAACCCACTGCGCCCTGCATTTTGTTTTTTAATGCAGGACATAATTTTGTTCCTATTGTGGCATCAGTGTCTTCTAGGACTGACTCTGGCCTCCCTCTCCTTTCCCTGTTACCACTGTGACTTTCCTTTGCTCTAGTCTGGTCCCTGGTCATTGTGACTTTTGTTTTTTTGTCTCTTGGACATGCTATGCTTTCTAATGTTCTTGATGTTTTTAAAGTTTATCTTCTTTTTTGCATAAATATTCTCCTATATATCTTCTAATTGCTGCCTCCATCTTCCCACTCAGGTAGTTGCACTCCCATCCTCTATTGTTCTGATTAATTTTTACAAAGCCTCTACCTTTGGAGAGTTATATGAAATTTTCCTTCTTTCCTTAAAATGGTTTGAGGTTCATTTTCTCTTGCAACAAAAATAATTCTAGTTAATCTATTTTTAGGAATTTATCAATAGTAAAGGTAGCATTTCAAATTATTGGGGAAATAATGATTGGGGCACAATTACTTGTCTATCTGAAAATAAAGTTAATTCCCCTAACTCATATCAAGTAAAAAGTTATTCCTAGTAGATTGAAAAGGAAAACATGAGGCCTCCCTGGTGGCACAGGGGTTAAAATTTCATCATTATCAAGTTATTGCCAGCCACTATGGCCTGAGTTCCTTCCCTGGCCAAGGAGCTGACACACATGGCACAGCAGACCTCTCCTGTCTCAGCCACTGCTCCCCTCAGCAGTGTGTTTCAGTCAGTCTGCCTGTTCTGCTCCCTGCTCTGTCTCTGGTGAATCCTCTCACCACCACCCCACCCCTACACCTCTGGCCCACACCCCAGTTCTTGTATGCATAAATAAATATTTAAAAAAAGGGAAAACGCGAAATACCAAAGCTATAATTATACTGGGAAAATGTTCACAAAATCATTGACATTTATGGATTTGGGGTTGATAAAGGTCTTCTTGGATAGAGGAAAAAGTCCAGATCTATAGAAAGATAGTTAAATTGACAATTAAAAACTTAAAATTCTGAGTATAAATAATACTACTAGTATTATTAATACTAAATGACAAATAACATACTGGGGGAAAATACTTCATATTTTACATACAAAATATTACTATCCAGAAGATGTTAAAAGCCCTTTTAAGTCAATAATAAAAGACGGCTAGTGACAAATGGCCAAAGAGAAATAAAATTGATGGTAGGGGAAATGCAAACAGCTAATAAAATGTAAAGCAATTCCTAATCTCACTGATATTCAGGAAAATGCTTACTAAAATGTCATCAATACATAAACTCATACCCATCAGAATGATAGATGTAAAGAAGATTGATAAAAGCTAGCAATGGTATATGCAGAGATGTCCATACATGTTGACTAGAATATACATTATATGATACTTAAAACAATTTTTTTTAAGATTTCTTTATTTATGCATACAAGCACTGGGGTACAGGTCAGAGGTGTGGGGGGGGGTGAGAGGATTCACCAGAGATAGAGGGGGGAACAGAACAGGCAGATTTACTAAAACACACTGCTGAGGGGAGCAGTGGGCGAGGCAGGTGAGGTCTGCTGCACCATGTGGGTCAGCTCCCTGGTAGGGGATCAAGCTAGTGTTGCAGTGGTTGTGGATGTGCTTAACCTGTTGTGCCACCAGGGAGGCCCCATATGGTACTTTTTGATAGTAATTTGTCTGTGATGATAATGAAAAGGTGTTTATGATCTTTGATTTTTGTAATTCCAAGTGTGTAGGTATATATATCCTGGAAAACCTCTCATGTAAGTGTCTAAATATACATGCATGTTCCTTGCTGCATTGTAAATAATGAAAAGGTGTAATTAATCTAACCATTTACCAAAATGAAAAATATGTAGGAGCCAAAAAGATTGAATAGAGTTATATATATTGGTCTTTATTTTTTAAGGAAAAAAGCAAGTTCAGAGTAATATATTCAGAAACTTATATAATGTCATAAACCATAGTTACCTCAAGTAAATAGATACACAGATATGTTTAACTTCAGGAAAAGCTAAAAAATAATATGAACAATTTGATCTTATCCATGTAAGGAACATAAAACAGACACGTGGTTCTGCATGTTTACAGATACAGAGAAAGCTATCTGAAAGGATTCATATACAGCTGATAATAATAGTTTGTTCTGAGGAGAGGTGTGGGACTGTGTGTGTAGGAGAGGAGGAAAGGTTTGGGGGGTATTTTTGCTCTTTTTTAAATTTAGAACTAGAACTGGAAAATTTTGAAAAAGATACATAAAAATATAAGGGAGGATAACTTTTGGAGATATTGAAAATTCTAAAAATGAAGTTAACTGGCAATGGCATAGAAGTTAGAGGTTTCTGATAGAAGTTGTTGGTTTCTGATAGACATGGATATCCAGCAAAAAGCAAAAAGCATATGCTTTGGAGTCAGAAAGACTTGGAGTTGAAATCTCATTCTTCCATTTACTGTGTAACTTGAGCTGGTCAATTAACCTTTCTGAATAATGAATAGAACCTACTTCAAAGTGCTTTAATGAGGACTGAGGAGATTATACAGGTAAAATCTCTAACATGTATACGCAGCATGTAGTTAAGTGGTTGAGTATTATTATTAATGGTAATGGTTAAAAGTGTGTTTTGTAATCCAATGAGAATTGAGAAACAGATTAATGGTGACCAAACTGAATTGAATGATAAAGATTTAATTTGCAGATTGCACATACATGTCACTAGCAAGGATTCCTTATTTGTTTAATTTACTTCTAATGTTATTTATTAATACATTTATTCACTCATTCAACCAGTAAGTATTTACTGAGCATTTCCTATGTCAGGCATTTGATGTATGTTAGAAATAAATGACTCTTTCCATTTTCTGGGAGTTGTTATCTTTCCCCAATGGGAGAAAGATACAAATTTAGTTGGCAGCATAGAAATGGAGTTATACATATAATCAGTGGACTCACACATCCTAGGTCTTATTTCCAGTTTCATTACTTATTAACTCTGTGACCTTAGAAGAATTAATAATCTCTTTGGTCTCATTATCTATAACAAGGGGTTGACAACAGTCCCCTTCACCCCCACCCCCTGCTCCCATTGTAAGGTTCTTAAGAGGATTAAATGAGTTATGACAAGGATAGAGTACTTTGCCCGGGACCCAGCACGTGGTATACACCAGTAAATGTCAGCCATTTTTTATTTCCAGACAATTATGTCACTGTGTGGTTGCCATTAAAATGGGAATCTGGGAGGGGAGACCCCACCAGATATAAAGTTACTTATCTATCTGGCAAACTACGTATATTTAGTAATAATGGATCCCTTTTCATATTATTAATGAAGAACTAATTTAGAATTATGATAAGAACTTCTAATCAGCATGAAATAAGCAATGTGATACACATTTTTTTTTTAAAGATTTATTTATTTATGCATACAAGCACTGGGGTACAGGCCAGAGGTGTGGGGGGGGTGAGAGGATTCACCACAGACAGAGTGGGGAGCAGAACAGGCAGAAGTACACTGCTGAGGGGAGCAGCGGGCACAGCAGGAGGGATCTGCCGCACCATGTGGGTCCCCCCACTGGCCGGCAGCAGGGATCGAACTCGCGCCGCAGTGGCTGCGTTTTGCTTCACAGTGCGTTGCTTAACCCACTGCGCCACCAGGGAGGCCCTGATACACATTTTTTAAAAAAGATTTATTTTATTTATTTATGCATAGAAGAGGTGGGGTCTAGGCCAGAGGTGTGGGGGTGGGGTGTGAGAAGATTCATCAGAGATAGCGTGGGGAGCAGAACAGGTGGATATACCAAAATACACTGCTGAAGGGAGCATCTGGCAAGACAGGAGAGGTCTGCTGCGCCATGTGGGTCAGTTCCCTGGTGGGGGATCAAACTTATGCTTCATGTCTGTAGCTCACAGTGCTGAGACTTAACCCCTTGTACTATCAAGGAGGCACTAGCAATGTGATATACTTATGTGCAAAGCAAAGAAACTTGACATTTTAACCTTGGGAAATTATCTAGTGTAAATGGGACAGTTCCATAGGGAATTCCTTTTATAGCACCTCTGACCAATTCCCAGTCAGTTCTACTTGTACACTTACAGAGACAGGGAGCTCACTCTCTGAAAGGTAACTTTGTCTCTCTCTGGTGAGCTCCAGCTGAGAAAAAGTTCTCCTTTAGGTTGAACTAAAGTCTGTCTTGCTGCAATCTCTGGCCTTACAACATACTTGTATCAACTGTCCTCCAGGATCTGATGATAGTCTTCATAGCCCAACACGTCTTTCTTCCACCCCCATGCTCACCTTCAGCCCAGAGTACCTTCCTCTGATATCTCCATGTACTTTGCACAGAATCATTTTCATCTTCCTCATTCCCTGGGGATCCACCCAACCCAGCTGATCAGTGTACCCTTATAAGAATGGTGCCCCAGAACAATACAATCAGCACTGCTGATGTGACCCAATCAGGGCAAAGTGCAGGAGAGGCATCCCCTTTTACAACCTAAACTCTGTGATTCTAATAATGAAGCACCAAAGAAATCATGTTTTCTAGCAGCTGCATTGAATTTACTCAACTTAAACCCCATAATTGGCAAGTAACCCCAATATTTCTCACCTAGACTACATTAAAGTTTGTGCTCCTCAGATTTAGAATTATATGGAATCATGCCATATGTATTGTTTTATTTTATAATTTGCTTTTTCTCTCAAGATTATATTTGTGAGATTCATTTATGTTGAGTAGACAGTTGTAGTTTGTTTATTTTCAATATCGTAGAGTTGTGTGACCATTTTAGAATTTATTTCCTTATCCTGTTGATGAATATTTGGGTCATTTATTTAATGTATAATGAACTATGTCTTCTTGAATATTGTTGTTTTTGTTCCCTGGGTTACCTGTGCAATGCTATTGACAATTATTTTATATATGTAAATCTTTATTTTAAAATATTTATTTATTTATGCATATAAGCACTGGAATACAGGCCTGAGGTCTGGGAGTTGAGAGGATTCACCAGAGACAGAGCAGGATGCAGAACAGGCAGATGGACTGAAACACACACTGCTGAGGGGAGCAGTGGGCGCAACAGGAGTGGTCTGCTGTGCTACGTGGGTCACCCCTCTGGCAGGAAGAAGGGATCGAACTCATGCTGCAGTGGCTGTGGTTTGCTTCATAGTGTGTTGCTTAACCCACTGTGCCACCAGGGAGGACCCTATATATGTAAATCTTTTTACCATTTTCCTTCAGAATACAAGAATCACATCTTTTACACTTAATAAAAGCTTTGCACACATGCTAATTTTCTTAGGATTATATACCTAGGGGTGAAATTGTTGTACGTTTGGGTTTACTTAAGAATATGAAAATGTACATAACTCTTGATTGATTTCAAAATTGCTTTTCAGATCACCTCCTTAGCAGAGGGAGATCTAGATGTCTAAACCAACAATCTAACCACTTTTGAATGACAGTGATCATGAGGGCCTGGCTTGGAGTCTCAGAAGAGATTCCTTAGCAGGAGCCTTTCTAGTAGAAGGCGCCAACATCTGCTATCTTTGTGACCCCTGCCTTGTGTTAGTCATTACAACAAGGTAGAGGATATATACTGGGCTACCCTATGCTGGTCAAAGGTCTCACTGCCAAGTGCAAATTTACTCACCTAGGAAAGATATCTCTGAGGAGACTAGGGGTGGGCCTGGGATGAAGGAAATAGTACTGTTTGCTCTCTCTACGACATATCACCCACCAAAGAATGTTAACTACTCAAAAAACTCGTCTCTACAGAGGCCCTCCCCTAATGTGAGCAGGAGTGTGAGGCAATGAACAATAGATGCCATGTATTCACCTAAATCGTTTAAAATTACAAATCACTCCAAATAATTGTTAATCTTAATGTATTCTTTTACCTTGACAAATACACATTTTTTTAAGGAGAAAGACCAGGTTCAAATTTGGAATTCCTGTACTCAGATATACTCACTTGAATGAGGTAGAGGAGCACCCGGCTTGGTGGGCTGTTGGCTCATAGCACATCTGCCCTCTGTTACCATCTCTGTTCTGCTCTAGGGGGGGGGGGAGTCTGTAGACATGGAAGCTTAGATGTCCAAGTGCTGTGCCACCTCCTAAACACAGTTACTGGTGGATCCTCTCACCCTCCACCCCCAGCACTTCTGGCCTTTAACCCCAGTTCTTGTATGCATAAATACATTAAAAATTTTTAGGGATTCTCAGATTATACCATAGTGAAAATGGACCTAGGGGAGAGGCTACAGCATCCAGGCATTTGGGAGGGAATTCTGGGTTCACAGGTCCCCAGATCTTGATTCTGGAGGGCCACAGGTGCCAGGTGGGCATGTCCCCTGAACCCTGTAGCTTCCTCATTCTGTGGAAGAAGTGTGACCAGAGGGTGCTCTAGAGGGAGGCTTTAAAATATTGTCCTAGAGTTGCCTCTTGCCTAGGTATAAAGGCAGTACTCTATGCATATTGTCTCTCTTCTCCTTTTAGGAGTGTAGGGAATGTGGCTGGGCTGGTTCCCTAGTATTTATCCCAGCACCCGCCACTGAAGCTCTGTTGTACATATATGCTTACGGGAAAGTAAATCTCAAAGAGTGCCTCATACTTCACTTAATTTAAAATTTTCTCAATCAGGGCCTCCGTGGTGGCCAAGGGGTTAGACACCACCCTGTGAAGCACCTGCAGCCACTGCAGCATGGGTTCGATCCCTGGCCAGTAAGGTGGCCCACGTGGCACAGCGGACCTCTCCTGTCTTGCCCGCTGCTCCCCTCAAGCAGTGTATTTCAGTGGATCTGCCTGTTCTGCTCCCCACTCTGTCTCTGGTGGATCCTCTCACCCTCCACCCCCAGCACTTCTGGCCTTTAACCCCAGTTCTTGTATGCATAAATACATTAAAAATTTTTAAAAAATATAAAATTTTCTTAATCATAATACAGATGAAGGCCAAGAAGTTTATTAAAAACGTAAAATGACTCGCCCAAGGTCACACAGTTAGAAGAGGAAGAGGGTAGGTTTGTATTAATTTCACCAGCCGGCCTCCTCTCTTGTCTATTCTATTTATTTTCCTTTGCTTCTGTGCTGAAGCGGTCGACTGAGAGGCTCCCCTCTAAGAGGCCGGATCTTCGCCCCCCCATTTTGCTCTCCCCAGGATCCCATCGCTCCCTTCCTCCACCATTTAACCTCCCTCCAGCGATCTGCCGCGGACTCAGCTCCTCCTCCAGTCTCGCCTCCCGCCCCGCTCCCCCTCTTCAAGAGAAGCTCCGCCCCTCCCTCGGGGCGACGTCACGTGCCGCCCCATCCCCCCGCGCTTGCGCACTGCTTATTTCCCGCTGTCAGGATGAGGAGGCGGAGGTCGGCGCTCGGGTCCGTCTCTGCCCGCGGCTGTGGCGGCACCGGCGGCTCCAGCCTTAGCGGTTCCTCCCTGGGCGCTGGCGGCGGCGGCTTGGTCGACGCCTCTTCCGCCAGCTGAGCCCGTGGCAGCACTGGACGCCGCTTCCCCGCCCATCCCCGCTCCCCGAGGCCGGCCACCTGGCCATGGCGCAGCCGGGCCCGGCTCCTCAGCCTGACGGTGAGGCGCCCACCATGGCAGGCGCGGCGGGCGCGGCCTGCCCGGGGCTGTCGTCGCAGGGGTTCCTCCGGGCGGCGGGAAGGGCTCGCGCAGGCCCGGGGGTGACCCTGCTGGGCTGAGGTGGGAGCGTGCGGGTTCCGGAGCTGCCTGCGCGCGAGGGCGGCGCGGGAGCCTGGGAGACTGGGGGGGCCTGGGGCAGGGCGGCCGCGTCTGGGGAGGGGGTGGGAGGCGCCGGCGGGAGGCGGAGGGAAGGGCGTGGGGAGACTGGTGGACCTGGCAGAAGCTGGGGGAGCGTGGAGAGCGAGCTGCTTGGGTAGCTGTGGGACCGACCGGCACGTGGGTTCTGCCTGTGGGGTGGATGGAAATCGGGAACATACGCTGTATTAAACAAAAATTGCCTTAGGTATTGGTGTATGCCCCCATCCCCGTTCGAATTCATGCTACAGAGCGCTTTGCGCCTGGTTTGTGATATAAAACTAATTGGGAATATTAACTGAATTTAGTAGCGTTCCTTGAAGCTGGATGGTTTAATAGTAAGTTCAGGGGCCTGAGAGTCTAAAGGACCGGGATCCTTTACTAACAAGCTCTAGGCGAATTCCTTAACCTCTTTGGATTACAGTCTTCTCGCTCATGAAAAGAGGTTCATTAATGCCTTTATATTTTACCTATAAAGATGCAAACGTGTGTAAAATGATTATTATTATGGGGCATTTGGGAATAATGAGGAGAATGATGTCTAAGAATGTTGAAGTCAAAGAAACTCTTTCATAGGTTTATTTTTCGAAGGAAAATGAGCCCTAAATAATCCAAATTGGTTGTCAGAGTCCTTTATGAACCTCTGGGAAGTGTACTAAACTCTGCTTCAGATGGTGATTGACCACATCCTTCCAGATTTTACTATCTAGAGTAATGTTTGAAAAGAATGTGCTTCGTTTTTGGCAGGGTGCTACTGAATCTAGTTGATGAAGTACTTTCTGTGTACAGTGAGAGTGCTTTGCATCTTTAAGTGTGAGTAGAATATTTGGATAAGTAAGGTGCTGGGCGCAGAGTAGATACTTAAAAACTTGCTTTTGCATAGGGTTGTCTCTTAAATAACCTTTCATGGAAAACCTTGCTCTTTGTTCTTGACTTTGGCTGAAACAATGTTATCAGATTTTAACGTTTTAAGGCCAGTTACTTTCTTGGAAGTATCATTCAAAGCTTGTTAGCCTTTAGGTTTAGGTTTTGTTAGTTACCTAAGATGTCCAGTCTGCGGCAGACACCTGGAACTGCAGAAGAATCTGCTGGCTGTTTCTACTTAAGTAGAAGAGAAGGGAGGCATTTCTGGTGGTTATCAGAGAGGAGACAGGGATAGTTCAGGCTACATTTTAACTCTCACCTTTTGCATTTGGTGTCAGGAACAAAACTGTTTTACCACAAACCTCTCTTTGTAACAGCAGACAGAGGCAGAATACAGTGTGCTCCAGTGGCTTCTGGTTCTGTTCTGGAGGGGGTGGTATGTTTAGCTGGTTTCTTCCTTCTCTTAAGTTGCATGGAAACAAATGTCTAAGGCAGCTCAGGTGACATGACAATCTGGAATAAAAATTCTCTGCTTTCTTTGAGATGTGACATGGTTTTCCTTGTAAATAGGCAGAAGTGACTAAGCACTGAAAAGAGGCTAGGAAAAATTCGACTTAGGACTGTATTTTTGCAAGTCTTGATAGAAATTTATTTCCTATTTTCCAAATTCTGTGTTTCTAGGATGAGATTTGGTTTATATAAACTACATTATTTACTTTCAATTAGTGTAGTAAATAAGCAATTACAGCTACCAATTAGAAACAGGATTTGAGATATTTGTGTCAGGGGCTTTGTAGAAGTTCATTTTAGGGATTTTATTTTTTCTCTGGCTGAATTTGAATAGACCTCTTAACACTTTACACACACTCAAGTTTCCTACCCCTGCTGCTTAAAAAAAAAAAAAAATGCAGAATTCTTTGTGTCAAACAGACAGTAAAATATAACAGCCTCATTTTTTACTTAATCTTGCTTTTGACATTCTTAGAAGCAATTATGTTTTATGTTGACGTTCTCCTTTTTTGACATACCCTTGTTTTTCAGATAGATAATGTAGAATAAGAGAAGACTAAATTGGTATATTAATTGAAATGTAATAATTTTTTTGTTCTTTTAAATTACTTATTTGGTAATTTTTTTTGAGAATTTAATTTTCAAACAATCTTTTTTTTTTAATTAATTATATTTGACATCATTTGTAGTCCCCAGGGAGTACCCATCACCATTTCACCCGTGCACCATCACCTCAGTCCCTTGTGCACC
>JAGFMF010011660.1:2454696-2492834 GCA_019455555.1 Galemys pyrenaicus | reverse complement strand
TATTCTTTATTGTTGTTGTTGTTCTTTCATATTCCTCCTAATAGTGAAGCCATCGATATTTTTCTCTTGCCTTCTGACTTGTTTCACTGAGTATAATTCTAATTTTCAAACAATCTTAATAGCCAAGCAGTTCAACTGATTTCATTTTACCTTGAGAATTCAGACAATATCATGTAAAACTTTTAATTTTGATATTTTAAAATCTAGGTTATATTTTAGAAATATTTGCTCTGATTTTACATCATTACTTTTTTTATTTAAAAACACTGTCTTCTAAAATCCCTCCATTAAGAAAGTATGTATATTAAGAAATATGTCTTCTCCTATCTCCTGCAGTTAACCACTAAGTTTTCTGTTGTTTTTGACTTTTTCCTGTAGCTGAAAGGGACATGCATAGGGTCTGCAACTTGTCTGTTTCACTTAGTAAATGCTAGCTATGATTATTAAGTATACTTGTAAATGATTATGTGGCCTTGTAACATAATAAAAACACTGCATGTACTATCTCAGGAAATCTTCGTATCATGGAGGTAGATAGTATTATTACTCCTATTTTATTGATGAGGAAACTGAAGCATAGAGAAAAAAGTGCCTAGAGTTATAGATCGCTAGATCGTGAGGGAGCCACAATTCAAATCCAGGTGATCTGATGTCAGGGTCCTGTAGTCTATATACTAGATCATAGACTTCTTTCCATTTCAGTGTTACAGATCTGCCTCGTTCTTGTTTGAGTATTCCATCACATTCATGTAATATGCATGATTTATTTGCCTATTTTATTGATGGATAGGTAGATTGTTTTCAGTTTTGTCAGGTTTTTTTTTTTTTTTTAAGATTTTATTTATTTTTGTGCAGAAGAACTGGAGTTGAGAGGATTCACCAGAGACAGAGTGGGGAACAGAACAGGCAGATCCACTGAATAGACAGAAAAGGGAGGCAGCAGGCTAAATAGGAGAGGTTTGTTGCACCATGTGGGTTAGCTTCTTAGCCAGGGATTGAACCCAGGCTCTTGTCATGGGCCTTCCTGGTTGTAACACTGAGACTTGACCTCTAAATCTCGAGGGAGGCCCTGTTTTTTTCATTTTATAAGGAGTGCTAGTACATATTTTTCAGATAGTCTTGCTTTTGTAAGACTATAAAACTGAAGGTTATGAGCTCAAATTTTAGTAACTGTTGCTAAGATTACTCTAAAAAATGTATCAATTTACATACCTGCCAACAGTAAAAGAGAGGGTGGATTTCCCCTATAATCCATTAAGATCTGGATGTCTTGTTAGATAAGATTTTTGTGTTTTCTGATAGATTGAAAAGTTACATTTTCATTTAAATGTCTCCATGTTCTTTTTATGCAAATTCCAATGCTAGGGTCTAGGAAATACACAGACTAACAAAACCAGACCCATACTCTGTTGTCAGTGGTGAATTAGATGGCCATTAGTTAGATAATTCCACAGATATGTATAAAACTATTAAACAAATATGAATGCCTACTACTTGATAGGCACAGTTTTAGATATTTGGAGTGTATCAGTGGGTAACCCTGATAACAAATAACCCTGCCCTCATGTGGGAAAAACAGATTAGTTGTAACTAAACTACACAGGCAAATGATACCTATTGTTTTATGATAAGTACAATGGAAAAAAAGTAAAAAATAGAGCCAAAGTAAAGGGGGATGTGTTGGCTAAATGTGTGGTCAGCATAAGCCAAATCCCTTTTTGGAAGAAGCAGGATGTGTGCATCAACTAAAGTTAAAGTTGGTCAGTGTGGTGGAGTAGAGAGAATGAGAGAGAACAAGAGTATGTGAAATAGGTATGAACTGGTCTTTAGCCTTAGAGCCGTAGGGGAAGCCACTGAAGGGTTTTAATTAAGTAAGATGGCTTTTTATTTTGTACTTTTCTGATAGTGATTATATATATATATTTTCATTTTTGTTCAGAACGCTTTAATTTTTATGTTGCCCTGACATTTTTTTAAATTTCTGGTTTCTAGATTTCTTACCTCCCAACTCTGTGTTTATTTAAAAAAAAAAACAACCTCATTTTTAACACTTTTAAGAACTTCTGTCTTATAGCTTGTGTCTTTGTCCAGCTGGAATTTATTTAGTTAATGTAAAGGCTCAACCACTGCCTACAGGGCTGAGGTAGGGCTGTGGTAGAATGACCACAGATCTTTTAGTGGTCATTCCCAGACAGATGCAGACTTTGTTGGAAGGGTGCATCCTTCACCCTCTGAAGTTTAGGGTTCATTGTTGGGTCTTTTGGAAAGAAAGACACTTTCTGGTTTGTTGGGGGAAGTCTGCCTGCATCTGGAATTCATTTTGATGTAACAGAGGGACCTAACTTTATTTTTCTTCTAAATGGATAACCAGCTTTCTTTATACCATTTATTCAATAATTCATATATTCACTCTATTATATTTTGACAAATTTCCCAAATACTAATCTTGTAGATGCATTTATCTGAAACACAACAACCCTGTGCTTACCCCAGGGTCAGTTCACTCTGATATCCCAATACACATTAATTTGAAATTGTAACACTTTTAATTTGTCTTACCTGATAATCTGTGGATGAAACTGCATTTGAATCTTAAGAAGTCTAATTTCTAAACTATCTCAACTACATCACAGACTAGTTTTTATTCAGTGAAATTTCCTGTGCTCTTTTTGTGTAGTCATTGAATTGAACTAAGTTCATTAAGAGTAAGATAACTTAGTCTTCAACAAGAGTAAAAAAAAAAAATTTTTTTTTTTTTTGCATAGTATTTTTGTGCCAGGCAATGTAGAGGGAATATAGAAATGAATGAGATGTAGTTCTGCTTTCAAAAATTTTATGCTTTAGTGGAGGAATGGACCTTAGGCACATTAAGTTTAAGTGAAGAGGTGCCTAGTGAAAGAACAGAGTCAGTGCTATTGGATTACAGAGGAACCTGCTGCTTCATGTGTAAGGACAGGAAGGCCTATGAAGGAAGGTACCTTTGTTCAATTTTCTTATTTTTTTTTAAAGATTTTATTTATTTATGCATACAAGCACTGGGGTACAGGCCAGAGGTGTGGGGGGGTGAGAGGATTCACCACAGAGAGCGGGGAGCAGAACAGGCAGATCAACAGAAGTACACTGCTGAGGGGAGCAGTGGGCACAGCAGGAGGGATCTGCCGCACCATGTGGGTCCCCCCCCTGGCTGGCAGCAGGGATCGAACTCGTGCTGCAGTGGTTGTGGTCTGCTTCATAGTGCGTTGCTTAACCCACTGCGCCACCAGGGAGGCCCCTCAATTTTCTTATTAAGATAACTGAATTTCTTCCAAGTACTAATCTTAATTCTGTTTGAATATCTCTGGAGAGAACTAACTCTTCTTGTTTGGGCTAGTGCTAATGTTTTTCCTTTAAGAAGAAACTTGCTCATCATAACTTCTCACTGGTTTTAGTTCTCTGGGATCACAGTGAAGAAATCTAAGGCATTCTTTCTCATGTTTTTCTGAAGAAAATTGTTGGTAACATCATGTCTTTCCTAAGTATTATTTTTATTTCTCTTGTCAGATGGTTTTGAATCTACTTAACATTTTTATTTTTTTATTCTTTCTCTTTGAGAAAGAGTAGGTGTTAATGACTTTTGGTGCTCCCTCGTGTTTTCTAGTTATTATGTATTGTGTAGGGAGTGTTAACGTATTGAGACATCATTGAAAAGAATCCTAAAAACTAGTTATCTTTCCTCATTTTACAGATCATGAAACTGTGAACTAAAGAGGTGGAAGTGACTTACATTGTAGGAGACATTGTAAGAGAATTTAGGAGTGGAATGGGGCTGTTGTCTTTCTTTTGGTTACTGCTTCTTAAATTTACGTAGCGTGAACTTTCTAGATACCTCATTACAACATGACCTGGTAAGAATCATAGACTTGATATAATTTTTTTAAAAGATTTATTTATTTATACATACAAGAGCTGGGGTACAGGCCAGAGATGCAGGAGGTGAAAGGACCCACCAGAGACAGTGGGGAGCAGAACAGGCAGACTGACTGAAACACACTGCTGAGGGGAGCAGCGGGCGAGGCAGGAGAGGTCTGCTGTGCCAAGTGGGTCCCTTCCCTGGGGACAGCAGGGATCGAACTCACGCTGCAGTGGCTGCGGTTTGCTTCACAGCTTGTTGCCCAACCCACTCTGCCACCAGGGAGGCCCAGACTTGATAAAATTTGATTACAATCAAAATGCACAGAACTTGCTTGATCATCTTTTTTCTTTAATACTTTTATTCTTTAAGCATTCATTTACTGTAATGCTTATTGCATGTTGAGGATATTACAACATAAAAAAATGCTCCTTTCATTTTGGACCTGTAAGTCTAGTGGTAAATATAGACAAATTCATCCTTGAGGACAGGGCATTTTTATCTGGCTGATGATGGTGTGCTAGCATAATGCTTACTATAGTATAAATATGAGCTATTGGTAGTTGTTGAAAGAAATAAGAACATGCAGATATAGTACTGTGGTAACTTCCCCATTTACAATATTTTGGTAATACATAGCAGGAGCATTAATAATATTGAGGAAATTTGGTTAACACAGAACCCTCCTCTCTCCATTCCAGCCTGACTGCATCCCTATGTTGGAGTAAGTGGCATTTGAATAGAGCCTAGAAAGTTGTGTAGAATTTTTGACAGATGGAAATGGTGCCTTTGAGAAAATGTTAGAGAGGGAAGAGTTTTGCAGAATAGGGGTGGAGAATGTGCAGTGTGGGGTGAGGCATGTGAGTAATTTGGTGTCATGGGAGTGTGAGTCCTATTGAAGACAGGTTGGAAAGAGGGGCTTGATCCTTAGCAGTGTAAAGCTTTGCTGCCAGCTAAGGAGTTTGGATTTTTCTCAATGATGTGGATAGGCCTAGGTCTTCGAATATTTAAAGGGTTCTTCTTTACCCATTTTGGCAGTTCCTCTTCTGAGGGTTCTATACCCTCACATATGAAGGTTCTATACCCTCACCATACTTCTTGACTTTCTCTGTTATCTAGCCAGATGTTCTGTCTAATACCATGTAGTTTGCTAGTGTTATTCTTAAAATGGTGCACCTAAAATTAGAGAAAATACTTAAGACAAAGAATCTACATAACTTGAGTAAGAAAATAGCTAAAGCACTCTTCTTTTGATCAAGAGCTTCAACTCTTTTTAATGTAAGTTAATATTCCCTCAATTTGTTTTAACCTACTGTATCATACTAGTTCATAATTAACTATAAACAGTTTTTTCAGCAACTAATTTATTGGGAAGCTACAAATAGCTTGTACTGGACTGTATTAAATTTTTTTTTAAGTATTATAGACTAGATACTGTACTAGCACTAGGGACACAGATAAGGTTATAATAAAAATTAGTAAACTTTGAAAAGTTTTAGATTTACAGGAAGTTATATAGAAAGTACACAGAGTGTCCATATATTCCCTCCCCAGGGGAACTCTCCCTTCATCAGCATTCCATACCATAATGATACATTTGTTACAGTTGGTGAATCTGCATTAACACATCATTATCAACTAAAGTCCACTGTTTATATTAAGGTTCACTCTTGGTGTTGTATAATTATTGGTTTGGACAAATGTAAGGTGGCATGTACCTACCATTGTAGTATCATGCAGAATAATTGTAAAAATCCCCCATATTCTACCTATTCATTTTTACTACAGCCTAAGTCCTTGCCAACCACTTATCTTTTTATTGTCTGCATAGTTTTACCTTTTGGAATCATACTATGTGCTACATTTTAGACTGTTTCTTTCACTTAGCAATATACATTTAAGTTCCTTCATGTCTTTTCATGGTTGGATAAATCATTTATTTTTGACTAATATTCCATTGTATGTATATACCAATTTTTCCATTCATCCATTCGCCTTTTGAATGATATCTTGGTTATTTCCAAGTTTTGGCAGTTATGAAAAGAGTGGCTTTATTTTTTTTTTTTTAAAGATTTTTATTTTATTTATGCATACAAGCACTGGGGCACAGGCCAGAGGTGTGGGGGGGTGAGAGGATTCACCACAGAGAGCGGGGAGCAGAACAGGCAGATCAGCTGAAGTACACTGCTGAGGGGAGCAGCGGGCACAGCAGGAGAGGTCTGCCGCACCATGTGGGCCCACCCCCGGCCGGCAGCAGGGATCGAACTCGTGCTGCAGTGGCTGCGATTTGCTTCGTAGTGCGCTGCTTAACCCACTGCGCCACCAGGGGAGGCCCAGAGTGGCTTTATTTTTTAAAAAGATTTATTTATTCATGCATACAAGGACTCAGGTGTAGACCAGAGGTTGGGCTGGGGTTGGTGAGAGGATTCACCAGAGATAGAATGGGGAAATGAACAAGGGGATCTATTGAAATACACTGCTGAGGAGAGCAGTGGGCAAGACAGGTGACGTCTGCTGTGCCATGTGGGTCACCTCCCTGACTGGGGATTGAACTCATGTCGCAGTGGCTGTGGCTAGCTTGATAGCTCTGAGACTTAATTCCTGTGCCACCAGGAGGTCTGAATAGAGCTGCATTAATATAGCTTTTTGTGTATATGGTTGTAAGTTTTCATTTGTATATTAAAATGTATGAAAAAATATTTAAAATTCAATAAATAGTATACATTTCCTACTTAAACATATATTCATGATATATTATTAATAATGTTATTTAAAGTAACTGCATAGTATGCCATTGTATGAATTCCATAATATGCTTAATTAATTTTCTCTTGGTAAGTTTAACTTTTTTCCTATTACAAATAACACTTTAGTAAACATCGGACTCATGTTTCTAAATGTTTGGGAAATATTTACCTCACTAAATTCCTACTAGTTGTTTCAAAGGTCAGAGATGTGTGTGTATAATTTTGATGCTTTTGATACATTTACGTTTCAGTGTATTCTTTATCCATTAGGAATAGATATGTCTCAGAGCTGTTGGAAATCCAACTCTTAGTGGCTTAAACAAGAGTTCAGTTTTTTTGTGTGTAACAATTTCAGAGATAAAGCAACTTTCAATCTTGATGGATCTTGGAGTTCCAGATTCCTTTTAATTTCTACTTTTCTTCTCTGTGGATCTGTTCCTATGTTTATTTTTGTCTTATAGATTAAGTTCTGCTTTCCTTTTGGAATATTTATATAAATATATTCCTTTGGGGAATATTTATATTTAAGTCTTGTAGTTTTTTTTTTAAATTTCATTTTTTACTTTGTTCCATTTCTTGGATTCTTTATTTACACATATGGGTCATCCTTACATTAAGTATTCTTTGCTTCCTATAGCTATTTCCTCTCTACTAGCTTTACTATTTTCCTGTTATTTGTAATTCACTGACATTATTTTAGGCTTTTTGATCTAATGATGGATGAACAAATATATTAATGTTGGACAGCTTTTGTGTGCTTGGGATAAACTCAACTTTTGGTTGTGATGGAGTCTAATATATAGTTAGATTTGATTTGTTAATCTTTTTAAAAAATTGCAATTATGTTTATAAGATTGGCTGATAGTTTCACATTTTGTTATTATCCTGGATTTTGGTATCTTGATTTTACTAGTCTGGTAAAACATGCTGGAAACTGTTTGATCTTTTCTTCTGCTGAGTACAGTTCAAATAGTATAGGAAATATTTATTCCCTTTAGAGTTGATAGAATTTGTTATGTTCTCTTTCAAGCTTCACCTTGAGACTTGCAGAGATATTTCATTATTTGCTTGGTCATGTTTCCATTAAACATAGGTTTGTTTCTAGTATTTTGGAATTTTAACTGATGCTTCAGTCAACATTCTTGCAATTAAATCTACATACGCCCATGATTACTTATTTAGGGAAAATTCTTGGCAGTGGAATTGCCTGGTAAAGGGGTATACAGAGTTTTAAGGTTTTTGCTATTGAGTTTCATGGTCACCTATATTTAAATATACTCTGGTATTTGTTTTCACTGGATATGGTAAGGTGACATATACAGAGACAGCCACCTTTGAAAGCAGAGTTTGTTAGAGTTATGTAAGATAGCTAAGTAGCCCTAGGAGGTACATTCTCTTCCTGGCTACAGAGCCCTATCAAGTGAAATCATCATAAAATACAGAAAACAAAAACGTTAACATACCACCCTTTAATAATACAGTAATTGGTACTCACGCCAGGACTAGGTAGTGGTATCTTTAATTAAAGGAAGAAAATCCACAAAATAGTTGACTAATTTTGTGAGCAAAAATCCTGTGTAGATGTGCATTTTCTTGATTTGCTTGCATTTGGATTTATTTTTTTGCAAATAGTCCATCTTTATCCTTAAAATAGTGTCTTTTTATTGATTATTAAGAATTTTATTTATAAGGATAGTACCCCCACCAAATAAAGGTTTTTAAAATTTACTGTTTTTGTAAAGTATGGTTACCATAATTTGAATTAGTTTTGTAAAGTGGTCAAAGGAGAACAAATTATGGGTTTGGTGGTGCTTAATGTGGGTATTGTCCCCTCCCAAAAGCTTGTTTAACTATCAATAGTTGATAAATTGTTTATACCTGTGGACCATACATGCTATCATCGATACTTCAAAAACCTTAAAAAAATGTGTCAAAGACATTGGCAAATGACATCCTTAACATTTATTCCTGTAACCAGAGTGGTTTTGTTTAACTGTTGTTGAGTGAACTGGTTCAGTTTTGAAGTAGTCAAACATTTCTTTATGCACTGTCTTTTCCTGTTTTAAAAAAAAAAATGTCTTTAGACTTTGACTAAAATACACCCATGAATATTTTGGATGCAGGGTTTGGGTAGTTGCTGGAAGTACTTAGCCCTGTAGTTCGATTTAAGTTAAGCTTTCATTTTTGTGAGATAAGAGTATTGAAAGAATGCCTGAGGTACCTAAGAAGATATTAAATGAGCATTTGAGAGAGCAGAATGGACTTTATACCTATTTTCTAGGCTGTCATTTTATTTTAGAAGTTCTGATTCCTGTCTGTAACAGGTTTTACATCTCTGTCACTATTAGCCTTTTGGGCAAGGTATTTCCTTACTACGGAGCACTGTCTTGAGCACTCAGTACACTAATGAGAATGTGTTTCCGTCTAGGTCTTTCCCTAGTGCTGGGATTCTTATGTTGGGATCCATAGGGACAATACAGAAGTTTACAGACTCACATAGGAGTAAAACAAAAATCTGTATTTTCATGAATTTGAGCCGTACATTGTAGGATGTTTAGCACCATCTGTGGCCTCTCCATGCTAGGTGCCAGTTGCTTCCTCCTCCTAAACACCTCCTCTTTGTGACAACCACAAATGTGTCCAGACATTACCAAATGTCCCACAGGGAGTAAAATTACTCTCACTTGAGACCCACTGATTTATTATGAAATGCTTTAGAATCCTTTACCATTCTGATATAAATTATATATGTGACTAAAAAAATGGTTTAATTCCTTTACTGATAATAATTTATAGTAATATGTATTTCAACTTGTGAGTGAACAGTGTGCTCTGGTAAAAGAACACCCCTACAAGGTGATGTTATACTTGCTTATAAACTTCTGCTCATGTGATACATAAATATACTATATTAACCTCCTCTATTAAATGCCTATATTCACATAGAAATCTGTGGGGGCCTTGGAGCCAAGTGATTCAGAGTTTGAGTCTAGCTCTGCCACTTACTAGGTGTATAAGAGATTAAGAGATTACTTAATCTGTTAGAGAATGTTTGTTCATTTATAACTGGGAGGAATGATGTCTTCTTTGTGGTTCATTTTAAAAAACTTAATGAGCCAATGTATAAAATAAAATAAAAGTCCATATAGAACTATGTATGGATTATTTTGATCTTTGCTACAATTCTAGAAAGTCACCTTTTTACAGATGAAGAGAAACAACCAGTTTGTAAATGGTAAAGCTGGAATTCAAACTCTTAATTCTAGAGCCTGTGCTTTTAACTATTATGCTATACTGCTTCCTATATAATACCTGATAAATAGGTTAGTTCCTGTTTTTCTACCTTTGAGATACTCCTCACCTACAAATGTTAACATCACCGCTGTCGCCTTAAATTTCTTTACCAGTTTTCTCTTTCCTTTCCAGAGACATACAATTAATTTTCTTTATCCATGTATAGGCAGGATAGCTATTTTCAATTCTGATTCCTCTTTGTGTTTGACCTTGATGTTTCTGAAAAGCTCATAAATAATGCATTCAGCTTTCTTATAAATAAAATATGACCTTTGTTTTTATTTATTTATGGAAAACTTTTCTTCTGATAAGTAATTCTTACATTATTGTCTTTTTAAAAATAACACAAGTGTGGGGGCCTCCCTGGTGGCCTAGGGCTTAAGTCTCAGCCCTATTACTGCCACAGCCTGAGTTTGATCCCTGGCCAGGTAGCTAACCCACATATGGTGCAGCAGACCTCAAAGTAATAATTCTTAAATATCACATATTAAGTCAGTGTTGAACTCTCTGATGGTCTCAGCTTTAAATACTGAGTTGTTCAAATTAGGATCCAAAATAAGAGCTGTCTTTAAAATTGGTTGATATCCTGTCTTCCCTTCTTTCTCACCCCCCATAATGTATTTGTTGAAGAAACCCATCCTGTAGAATCTTCACATCTGTAATTTCCTAGTTGTGTCTGTATGGTGGTGGTCTCCATATTCTTTTTGCCTTTTGTGTTTCCTCTCATTTGGAAGTGACATTTAAAAGTAAAGATCAGATTCAGTTTTTTTTTAAAGATTTAATTATTTTTGAATAGAACTGGGATGTAGGCCAGAGGTGCAGGGGAGGGGAGGTGGTGAGAGGACTCACCAGAGACAGAATGGGGAACATAACAGGCAGATCTACTGAAGTACACTGCTGAGGGGAGCAGTGGGTGAGACAGGAGAGGTTTGCTATGCCATGTGGGTTAGCTCCCTGCCTGGGGATCGAACTCATGTCTCAGTGGCTGGAAATAGCTTGACACCCTGAGACTTTAACCCCCGTGTCACCTTGGAGGTCAGATTCAGGTCTTTTTTTTTAATGTGGTGGTTTTGTTTGCTTCTTAAAAGAGTATTTCAGAATATTTGCTATTTAAAAGAATTTTTCCAAAGAATATTCAAAATTGGTAGTTTCTTTTTGAAATGCTAGAACCATTAATGATCATTGTCTAGGTCTCTTCATTATTATGGTTTGTAAAATAGTAACTTAGTAGCTGGAATACTGTTATAATAAAAATTTCTTATACTTTGCTACCTTAAGATATAATTTGTGTAGGAAATGGAGAATAAATGCTTGATACTTCTCATATTGCCAATTTTCAAAATAATGACTTGGTTCTCTAGAGTCCTTAAAAGGTGACTAGGTAGGTTTTTCTTTCTTTGTGTATCTTCATGAATACATGAATTTAAATGAGGTATGTGTATATGTATGTATATATAATATATATAAGTAATCTTCATTGTAGTTATTCTTACTGATTGTAGTAGCATTCCTATGGCTGTTCCAACAAGTTACCACAAATTTATTCTCCCACAGTTGAGTGGGCTAGGAATCCAAAATCAGTATTATTGGGCTGAAATGTATGAGCAAGAGCAAGATATGAGCAGAGCTGTGCCTCTTCCAGAGGTTCTAGGGGAACATCTGCTTCTGCCTCTTCCAGCTCTGGTGACTTCTGGCATTCCTTGGCTCCATCTCTCCAGTGTTGTATTGCATAGTCTTCCTTGTGTCTGTGTCAACATTCCTGTTTCTTTTATGAGTATGTGTGATGAATCCATCACTTACTGGATAATTCATAAGTTCCTCATTCAAGACCCTTAACTGATCACGTCTTTTGCCAGATATGGATTTGAAAAGCATTCAAAGTTTAACCAATATCATAAAAGAAAACATATTTTAGGATAGTTTAGGATAGAGTTAAAGTTGGGAAGGTAGTACAGAATTTTCATATATTGTATATCCAGTTTCCCCAGTTAATAACATTTATTACTATGGTACATGTCAAAATTAGTGAACTAATATTAATATTTTATTCTGAATGAAAACTCATACTTTATTCAGGTTTCCTTAATTTTTATTTAATATCCTTTTTCTATTCCTGAATCCTAAATGGATTCCACAACTACATTTAGTCACCATATCTCCTTAGGCTTTTCTAAACTATTGCCCTTTTTTTCACTTTTTTTGTTGTTGTATGTTTTCTTTACTAAATCTTGGTAATATTCTTTAAGGGGCAAACACAGGTTTGTAGACTATAGTATTGAATCTTATTTTTATGACTTAAGAGCCACTAACTTACTTCCAGATATTGTCCTCAGTGATTATCTTTATTCTGGGACTCCAGGTAATATTTAGCTCCCGCAGCTGCTAGGAATGCAGCAAATCCCTATATAAATGCTTTTAATAATGCACCAACAGGGGCCTCCCTGGTGGCGCAGTGGGTTAAGCAATGCACTATGAAGCAAACCGCAGCATGAAGCAAACCGCAGCCACTGCAGCATGAGTTCGATCCCTGCTGCCCGCCAGGGAGGGGACCCACATGGCGTGGCAGACCTCTCCTGCTGTGCCCGCTGCTCTCCCCAGCAGTGTACTTCTGTTGATCTGCCTGTTCTGCTCCCCGCTCTCTGTGGTGAATCCTCTCACCCGCCCCCCACACCTCTGGCCTGTACCCCAGTGCTTGTATGCATAAATACATAAATAATGCACCAACAAAAGAAACATCATTTTCAAAGCCACCCACATGTCACCAAACTTTATTGCAGCCCCATGGATCCCTTAGCCCTCATGCAAGCCAGCTTATCCTGGACAATTTCTAAAGGTGCCTCTTCTACCTTCCATTGTTTATAATCTGGAAGTTCCATTTTACTATGACTGTTCTTGTCCATTTGACCTTTCAGAGCACTGAATATTCAGCCTTCTAGCTGGAGCCAACAAGAAATGGAAGTCTCCCATCTTGTTTTTGATCAACTTGCCTGTTTTAAGAAGTACTGATCACATATTTTGTATCCTGTTCTTCAGTTAGTATCTGATGTTTTTCTATTGATTAGACTGGTATTCTGGGTTTTGGGGAGATGACTATACAGGTCAAGTTCCATTTTCTTTGCATCATATCAAATAAACATACTATCAGCTTGGTTTGGAAGTGCTATCAACGTTAATGCTAGCCTTGATTACCCCTGCTGAGAGGTGTGTGTTAATGTTTCAAGATACTAAAGTTCAGGCTTTCCCTCCTCCCCCATACACACATACACTGTCCTCATTGGAAGGAAGTCAGTATATGCCTCCCATACAGTGTTATGAAATAAGTCAGCCAGGTTGACTGTAACAGATTTTTCCAGAGAATTTTCTTCTTGCTCATCCCTTGTGGATTTTTTTCTTAAATCTCTGCATTCTGTGAGCAGTTGTAAAGAGAATGGTGATGGGTATGATAGTGTATATTTCATTCAGGGTTCTTTGTTGCAAACAAAACAGTTCTGCATGGTTTAAGTAGAAATGGAATAGTTGAGAATATGAGGTAATTTGAGTCATTGGGAAGGCGGGAAGAAGTAGATTCTAAACTATTGGTTCTCAGACTTTATCCTGCACCTGAAGAGCTTGTTAAGAAGACACATTGTTGGACCCCACACCCAGAAGTTTGGATTCAAAGTGCATGATCAGTACTTCTCAAAAACCTGGGATGGTGTTTGAGAATTTGCACTTAAAGTAAGTTCCCAGATAATGATGGTATTGTGCTCTCACAACTACATTTTGAGAATCACTGTTCTTGGCTAAATTTTAAGGAACTCTGAAATGCTGTCATGAAACTTTACTGATAGGAAACTTTCCTTTGATGCTGTTGAAAAACAAATGAGTGGCTGTAGAGTGGTATTTGGCACTCCACTTCAATATAGTTATTGTTGCTGCCATTTTTGATGCCATTTCTGCTTCAGGACCTGAATTTCAAGCTACTGAGTGCCTTATAGCAGGGAGAACCTTGTTTCTTTACACTGCTCAACTCTGATTTGAGGGTGCATTTGTATGTGTCTAATTGGATGTGCTTGGTGATAGACCTGCATTCTAGTTTCAAGGAGAGAGCCATTGAGAATTTGTTTGATTTCTATTTTGGAAAGTTGTAACTCATAAAATGGAAATACCTTTAAATGGAAAGACTGCTTAAAAGATGATGAACAATCATGGATCTAACAGATTATTACTGCAGTGGTCTATGAGGAGACAGTTTGCACCAAGGGTCTGGCAGGAAGGTGGCATTGTGAAAGTTTGTGCTTACCTCCTCCACCTATTCACAACAAAGTTAAAGCAAAGAACAACCCCCCAAAGATAGCAGGTAACTTGCATACATCAGGAGCAGCAGCATGATGGAAAGGGGTAAGAAAAACTAATTAGGGCACCTTCCTGGTGTTAAGAGTTAAGTCTCGTACTGGGAAGCCACTGCAGCATGAATTTGATCCCCGGCAAGGGAGGTGACCCACATAGTGCAGTAGACCTCTCCTGTCTCACCTGCTGCTCCTCTCAGCAGCATATTTCAGTTGATCTGTTCTGTTGTACTGCACTCTGTCTCTGGTGAATCCTGTCACTCCTCACACCTCTAGCCTGTACCCCAGTTCTAGTATGTATAAATCTTTTTTAAAAAAGGAAAAACTGTAATTAAACTGGGTTAGAGTAGTATTGGGGCAGTAAATCCCATGAGGAGTGACTGCTGTACAGAGCCCCTCTGCTATTGTTAACTCAAAGGCACATGCCACTTTGGACTTTAAAAACTGGATGCATTACTGGAGAAATAGAGGAATAAGGGTGTAAAGGAGTGAGTACTGGCTTGTCTTTAAGGCTCCTGTACTAGAACAGTTGGAGCTTGAACTGTTGGGTAGAGCTAGATTGGGTCATCTGTGTCTCCTCATAGAAAAGGCTATTATTTTCAGTCTGTGCCTGTGATATGTGAAACCTGGTCTTACTCTCACCAAGGGTCAGAACTGAAACAGCTGAATGCTCTCACTGAACAAAGTTTGAAGGACCTAAATCTTTTTTTTTTTCTTTATTTATATATATTTGACATCAATTGTGGTACCCCTGGATTTACCACCACCATTTCACCAGTGCACCATCACCTCAGTCCCTTGTGGTCTTTCTGCCCTCATCCCATCCCCCCCACAATTGTTTCTGATTTGTCCTTGTCTTTTTATTTTTGTTGTGTTTTGTATGTGTGTATGTTTTATTGTTTTTATTCGTTTCCTTAGTCTGTTATTTGGTTCCCTTATATTCCTCCTAGAAGTGAAACCATCTGGTATTTTTCTTTTGCCTTCTGACTTATTTCGCTGAGCATAATCCCTTCTAGCTCCTTCCATGTTTCTACAAATTACTCTAATTTATTCTTTTTGATTGCTGAATAGTATTCCATCGTGTTTATGTACCACATCTTCTGATCCAATCATCTATTTTGGGGCATTTAGGTTGTTTCCAGGTCTTACCTAGTGCATATAATGCTGCAATAAACATAGGGGTGCAGGTATTCTTTTGAATCAGTGTTTTTGTGTTCTTTGGGTATATTACTAGGAGTGGGACTGCTGGATAATATGGGAGTTCCATTTTTAGTAGTTTGAGGAACCTCCACACTGCTTTCCATTGTGGTTGGACCAGCAGTGTAGGAGAGTTCCTTTTTCTCCAAATCCTCGTCAACATTTGTTGTTGCTAATTTTTTTTTATATGTACCATTCTTACTGGTGTGAGGTGGTATCTCATAGTGGTTTTGATTTTCATTTCTCTGATTACAAGAGATGTTGAACATTTTTTTATATGTCTGTTGGCCATTTGCATTTCCTCTTTGGAGAAATGTCTTTTTAGCTCTTTTGCCCATTTTTTGACTGGATTGCTTACTGTTTTTTGTTTAGTCTGGTCAGCCCTTTGTGGATCTTTGTGATAAATCCCTTGTCAGTATGTTGTGTACAAAGTTTTTTTTCCAGCCATTGGGGTGTTGCTTTGTTTTGGTTAGTGTTTCTTTTGCTGTACAAAAGCCTTTAAGTTTGATATAGTCCTAGCTGTTTATCTTTTCCTTCACTATCTTTGCTTTGGGGAAGCACCTGAATCTTAACAGCAGGTGCTGTTAAGGATCCAGGTAGGAATCCTTGCAGAGGAAGGAGAATAATTCTGGGCTTGTGGGCCTATATCAACTGTAGTCATCATCCAACACTGCAACTATTGTTGAACTATAGCCTAGAGGAGGGGGCTGGCATGAAACTAGGAGATGTTTTGACTTAGGGGAGAGGACCCCTGTGGATTTCCACCATATAACTTGGGTACCTATAACATTGTAGGAAGCTTTGATGTCCAGTTGCCTTGGTTCTTTCTTAACCTATTACCCCTTACCAACATCTGCACCTGACCATTGGAAGATACAAACACATCAGTCAGAAATAGACAATTAAAGATCCTGCGTAAAAAAACTTAGGATTATTCCCACCTTTTTGTATGTGGGGTATAAAGCCAATTTACTAAGGTAAGAAAAAGAAACTCTATTACAATCTTTAAAAATTAAAAATCAAGAGACAGAGAACATATCAAATTTGCTGGAGCAAAATACTCAAATGAATTCTCAATCTAGTGATCTTCAGAATGTGTCTAATGACTCTTGAATTTAGAAAAACAATAGATGATCAATAATGATGAAGAAATAGACTTACAACTAGAATTAATGGTTTAAAAAAATAACCAAGTTAAAAATTACAATAAAGAAATTTCACAGTAGACAAATACAGGTAATTCAGAGACTCAGTGAACTTGAAAGCACAGTGATGGCAAAAACACAGAATAATAAACAGAAAAAGTAAAAAAAAAAATGAAAACAGTATAAGAGCTCTTTGGGATGACTTAAAGAGAAATAATATCCATATTGTGGGATTCCAGAAGAAGAGAAAAGAAAGTATAGAAAATGTAAAGAAAAATTGCTGAGAATCATCTTAATCTGGGAAATGATCCAGATGTCCTAATACAAAATCTGGAAGCATTTGTGAGAAATATTTGTGTGGAGATTTTCATTTATAGGATTGTTGGTTTGTATGGTAAGTGTTTTAATAAACTGCCAAACTGCTTTCCAGAGTGCTCGTACTGTTTTGCATTCCTGCCACCGCAAACTTATCAACAGTTGGTAAATTTAAACACAAAATTAAGCTTAAATACAATTTAACCCACGGTGAATCCTTAATGTATCCTAAGTCAGGCACTGAAGTGGCATGATGTTGTTTACTTATGAATGCCAGTAGAATTGTAGGTGAAAAACTACAACTTTTGGTCTATTTCCTTATGCCCAATATTTAAATTTTGAATATTTTTTCTTGTGAAGAACCTTTAAAATATCCAAATGTTGGGCCTCCCTGGTGGCGCTGTGGGTTAAGGAATGCACTATGAAGCAAATTGCAGCCACTGCAGCACGAGTTCGATCCCTGCTGCCGGCCAGGGAGGGGACCCACATGGTGCAGCAGTGTGTTTCAGTCAGTCTGCCTGTACTGCTCCCCGCTCTGTCTGGTGAATCCTCTCACCTCCCTGAACTCTGGCCTGTACTCCAGCTCTTGTATGCATAAATAAATAAATCTTTAAAAAAATAAAAATATCCAAATGTTAAAAAATATATCTGCTAATCAGTCCATTGACAATGAACCTTTTTCATCTGGTTTGCCTTTATGTGATGTTTGAAGTACTGTGGAAGGAGAATACTAGTTTGTACAATTGAATTGAATTGCTAACAGTCCATTTTTATCCACACATACTTTTATTAGCTATTGGAAACTAGCTTTGACAATTACAATAATTTGACTAAATGCAATTGGAAAAAATGACAAAACACTGGTGAAATCTTTGTAATGGTGGTTAAATTTTACCATGTATCTTGACTAATATTTTTAAATGTTCATAGTTTATTTCAGCTATATTCCTGTTTATTTCTGAAGTAATCCTTATTGGCAATTATTTGAGGGTTTTTTTTTCCTGTTTTACATTTCAATATACTATGTGGGATATGTAATGGAATATAGCTATACAGTCTTATAGTAATACAGGAATAGAACCTGGAATATAGTTGATACTTCACTGTTCATGTAGAAATAATTTTAACAGTATATTTTTTGCTCCAGTATGTTCCAGATGTTATTGTGATTACTGAAAATTCATGGAAGTTCCCATTCTTTTGTCCAAGAGTTTACTTCTCTTTTGTATATTTGACTTTTTCTCAAATCTGTGTTTACCTGCTTTTCATATTGATAAATTTGAGAGTTATTTTTGGAACATTTAACAATAGGTTGTTAAATAATTTGTGAGCATTTTAAGAAATAAATGATTTTTGTGGTTATCACTAGGAAAACTCCCAAATCACCATGGGTCAAATGAATATGTCCATTTATTTTTTCAGCAGAATTATGAAACTAAAGCCATTAATACTGAAACTGTTGATAGTAACTTTCATACGAGTGCCTGTTACATGTGATTTACTTTTATGGTGCTTTCTCTAATACTCTGCAAAATGGGAATTTTGTTTTAATGAAATCTTGAAAAGATTAAAAACTATTTGCCCTGGTTTATATAATGATAGCTTATCCTTGCATTTGACCTACATGTTAGGAAATCATGGATAAGATGAAGAAATGTGATTTGACACTAAGCATGGTTAGAATAAATTTGTAATTAATATAAGAGCAATCTCTAAATGTAATTATTAGGGACCTCCACTGAGATCTCAGGTGATGTACCAGAAGAATAGCTTTCATTTCTATCTTAAATCTTTGTTAAACACACACACACACACACACACACACACTGCCGCCGCCACCACCACTGCCACCACCACCACCACCACCCCAAACTGTCAAATGGCTAAAACTACAGTGAAAGTTCAAGCGTAAAGATTTTGAGACAGTGTTAGTTTACCTTAATGGCTAAAAACGACAATGTGCAGCTGTGACTGAAAACTAGGGCAGATTCAGAGTACATTAATAAGAGCATAGCCGCCAGATATAATGTTTGTATTACATATGCTGAAATTTTATTAGTATTAGTGTCTTATGTAGAATTTTGACAAACTTGTATTTCAGTAGAGTAACTGAAATAAAGAAGATTTACTATTAAGTTGCTAGTATGTTTTTCATCTGGAGACGAAAAGAGAGGGCAGTTATGAGATTTTAGATACTAGAAATTTCTCTGAGTCTACTGGGCAAATCTGAGATCTCTAAGGAAACTGATTTAGGGTTATGCTACTAAAAAAGGTATTTCTAACAGATGACAATTACCAAAGATGGGTGAGAAGTGGATGGTACATAATCTCCGAACAGTTGAATCGGGAGCCCCACGAATTGAGCTATTAGATTTCTGTTCATGTGGAAGCCATATGATCACCTGCTTGTAATACTGTAGGAATGGATTCCTTTGTGAGCTAGGTATTGGTGGCATTCAAACGATTTTTATATCTGTCCATAAGAAATACATTTTTCATTGCAATGCAGTGTAAATGTATCTGAAACATAAATTTCATGAAATAACATACATCCATATTGAATGTGTTGCTGATGTTTTCTGCAGTATTTCATTCTTTTAAAAAGGCAAGTTACCCACTTGTTCCCAACACAGCAGATAACAACCTCTTCTACTAAAAAAAAAAAAAAAATTAAAAAAATAAAAGGCAAGTTACTAATCACTAAATTGATTTAACAATTCACTGATTGACTCAATTGAAATAAACTACTAGAATAATCTCTAAAATCTTTGAACAGTATGGTATTGTGATTGTCCCTATATAACTAATAATGTAGAACTAAAAATGAGACCCAGAATATTCCATATTGCAAATACCCAGAGATACTAATTTTGATCATCCATTCAGGCAGGCTGAAAATGAGAAAACATTCTTGGGGTTTCCATTCTTCTTCTGAAGATGAGATGATCTTCGTATTTTTTCCTTCACTCTTGCCACTCCCCAATTTAGGCTTTTCCATGTTTCTTCTTCTTAATTCTTTTTTCCCTTTTGAAAAAATCTTCTATTGGTTTTAATCTCATTTTCTCCCTAAACTAACATTTTGTATTGGTTCTTTCACTTAGTATTTTTTTTTTCTGGATTCATAATAGCATTTTCAGTTAGTTTACATAAACACCTAAGCTTTAACATGTAATTGATTTTCTTATTTGAAACACATCATCTTCAAAGTATTTTTAAATCAAGTATTATTATAACCTATTTGCTTTAAGAGAGTTGCTAAAATGAGACAATTTTTCACTTTGATTCACAGAAGGAAGGCTAAGTAGTTACTCTGCAAACCTCTTAACTAATTGTATTCTGTATTAGAGCTGTTTTTTTTTTTTAAATCTGAGTAAATGGACAAGGTAAAAGGAATACAGTGTCTTAAAGTTAAAATAAGATGTCTGAGGTTATGTAAAGTGAAATGACAACTTTCTGCTACTTTAAAGAATTATAATTATCTTTACTATTTTTTTTCCAATGACCACATACCTTGAATTCAGTTTTTTTTTTTTTTTAGGATTATTGTAAAATGTCTTTTTTTAACTCACTGCCACCTCTTAAATACCCCTTTTGAGTCTTCTACCCTTCCCTTCCCTCTTAATCTCAGTTTGGTTGTCAGTGTCCACTGGTGTATAGTTTTCTTTTGTATTATCAGTTCATCTATTTTGTTTCCTTATATTACTCATATGTGAAATAGTGCAGTCTTTATCCTTCTGACTTTGTATCATTCCCTCAAATATCTTCATTTTTTGCTGTAAATGGTATCATTTCATCCTACAGCTTGAATAGTATTCCATTGTCTATATACTATATCATCCTTATCCAGCCCTCTATTAGCTTGCATTTAGGTTGCTTCTGTATCATCACTATTGTAAATAATGCCAAAATAAACATTATGGAGCATGTAATTTTTTGAGTTGATGATTTCATGTTCTTTGCATAGGTACCCAAGAATGGGATTTCTGAGTTGCATGGTATTTCTGTATTTACTTTTTTTTTTTTTTTAACTTTTTAAAGATAGTTTCAAACTGCTTTCCAAAAATGTCTACTCCAGTTTACATTCCTACCCACAGTGTATAAGGGTTCTTCTTCCTCCACATTCTCTCAATACTTGTTGGAAGAATGTGATTCTCATAGGTATGAGCTGATCTATCATTGTGGTTTTGTTTTGCATTTCCATTGACTTATATCTTCTAGGAACTGTGGATTTATTTCTGGGGTTTCAATTGGTTCATTGATCCATGTGTCATTTTATTCAATAGCATATTTTAATTACTGTTGTTTATACTATGGTTTAAAATCAAATAACGTGCCTCCATTTTTCTTTATTCTCAAAATTGTTTTACCTACTCAAGGTCTTTTATGGTTCCATATAAATTTTAGTATCTTTTGCTCGCTTTGAAAATTGTCATTGGCATCTTAATGGGAATGGCATTAAATATGTATTTTGCTTTTGGTAAAAGATTCATTTAGACTATGTATTTTCTACATCCATGAATAATGGGATATTATTCCATCTCTTTATGTCTTACTCTTTATTTTTTAATATCTATAGAATAATTTTCATTACATAAATTCTTCACATCTGGTTAATTCCTGGGTATTTAATTCTTTGATGGGGTTGTAAAGGGATTTGTTTATTAATTTCTTTCAATTATTTATGGTATCTTCCTCTATCTCTTCATTTTTAGTTTTTAAGGGTTAAGGTGAAGAACTTACTTTGTCTTGGTGAATTGGCCTAATATATTTGCAGGTTTCAGGATAAGATTCTAGGTTGCTTCATAGATTGATGTCTTTGCACTTGTTTGAATGACTGGAGCTCTGATGCTGTCAGGGAGCAGGAGATAGGAACTGGGGCAGCCTGATACCAAGTAGGTGTGCTTGTGCATACCAACAGTTCAAGCCTTCTAAGGTTCTTTGGAAGCCGGAGTTGGGTGGGGATTTGCAGTGATCTCTTCCCTAGGCCAAAGTGGCCAGAGTAATCTTGGACTAGTCTCAGTCTCAGCTCTGGTATGTGAGTTCTGTGACCAGCAACACCATAAACAACTCCACTCCCAGTCTCCATAGTGTGTAAGAGCAGAGTGATCTGAGAGCTTCCCACTGCAGACTGACTATTGTTCAGTTCTGAATCCAGGCAAATTAGGGTTGTGTTTCTGAAGGTTTCCACCTGCTTTCCCTGTAGCCCTCTCAGTAGTTGTAGGAGGGGGCACTGGTTGGAATTAGTCCCTTGTCTTTCAAATACAGGACCATACTTCCCCCGCCCAACCCCTGCTGTGCTTGCTCCTGTTGCTTGGACCCAACTGCTTTAAACTCTGGTTAATGGCAGTATCCACTATGTATTATTGTTATCTCTGCTTTGAACCTGGGTGCTGGTGAGACAGATATTTCTCAGCTATAGAGAGAAGCCTTGTTTGTATAGCCTGCACAGGTGAGCCAGTTTAGCTTTCCCTTTAGTCTGGCTCTAGTTTTTCCTGTCTGGGAGCTGCAAACTTAAGCTGACAATCACTACCTTATACAAACCCCATGCTGGCACTGGCAGTTGCCAAGACTATCTGGCTCTCAGGCTTCCCTGTTGTAGGGTAAAAGTTGATCAGGTATTTCCACCCTCCCACCTCTGATGATGGACACCTGTGGTCCTGTTGAGGGGTGACGGGGGCATTTTACCCTTCAGTTCTGGTTGTTACCTGCCAATATAGCTTTAAAGGACTTGAATACCATGCACGCTTCAATGTTCTGTTGAAAATATCTGTTCCCCTACTTCTGTAGTTCTCTGGATGTAGAACCGTCTGTATACTTAGTATACGTACCCTCCTCCAGTGTGGTCCCCAGGTTCTAAAGTCCATAATGTGGGTGTGAACTCTTGAGTTAACAACAACAAAGGCTCAGTATCAGTCATCCCTCCCTCTCTTGGGTTGCCCTGTCTCAGTACCTCTCCCAGAACAATTACATTTTAGTTTTTTCTGTCCTCTCTGCTTGGCCATTCCTCTTTATGCATTAGTGTTCATCCAGTTATATACGCTCCAGGAACCTTGGTCTTTGTGTATAATTTGGTTGTACATATGTGGGGGAGGCAAGCTCGGTGTAGGGTCAGTGAAAAGTGATCATGCTTTTCCACCCTCCCACCATTGGTGTTGATGATGGACACCTGCAGTTCTGCGCGCATGCTTGATGGAGGGCACCTCAAGTGGGTGTGGGCATGCGCAAGTGGATGCACCTGGGCTGAGATACACGGTGTGTAAGGACAGCGTCATGAGGATGCCAGCGGGGAGAGAGAGCAGAAGAGAAGCAGTAGCAGCCCAGAGAGTGAAGATTCACTGGGGGCTGGGGGGCCTGCCAGCCACCTTCCCCCCTGCCTTGTACCTGGTCGTCTCTGATGTAAAGAGTAATAAAAGCCTGGAAAAGCCACCAGGGGCTCCAGGACTTCTTGACCTGTCTGCTCTGATCATGGAGAACCTGCTCTGTACCTTGCTTGCACTAGACCTGGCGTAGTCAGCAGGATGATTTGATGTAGTTGGGTGTATAGAGCCCTCTGAAGACCTCAGGAGGGACAGAGGGGTGGAATATTGTGAGCATGTGATAACGCTGGAGGCGCCATGGCAGCACAGGAGGTGGCTAAAGTCCAGGAGTTGCAGAATGAGCTAAAGACACTGCAGGTGCACAGGAGGTGGACAAGGTCCAGGAGCTGCGGGACAAGACTTCGAGTGGAGGAGGAGACGGCCCTCGAGGACCAGCCCATGACCCCTGAGGCAGCAGACTTGTTGGAAAAGAGGACCTCTTTTGGAGCTTGTCCACTGCTGACACAGGAAAAGACTTGGGCTGACAATCCCGCCAGAAGGCTGGGGAACTTTGGCAGGCTGATGTTAAGTTTATGGTACCCTGGGGGTGGATGGTATTGTTTGTAAACCCCAGGAGATAAGAATTAAGGGGGTGCCAGTGGGCCTTGGTGGCCAGAAGCAGCCTGTGTTCTGTCCAGCACTCTTAGGACCATAGCCTAGAGAGGCACTGGCCAGAGTAGAGGAAGGGACAGGCATAAGAAGAACCCAAGAATGGCTGAGGGAGGAAGCCCTCACCAAATTTTCTGCAGCCAGGCAGAGGAGAGGAGCAAAAAGCCAACTAGAGAAGGCAAAAGCTGGTGATTGGGAAATCCTGAGCAGCTGGTAAGTGGCCTAAGTCTATTAAAGAAGATCAGTGAGTCTCTTAAAATCACCTGTGGTGATACCCTGTTTGTTGAGTGAGGGTGAGGAACTGAGGAACCATCCATGGTGTACGGGAGGGGAACTTGGCTTGTGGTGGAACCCAAAGCCCAAGAGGGGACTCAAGAGAGGCTGCATGTGGAGCTTGTATCCATGGATCCCCGACCCATGTACATGTGCACAGGGTTGGCCTGAGTGCAGAGGTGTCACGTGGTGGCTATGAAAGCCGAGTGTTGGAGCAGCAGCAGAGAGTATCCCAGGGATTGGGCAGTTAACCCCCCAAAGAGTATAGTATTGCAATCCCAAGAGCAAGAGCATCCTGGGAGTGGGTGCAGTGTGTGGCTTGTGACTGAGACCACAGCCAGAGAAGGCCAGGAAGCCTGATGACTCCTGGCGTGAGTCGGCTCCTCATCCTAGCATGGTCAGTGCCTTCGGCAGCAGACGTGGTGGATCTGCTGATGCCAGTGATCTTGTCTTTTGCCCCTAGGTTGGTGCCCTGCCTGGGTTTATTTGTATTGTGTTGCATTTTGTTACGTTTCTGTATTCAGTTGTGTTGTTTACTTTTGTGGGTCACGGCTGCAGTGTTCATATTTGCGAAGGGTTATTGATGTATAGTTTGTGTGGTGGAAAACCCTGAAGGGTGGTAGATTGTAGGGTCAGTGAAAAGTGATCAGGCTTTTCCGCCCCCCTCCCACATTGGTGTCGATGATGAACACTTGCAGTTCTGCGCGCATGCCTGATGGACGGCACCTCAAGTAGGGTGTGGGCATGCGCAGGTGGATGCACCTGGGCTGAGATACACAGCATGTAAGGATGGTGTCACGAGGACGCCAGTGGGGAGAGACAGGAGATGAGAAGATAAGCAGTAGCAGCCCAGAGAGCAAAGAGGCCTGCCAGCCTCCTGGCCTCCTCCCACCTCCCACCATGTACCTGGTTGCCTCTGGTGTAAAGAGTAATAAAAGCCTCAAAGAGCCACCTAGGGCTCTAGGACTCCTCCTTGAGCTGTCTGCTCTGATCACAGAGAACCTGCTCCGTGCCTTGCTGGCACTACACTCAGTGTCTTCACTCTTTACTATCTTGGTGGACTCTATTTGTTCTAACATTGCATCTACAAAATGATTGGTAATATTAGTCTAATTACCTGCATGTGAATTGTTGTGTGATGATTAGTCACTGATTAGTAACCCCTGATAGCCCCACCAACTCCTCCTCCTCCTCCTTTTGTGAGGCATGCTAAGTAATTATGGATTTATCTAAGTATTAGCCTAAATAAAGTACAGTTGAGGGAGTAGTTACTGCATAGTAATTATTTTTAGTATTTCCTAAAAGAATTTGGATCTGATAGGTTTTTAGAGCACAGAAAAAAGGGATTTGCCAGCTGGAAGGCCACTTTTCAAACAGAGGATACTATGTTTTTTAGGGAATTTATTAACAAAGTAAAAAAAAATAATGATGCACTTTATTACCTTTACTTTCAATTTTGTTGTCCTTTTTATCGCCCTTTGAATCAGTGAGGTAGCCGCCCTAAATGTAATTTGCCATATTCTTTCCAGTCACTTTTCCTTTTTTTGAGGTATAGCTCATTGTGTTTATGTATGTAACTTATAGTTTTACTTAATAATTTTTCTGCTTTGATATTATCCCATTGGATGGGAAAATAGTTTCATTTTAAAGATCAGTGATACTAAAGACTCCTGAGTTTTGATCTTTTCTTTACTTCTATTGGAGTTTAGGTTCTGCTGTTTTTGCTTGATATAGGTATTTTCTTGGAGCTTGAACATCTTTACACAGAGATTCTGCTTGTAGTAATACTGACCTAGACAACTTCTTTTTTTTAAAGATTCATTTATTTATGCATACAATAGCTGGGGTACAGGCCAGAGTCGTGGGAGATGAGAGGATTCACCATAGACAGAGTGGGAAGCAGAACAGGCAGACTGACTGAAACACACTGCTGAGGGGAGCAGCGGGTGAGGCAGGAGAGGTCTGCTGAGCCATGTGGGCCCCCTCTCTGGCCAGCGACAGGGATTGAACTTGTGCTGCTGTTTGCTTCATAGTGCGCTGCTTAATCCACTGTGCTGCCAGGGAGGCCCTTGACCTAGACAACTTCTTTCCCTTCTTTCATTACTTGTGATTTATCAATTTAGTACAGTGTTAGAGGATTGTAATAGTAGAACACAACTTGGGACTTACTTAAAAATTATTACATATTCTCCAGTTCATATCAAAGTTAGGAAAGATAATATATACAAGAATTGCTGAGTTTTTTTTTTTTTTTCATTTACTTACCATATCATTTTTTTCTTTCTGCACTGTTGCTTAATTCACTTTGAGGGAATGGGATAAATTTTTTTTCCCCTTTGGATGTCAGGCATTAAAATCTAGCATTGCATAACATAGTTTCTCTTATAATTCAAAAGTAACACTGGATGTGTGGAATGGTTAGCGAAGGCAGGTATGCTAAAATCTCTCAGCTGCTAAGTTAAGAGGCTTAATGTTGTTGAAGGTTGACATTAATGCTAATTTTCCCATGATGCTATGAAGATACTTGGTAGGAGGGAAGGGCATGAACTGGAAATCTAAGCTTGGAACTGAGTCAGAATTATGAGGTTGGTAGCAACTTCTGGGTTTTTGTGGCTACATACAAAGTCATTTGATCACTCTGTTTTCCTTTATTCATTACATAAATATCACTAGTTTAATAATTACATCTAATATTAATCAGATGTTTTCTCCATGCCAGGCAAAGCGCTTTTTGCATGAACTATTAGCTAATTTTGTGAACTGCTTGTCATTATGTCAGAAAAATAATACAGCATTTTGTATGATGATAGCTATTTTCAGTTTGATTTGTGGTTAGTTACTAATGCATTGGGATATGCTTGTTTGTAAACTTTCCTGATGTCTTATGCAAGGCTAATTGATTTTTCTAGATAAAGCACCAGACAAAGCATTTTTGGAAAAAGCATTTATTTCAGCCCTTATCTGTGCCATACAATTACAATATGCTAGAAGTATTTGAGGAAGATTAAATTTTTTTTTTATCAAAAGATGAACGAATAAGAGTTATTTGGTAAACCTCAAAGGGGTTGTCATAATTCCTGGAATTGAAAATGGTCCTGAAGCCTGGAGAGGCAGCCATATCTGGGGGTTTGGACCGCCTCTGAACTGTGATTGAGAGCTAGGTTCAGGCTGGCAGTAGTGGAAACACACGTAAAGCTGCTATTTTAAAGCTGTATTTTAGTTTTTATTGGTTCATTATCTTCAGAGTCTGAGTGAAAGCTGTGGACAGTATGTGTTTGCACACTTGTGTCCATGTTCACATGCACATTTTGGTAGAAGGTTGAAGTGGGGTTGGAGAGGAATTGTTAGACTAAGAACTTGAGGGATCTTACTTTTTCTTCAGAAAAAGCCTTCCCTACCTCATGCTGTAATTAGAAGCTACCAGTAATATTAAAGCGTTAAGTAGAAACATGGTTACACAAAGAACAAGTTTTCTTTCATGATTTCAAATGATAAATATGGGATAACTGGACATTTTGTCCTTCTGATAGATTCTCCTTCTTTCTCATCAGTTCAGATGACCAGATCTCATTCTTTGCTTTCCCATAATGACCCTAGGTATTTGCCCTCAAGATAATTCCTTATCTTTTATGAATTCAAAGCAGTAATCATTTCCTCTTACTGTCATGGATTGTATTGATACTGCTAGATCTATATTGAGGCTAGATACTGTTTATTTTGTTTTTGTTTTACCTCTGAAGTTTACACTTTATTTTTCTCTCGTATTCCCCTCTTCAATCTTGGCTGCCCAAAATCAGATAGAAAGCATTTTTTCTTGCATCCTGGCAGCAGACAGTAACTGTTCCAGGTCTGTCAAATAGATGCATTCAAATACTGGTTTTAATTAATTTCTTATTATCAGGGAGTTATAGAGAACTTTGAAATTCTTATAGGAAGGTATAAATGACCCAATTCTGTTACTCATGGATAAATCATTGGTGCATTTTCCCCCAGTCTTTTCTGTGTCCTATAGAATCAGCTCTCATTTAAATTGAGTAATGCATTTGGCATAGGAGAGGGTCTGCAGAGATAGTCTCATATTATGGTTAAAATTGTTGACAAGTCATTATCTGGTGTTGACTTACAGTAAGAAACTGGGACCTCTATTGGCCTAGGTAATTGGGCAGTGATGTTAGTACTGATGTATCTCCTGGAGGAATTAGGGCCATAGTTTTGTGAGTGGGTTGCTGTTGACAAAGGAGGAGGTCAACCCTGGATTTCCCATCCTCGTTTGAACTAGAAAAATCTCTGGATTTGGCTAGTATAGATCTTTATTTAATTCAGCTGTGGCTAAAAAAACAGTGTGTCCCAGTCCCTGCCATATCACAATAAACATTAATTGAAAGATTCAGTAATTGAGAATTCATACAGAATATACACTTTTCTGTTCTTCCTATATGAAAGGGCTTTTGATTGATTTCAGAATAATAATAATAATGGGTCATCTTGAAAATGGAAGAGTAGTTCAGGCTGGAATGACTATCCTTACTAGGGAATTCATTTGCTTGTAACACTTGAGAGAAACAGAAACTACTGTTTCCCACTGCAGAATTGGCAGTGGGTTCAAATATGATGTATATAGTCCAAATAAGCCAATATTTAATAATTTCAGAATGGATTGCCATTCTGCCAGTTATACATAAAAAGTCAGTGCTCACTTTTGAAAAATTTACCTTATGTGATTCTCTGTGTATGTGCTGCTTCACTTTATATAATTCATTCAGTTTTTATATATATCTTTAAATTAGAATTTTCTAGACTATATTGTATCTTTGGCTGAAGCGTGACTGCTTGTTTATTTTTAATAGAAAAGTTCACTTGGAATACCAGTTTATTGTATAAATAGTTATTATTTGTTAATTAGTATTTTTTTTTCAGTTTCTCTTCAGCAACGGGTAGCAGAATTGGAAAAAATTAATGCAGAATATTTACGTGCACAGCAGCAGCTTGAGCAAGAATTTAATCAAAAGAGAGCAAAATTTAAGGAATTATATTTGGCTAAAGAGGGTAAGTTCCTAAGTCTCTCCCACCCCTATTCTGACACTCTCTTAAAAATGTGATGTTTTTTGGTGATACAGTGTTAATTTTATCTTGAATTAACTTTGATTTTAATGGTAATTACATTTGTAATAAGCACTTTGGGGCTGGGTTATAAATGTACTTGAAAAGCAAGTTGGGGGCCTCCCCTGGTGGCGCAGTGGGTTAAGCAGCACACTATGAAGAAAACCGCAGCCACTTGCAGCATGAGTTCGATCCCTGCTGCTGGCCAGGGAGGGGGACCCACATGGTGCGGCAGACCTCTCCTGCTGTGCCCGCTGCTCCCCTCAGCAGTGTACTTCTGTTNATCTGCCTGTTCTGCTCCCCGCTCTCTGTGGTGAATCCTCTCGCCCTCCGACACATCTGGTCTGTGCCCCAGTGCTTGTATGCATAAATAAATAAATCTTAAAAAAAAAAAAAAGAAAAGCAAGTTGAAAAAGTGCATTATTCAGATTTTTCCTTGTCTGTTGACCTTAAGAATATTTAATACAATAGGCTACATAGTCCTGTAACATAGGACTTTCAGTGCTCTTAGAACTTGAAAGCTAGCCCTAGACAAATTAGGAGTTGGCATTGTAATAATAGCTTTAGTCACATTATATTAAAACAAACATTTCATGAAATTTGTCCAACAAATGTTCAGTTATTTAGCAACAAATATTTAATATCTAATATGAGGCAGATGTTGTGTCTGGTGCTGGTTTATAGCAAGAGCAAGATTCATGTGGTTCTTTGACTCAGAATTTGACCTTTAGTTAAAAAAAAAAAGTATATAAGGCAAATCCATGAAATACTATTGTGGAGGTTTTAATCTGAGGAATAAGAGAAAGGGCTTACATTTTGGATATTGAGTTAGGAATATATGAATATACTTTTCATAGCTCTCTAGACTGGTGTTTCTGTTGTGGAATAGCAGCATCAACATCGCAGTCACCTGGGAAATTTAAATGTCATTATAATTTAAATGTTAGAAATGCAAATTTTTGGCTTCTATCTTAGATTTACTGAATTGAAACTCTGGGATTAGTGTCTGCCAGTCCATGCTCTGAGAGCGATTTGGATAGTTCAGATGCATGTTGAATTTGAGAACCACTGCTATAGTTCAGATAATGGTTCTCAACCTTTAACAGATAAGTCTCTTGAAGAGCTTTCTAGTATGTTGGCATGAGGTCTGAGAATTTGCATTTCTACTAGACTCGTAAAGGTGATACTACTAGTCCAAGGAGACCACAGTTGAGAACCACTGCTGCAAATCATCACCAAATTTTTAAAAAAAATTATTTATACATACAAGAACTGGGGTACAGGCCAGAGTCCAGGGTGCTGAGAGGATTCACTAGAGACAGAGTCGGGAGCAGAACAGGCAGATGGACTGAAACACACTGCTGAGGGGCAGTGGGCGAGCAGAAAACGCAGATGACTGAAATACACTGCTGAGGGGAGTAGCGGGGAGGCAGGAGAGGTCTCTGTGCCATGTGGGTTCCCTCCCTGTCGGGTGGCAGGGATAGAACTCGGCAGGGATAGAACTCACTGCAGTGGCTGCAGATGTTTCATAGTGAGTCGCTTTAACCCCTAGCGCCACCAGGGAGGCCCCTATATTGTCAATATTGACAATTTAAATGAAAACAGTGTTTTGAAACATACCCAGTGAAATCAGTGACCGTCTATTTAATTAAAAAATGAGTAATCTCTTTAATAGAAATTTTACATTTTTGTCATCCTTGTGTGGGGTTCTTTTTCATTTTCCTCAGAATTTTATTCTAAAAAGTGTTATTTTTAGAATACAGATTTGATATACATTAGAATTTACCAGAGGGTTCATTAAAACAGAGGCTGCGCTCCACCTGTAGAATTTCTCCTATTTGCTAGTCTATGGGATCCTAGAATTTGCATCTCTAGCAGATTAACAGGTGAAATTAATGCTGTTGGTTAGGGACCACACTTTGAGAACCAATGGCCTGAAGTAGTATTTTGTGCTTTATTTTTTTTTTAAAGATTTATTTATGCGTACAAGTGCTGGGGTACAGGCCAGAATCACGGGAGGTAAGAGAATTCATCAGAGACAGTGGGGAGCAGAACAGGTAGATCGACTAAAATACACTGCTGAGGGGAGCAGCAGGCGAGGTAGGAGAGGTCTGCTGTGTCATGTGGGTCCCCTCCCTGGCTGGGGATCGAACTCACACTGCTGTGCTGCAGATGCTTCACAGTGCAGCGCTCAACCCGCTGTGCTAACCAGGGAGGCCCTGAAGTAATATTTTGTGCTTTAAAGCCAAAATTGGAGAATCTATATTTAAGCACCTCTCTGTTTTATGAGAGTATTTATGAAAGTTGAGTGTCTAAATGTTAACTCCTTTAAGCAGGTTATTCCTGCCTGTGAATCCCTTAGAGAATTTTTTACATGACCTCCAGGGGGTATCTGTATCCCACTTTGAAGCCACTGTCCTGGAATTGTGTTACTTACAATAACCTAACTCTGTATAGGTTACCCATTGATGAATAACAAAAATGAGTAGGTTGTGACTAGCCATTTATAAAAAGGTTGTAAGGTTCTAAGTAAGGCTTAGTAAGGTTCTAAGTAAGTATAGTTGCATAAAAGTTTTTTGTTTCATTGACATGTATGTATGTGTGTGAAGAACTGTCATACAAAATATATTTCTTGCTGAGAATTGTGGTGAAATTTGAGTCACTGTTCTAGAGGATAGAAGGTTCTTGGGCCTTACAGACTATAACTCTGCTGTAATGTGGAATGGGCTTCCCACAAATAGGAGGGCTGTTTTCTCTTTCATTTTGTTTCTTCATAGACTGATAAGGAGATGGGAAAACTAGTCTTCCTGTCTAGGTATGGTAGTATTTTGCAAGACACTGGAGATTTGGATGAATGAGATGGTTTCTGTTTTTTTTCCTTCTGCGTACAAGAACTGGGGTGTGTGTATGCTAGAGGGGCAGAGGGTGAGAGGATTCACCAGAGACGGGGGAGCAGACAGGCGGATTTACTGAAATACACTGCTAAGGGTAGCAGCGGGCAAGGCAGGAGAGGTCTGCTGCTCCTTATAAGTTAGCTCCCTGGTTAAGGATTGAACTCATGCTACAGTGGCTGACTATAGCTTGATAGCACTGAGATTTTAACCCTTGCACCACAAGGGAGACCCCTGGTTTCTGTCTTTAAGAAAGTACAGTATACATAGTATCATCACTTAAATATATGTTGTATCATGAGAAATAAATTCTGTCCAGTTCTTCAGTATGTTCATTTGAATTTGTTAACCTCTCCCTTTAAAAATAGTTTTTAACCTTGAATTGATGACATACCACTTTAAACTGTGCAATAGTGCATTCTTGTCAAGAAGACCTGTAATATTTTTAGTGTGTACATAGGAAATCTGGTCTTATTTCCTAATGGTCAGTTCATACTAACTATTATACTGGCTAATGACATCTCTTTTTCTTCCATCTTTCCCACTGATAATTCTGTAGTTTGAATATCATTCTATAATCTTTTTTCAGTCTTGTCTTACTTAGTAAATTCAAGTTAACCTTGTCAAAAATTTGTCCATGTTTGTTTGCTTTCTCTGTGTCCAAATAAAACTGTTAGGATTTCCATAATTTTATTTGGAGTTATGGAATTGACTTTCTTATAAAACTGAAAAGTGAAGATGACCACCAATCTTTTTAAATATTTTTTTCAATTGTAATTCCATACCTCTGATGTAAACAACTTGTAATGTGAATTCATTTAGAAAGCATACTTGGTATGTTAAAATTGCTGAGTACATCTAGATACAACAAATCATCTGTATATGTATTATATCTATCATCTGAAGTTCTTAATGAACTTAAGCTGATCATAGAGAGCAATTGAGATAACTTGCAGAAATTTCAAAAGAAATAATGTGATTGTTTTGAGAATTTCAGTGTCATTTCTTAAAAAAATGCATAGTGTGTAAAAGTTCGCTGTTGATTTAGTTTCTGTTGTGGCTCTTTGCCAATATCATAATAAAAATCAAATTTAAAGATTTCCTTTAAAGCAGCAACTTACACTGTGTCTACTGTGATGTGTAAACCTAACCTTTTATATTTGTCACAAGTGATAACAGCATAGGCCATTGTTTTGGTGTACTCAGCATTCTGTTTTATCTTTTCAGCCAGTTAGGTCAAGGTAACCCCAGAAATCCAAATACTGTTATTTATACTTTTGTTTATGGAGAATAACTGAAATGTAACTGTAAATAATACAAGGAATGGTAATAGAAATTATTACTTTTTTCACTTCTCTTATTGCCTTTTTGGAGCCTTAGAACCTATTCCAATGTCCTTTCCCGGCTAAATCAACTGAATATTATAAATATTTTGAAAGTTTTGTTGCTTCTGTGTTCAACTTGGAAAAATACATTCTGTTTTAGTTTTCTCCTTTAACCAACTTCTGCACAAAGCTTGACACTGCAGCATTGTTTGTATTTTGGAAAGCTTCAGCCGTAGGCAATCAGTAAGTGCCTATTACATGAGGCAGCAAACAAAAGGCCATAGAGTTATTAATTTGAAGAAAAACAGTAGATATAGAATTGACGTTAATCACCAGAAGAGAATGAAATTTTCTAGTGGTGTTCAAAAGGGCTTTATACATGGTCATAATTTATATAAATCTCTGATGCTAAATAACCAGAATTTCAATAGTTAAAAGTAAGGCTTAGAAAGAAATTTGTGGTTCAGATGATATAAGCTTGTACTTAGATATGGAAAATAGAATAAGAGTATATGAAACAACATTTAAAACAAGGGTATATTATAAATCTTAAACTGTTAGAAATATTGGACACAAAACAAAGTAAGGTTAGCACTGCTTAAAATGGTAAATGAGGAATTCTCTTATAGTGAGACAGAAAGAATATCAAAGAAAAATTGACATCTGGGATGAATTGACATTCTCCAACGCACATCTTAAAAATATTTCCAGGAGAAGAGAATGGAGGCAACAGTAGAAAATATTTGGGGGAATAATTGAGATATTTTAAGTGTTCAGAGGACTCTCAAATTATTTTTCAATGCAAATATTGAATATCAGACAGGGTAAATATAGTATATCCATACTTTGACACATTTTAAACTATAGCATATTAAGAAAGTATTGAAAGTTACTGGAGCAAAGAAACAATGCTGGTAGGGGACATAAGAAAAATAAATGGCAGGAGACACAAAATAAGATTCTCAAATTATCAACCTAAAATTTTATATGCAACTAAATTATTTGAACAAGGACAAAAAAACATTCTAGTCTTACAGAAACTAATTGCATATGTTATCTATATACATTTACTATAAGGCCAGTAAAGAATATCCGCAAGAAGAAAAGTAAACATAGAGGGAATGTATAGGATATAAGAAACAGTACCAACCATAGAAATGGATAAACCTGACAATGAGAAAATAAAAATTTTCCTAGTCCACTTAATTTTGTTAAGAAAGACAAGTGCATTAACATCAAGATTAGGGGCCTCCCTGGTGGCGCAGTGGGTTAAGCAACGCACTGTGAAGCAAACCGCAGCCATTGCAGCACGAGTTCGATCCCTGCTGCCGACCAGGGAGGGGACCCACATGGCATAGCAGACCTCTCCTGCTTCGCCCGCTGCTCCTCTCAGCAGTGTGTTTCAGTCCATCTACCTGTTCTGCTCCCCACTCTGTCTGGTGATTCCTCTCACCTCCCACGACTCTGGCTTGTACGCCAGCTCTTGTATGCATAAATAAATAAATCTTTAAAAAAAAAATCAAGATTAGGATTTTAGATAAAAAGCATTGAAGGGATATAGAAGGCCATTTCCTATAAAAAAAAGTAATTTACTAAGAAAATGTAGTCGTGAGCAGGTATGTATCTGATAAAATAGCCTTCACATGTCATATAAAATAAAAGATGAGTGCATTACAAGGAGAAATTGATAAATGCACACAAATGATACTTCACATTGTATCTATTGTTATACCAAATAATCGGTGAGAATGTAATAGCTTGAGCAACAGAACTTTTAAAAGCTTGATCTACTAAGAATTCTGTACCCAAGAAGTTGGCAATATGTTTTATTTATGTGGAACAATTAAAAATGCCTATGTTCAAAACAAAGGAAGACTCAGTATATTTAAAAAACAAAGCTGCTTACCATATTTTCTACCAAATGCAGTTAGAAAGATTTTAACAATGTAAAATTTTTAAGTTTGGGAATTAAGAATGCATTCCTATTGCTTATGAGTTAAATACAAAATCAGAGTACAAAACATTTAGAACACAATGAAGTGTGAAATGTAGCTTAAACAATAGTTTGAGTTAAGTAAGCTTATAATTTTAAAAGCATTTATTAAGAGACATAAGAGTTTGAAAATCTCTGTTCATCTCCAGAAGTTGGAAAAAGAATCTAAAGAAAGTAAATAAAAGAAAATAATACAAATTAATGAAAAAGCAAAGCAATTATCTATAAAGGTAAAAGTATGTTTTTTGGATAAAACTAGTAGAAAATCAAAAGATATGATTACTGCTGGAGTAGAGATATAAAAGCATAATACGTTGGATATAGTCTGCCAAAAATTTTGGAATTTTAGATAAAATTAGTTTCTCAGGATATGTGAATTTCCAAAACTATCTCACAGAAACCCTGAATAAACCAATAATCATAAAATTTACTAAGTTGATAGAATTCTTATTTAAAGGACCTCCTTGGTGGCCTAAGGGTTACGTCTCAGCACTAACACTGAGATGGCTTGATTTCTATCCCCAGCCAGGGAGCGGACCCACATGGCACAGCAGACCGCTCCTGTTTCACCCACTGCTCCTCTTAGCAGTGTATTTCAGTAGATCTGCCTTTTCTGTTCCTCACTCTGTCTCTGGTGAATCCTCTTACTCTGGCATCTCTGGCCTATACCCTATTTCTTCTACACAAAATAAAATCTTAAAAAATTTTGGGTTAAAAAAAAAAGAATTTATTTACAAAAATTTTACACAGGTTTATGTTTTATAGGCATATTTTACTAAATCTTTAACATTTCTTTTATAAATTGTCAGATGCTAGACAATAGAGAACCATCTCCTTCATTTTGTGGTATTAGTATTACTGGTTACCCAAACAAGAAGTGTTAATATTTAGTATACCAGTACATCCATCTCATTTATGATTGTAGAGTTTAAAATCTTAGTTTTAGTTCTGTAGAGTATTAAAAAAATAGTATATACCATGAAAATCCATACTAGGATGCAAGGATAGTTTAACATAAGAACGTCTTTTGATGTCACTCACTACATTAACAAATGAAAACTCAGGACTTCAATTCCTGTTAGTAACACGAGTTCTTACTAATTTTTAGCAAACTAGGAATTGAGGTGGACGTGCCTTAGCCTAAGAAAATTTTCTTATTAGAAACCCAATACCATATGTAATACTTAATGGTGAGATAAGACAAGAAGATGTATTACCAGTACTTTATTTTTGTACTAGAGGTCGTTCTACCCAATGCAGTAAAATAAGAAGTGGGTTGCAAATATTAGAAAGTTAGGATAGTTCTATCTGTTAAGGAGAGTCAACATGATTGCCAATGTAGAGGAAGCAAGAGAATCTACACTATTAGAACTAAAAAGAACATTGAACATTGTTGGAATGAATATAGAAGAATTGACAATGTTTTTCTTTGTACTACTAATTAGAAAAGAGAAGAAAAAATTCTGAAGCAAGCAAATAAAGAGAATGTTTAGTCACTTCTATCGTAAAGTCAGTCTAAGAAAGGATGTGTAAAACTTTTATAGAGGAAATATATAAAACTAAGTATTGAAGGACATGCTTTATAAACAGAATGAGATAATGTGTTCATAGGTGGAATGACTCAGTGTTATAAAAAACGCACCTTAATCTATACATGCAGAACAATTCAAATTTTAAAATCTCATTCTCCCCCCCCCCCCCCCCCCCCGCGNCCCATTCCCCCCCCCCCCCCCCCGCCGTGGGCCTCTCAAACTATCTACAAATGTAAAAGAACAGGTTCAAAAAGAGGGTAATCCCTACATTTTTTAAAATGGAAAATAGTGACTGTTGGTAAAGGTATGGGTAAACAGACACACTCCTATATTGTTGACCCATAGTATCTATAGGTTCTTTATTTGTAGATTCAGTCAATGGGGCATGAAAATTACATTACTATGTTTATAATGGTTGCATTTGTTCTGAATATGTACAAACTTTTCTGGTTATTATTCCTAAACAATCTAGTGTAACTATTTACGTTATCATTTCATTGTATTAGGTACTAAAAGTCATCTACAGGTGATTTTAAGTATATGGGAGGATGTGCATAGATTATGTGCAAAGACTACACTTTTATGTATAAGGGACTTGAGCTTGTGTGGACATTGGTATTTGCAGGGGTCCTGGAACCAGTCTCCTGTGGATACCGAGGAATGGCTGTATAGTGTTGGTAGGTCCATTTTTTATGGAAGTCAGTTTCCATATGTTCTAGCTAGGCTTAAATCATGTAGAAAGCAAATCAGATAAAAATATTTAAGAGATGATAAAGGAGTGCTGGGAAATTAATTCTAACTAAAAAAAATTAATAACTGCCATATACTTGTTTATTAACATTTCTTTCACATTTATGTTGTACAAGGTACTTATAAGCACTTTTATCTAATTGTTTCATCATTAAAACAGCCTTGTGAGATGGTTTGTTTTTTTTTTTTAAAGTTTTATTTATTTATGCATACAAGAACTGGGGTACAGGCCAGAGGTGTGGGGGGCGGTGAGAGGATTCACCACAGAGAACGGGGAACAGAACAGGCAGATCAGCTGAAGTACACTGCTGAGGGGAGCAGCGGGCACAGCAGGAGAGGTCTGCTGCGCCATGTGGGTCCCCTCCCTGGCCGGCAGCAGGGATCGAACTCGTGC
>JAGFMF010011660.1:2438243-2454646 GCA_019455555.1 Galemys pyrenaicus | reverse complement strand
CAGGAGAGGTCTGCTGCGCCATGTGGGTCCCCTCCCTGGCCGGCAGCAGGGATCGAACTCGTGCTGCAGTGGCTGCGGTTTGCTTCATAGTGTGTGGCTCAACCTACTGCGCCACCAGGGAGGCCCGAGAGATGGTTATTTTTAATCCCCATTTTATAGATATGGAAACTGAGGCCCAGAAAGGTTAAGTAAGTAGAACAACTCATTTAATTAGTATGTGAAAAAGCCTAAATTTAGCTCTTAAACTATGACCTTAATTAATTACTGTATGGTTGTAATCTCTATATGGTTATATAGTTAATAATTGACTTGTGATATCCACATACCTTAAATCTTTTATTAAATGATTATATTTTCTAAGTTAATTTAAAATTTAATGCTTAATTTCTTTCATTAGAATGTTAAGGCTATAGATTTAATGTTTTATTCATTGGATTTTCAGCCTAATCATGATAAAAGCAAAACCCTTGTTAATGAAATATTGTTTGATTTTTTTCCCCAGAGGATCTGAAGAGGCAAAATGCAGTGTTGCAAGCTGCACAAGATGATTTAGGACACCTTCGGACGCAGCTGTGGGAAGCCCAAGCAGAGATGGAGAATATTAAGGCCATTGCCACAGTATCTGAGAATACCAAGCAAGAAGCTATAGATGAAGTAAAAAGACAGTGGAGAGAAGAAGTTGCTTCACTTCAGGCTGTGATGAAAGGTAAAGACAAAGAAAATAAGATCTAGTTTATGATTTTGTGAGATAACTGATTCTGATGATTGAGAACCATTTTTCAGATGGTCTTAAAAATATATCCTGAGTTTCATTTGTGTCTGTGTAGTGCCATCTTCAATTTGTACTGTCATTTTCAAAATAGAAGTCAATGACATTATAAATTGGCATGTCATGTGTACTTTAACAAATTTAATAATGGAGAATTATAATGAGGGTGTTGTAGAGAAATTATATTAACTAATTCATCATAAGGTTTAAAGCAGGGCTTCAAAATTGTGGGTTTTTTTTTTTTTTTTTGTAGAAGTTAGGTAAGTATTGTCAATGAATAAAGCTTTATAGACATAGAAAGTGTGCTGAACTGGGAAATCTATAAATAGTAAACAGTAAAATGTTTCTATTTACATTTACTGGTTCCTGCTCATTACACTCCTTAAGTTCAGCGTTGCCAGATTTTTTAGTTTCAGGAAAAATTTGGATTTTTATGTGAAATTTCCACAGCAGTCTATAAGATAGAATAGCCTATGTATTAGAATAGATTTTGGTGCTATCAGCTTGTGACTCTTGGTCTTAAGAAATGGTAGTAGTTTAGACTTTTTCTGCTATTGGCACTCCTACTAAATTACTTCCTGCATTTCTGAGAAGATGAAGTGAAATGAAAATGAAGTAAGTTGTCTCCCTGAATCTTTGGATTCCTGGAATTATTTTAGTTAGGATATGTATGTGAAATAATGATGACCAAACTCTTCTGGGGCTCCTCTCTCTGAGTTTTGCTAGTGATCTTTGTTAAGACAAACAACACTAGTCGTATTTCAGGGTTAGTGGATGTCATCTAGGGATTACTCTCAACTTGATGTAACAGTCCTGACTATGGTGGCTTACCCAAACAGGAGTTCATTTTTTTCCGACAGAACAAAAAGTTCAGAGATAGGTTATCTAGGTCTGGTTACAGTGGTTCCATGATGTCACTGGTGTCTGAAGCTCCTTAGTCTTTCTATTCCTTCATCCTTAAGTATGTGGTTTTCAACTTCATATTGCCACATTGGTGAAAAACAACTGCTTCAGTCTGCCTCAGAAAAGCAGAAATATCCATATACCCTTTTACACTTTGATGTGTATGTCGTTACCCCTAACCACAAAGGCATCTAGAAAATCAAAGTTCAAACTGGACCATTGACTAACAAAATTCCGATTTGTTAGTAAGGCGTGGAACTTGGACAACCAGCAATGTTTATCATATAATGTTTTAAAGTTATATTAAAGATAAAGGTGTTTTAAGACTTTATAAAATTTGCCTCAGTTTAGGATCTTGATTTCATAATAAAATATTCCAGAAATATATCCCTTTAAGTTTCAGGTAGTTGGGGTGACTTTTATATTCCTCTAAGGAGTCATAGCATAGTGTCTAAGAACATAGGTTTTAGAGTTTGAATTCAAGTGCTGTTTCTTTTAGTAAAACATCACAGTATTTAGCTTTTCCTGAGTTTTCCTCATCTGTAAAATAATGTGGCATAAGTTTATTGTGAAGATGAAAGGTGATGATTAAAAGTCCTCAGCAAAATTTTAAAAGCTAGAAATGTTAGTTATTTTAATTGAAATAAAAACTTTCTAGAAATTAGAAATATGTGCTTATATAACTATTTTAAAAATTTTAGTGTGCCAGACCTTTTTTTCCCCCAGATTGCTTAGACATAAAATATTTGGTGATGTTTTATAGAAACAGTTCGTGACTATGAGCATCAGTTCCACCTTAGGCTGGAGCAGGAGCGAACGCAATGGGCACAGTATCGAGAATCTGCAGAGAGGGAAATAGCTGATTTAAGGCGAAGACTTTCCGAAGGTCAAGAGGAGGAAAATTTAGAAAATGAAATGAAAAAGGTATGAAAGAATGTATTTTTCTGTAGAAATAATTGAACCTAAATGCAAGATGCTTTAAAATTGTGGTAACAGAGGTTGTATGTCTATGTTTTCTGTTAGAGGAATTATTTGGACACAGGCATAAATTTAGTACCAGATTATTTGATGCCCTCCCTCTCCCAACACCCCCAAATATATATGGCAAACTTGATCACTTTCTTCAAATCTTTGATCACTTTACAAGAACTGTCCTGACCACCTCATTTAACATTGTAATCTCTACCCACTTCCCTCCCCCCACACAAATGCTGATCATTTTTATCCTATTTTGATACTTATTTTCCCATTACACGTTTTCCTATAAAATCCATACAGTTCACCTATTTATTATGTTTATTGTTTGCTGCCTTTCTATGCTGGGATGTAAGATTCATTAAAGGCTGGGATGTAAGATTCATAAAGGATATAATTTGTATATCCTAAATGCCTAGAGTAGTATCTAGCACATAACTGTTAAAGAAAATTTGTTGAATAAGTGTGTTTGCTTGCTGATAATGTTTAAGATATTCGAATAGATGTTAGTTTTCTTCCTCAATATAACTTGATCCTGTGTCATGAATATACTGCATATTTTGCCTGAACATAAAGCAGTTTATGTAAGGTGAAATATTATATTATTGAGAGATATCATTGAATTCCCATATACTCCTGTTTCCCCTGTTATTAATGTCTTAAGAATAGTACGTTTGTCACAATAAAATAATAATTGGTGCACTGTTAACTAAATTCCATCCTTTGTATTTAGAATTCATTAATGTTCTTTAATTCTCTGTTCCAGGATTCCTTCCAGAATATCACATTACATTTAGTCATGTTTTCTTAGGTTCTTTGTGGTATAACAACCACTCAGATTTTGCTTTTGTTTAATAACCTGTTTGTCACTTTACAAAAATTATCTTTAAAAGTTTTATTTATAATGAAATGTAACACTTAGAATTGTGAGGTCAACTTTGCATTAATAAATAACTCAGTCTGTGTTACATTCTTTGCTGCTGCCCTCCTTTTTTTTCCCCCTGCTGGTTTTTATCATCCGACCTCTGTAGGCATCCCAAATTAGCCTTGACTGAAGATATTTTAAGCTCACATCTTTCCCAAACAGGACTTTACTTCAAAATAAAATAAATCATTATATGACTTTGTAAGGACTGGAAAACAAGATTAAAACTTTACTCTTTTCTGAGATATTTTTTTTTTGGAGGGAAATCTCTACTCACCTTTGGATATATATGATGTTTTCCTTACGATGAACAAATTCAGTGAATAAAGTTAATATTTATTTACTAGAAGGAAAAATATTCTAACTTTTAGAGTGTTCCTTGGTATGTGTGCGATTATATAAATACCAATATATCAACACATAAATGTATGTGTGGATAATACCAAGTTTTAACTTATGGGTGTTTTTTCCTTTTAATCCATGTTTTTGCGAATGAAGGATGATAGTTTTAGGAGTCATTGTTTGGGTTTGTTTCACTTAGATATTAAAAGTTAAAATAGTTTTTAAAGTGCTCTTTAAATAACTAGATGGTAGCCTCTTTATAGCAACATAACTTCCTAGTGTTTTAGAAAGTACATTTTTTTAATGTTTAAAAATAATCAGTCCTGTCAGTGTTATGAGAAATTACAGTTTCATGAATTTAATGACAAGAATTCTAAACATTAGTGTATTTATTGTATTTCCTTTTATATACAATATATTTTCCAACACAATTATTCAATTAATTTAAAAGTCAAACTTGTCATAGTAAATTTTCCTTCTTCCTCCCAAATTCTAAGTGGAATATTTAGGCAAACTATGATTATGACTTGACAAAGTTATGCAACATTGAAAAATTAGACATAGTATTGTGAGTGCTAGTACAGTACCTATAGAATTATTTATTCTAATTTTAACAAGTGAGTGGATCAGTGTTTCTTAGAAAAGCAATAAAACAGTAAGTTATTAACACTTAATTTTTTTTTACCATAGGCCCAAGAGGATGCTGAAAAACTTCGGTCTGTTGTGATGCCCATGGAGACGGAAATTGCAGCTTTGAAAGATAAACTGACAGAGGCTGAAGACAAGATTAAAGAGCTGGAGGCCTCAAAGGTTGTGAAACATTGTGACCTATTTGCTTTAAACTTAAGATACTATGCCCTAATACTATGAGTAAAGCTAGAATCACTGAAGGACTAAAAAGTGTAACTTAGACTTGTGTATCTTAAGAATCTTTAAGATGCAAAAAGAAAAAAAAGTGCTTTGAGATGAGTTTACCTGTATGGGCATTTTCAATAATCATAATAGTGCTGTTTTGTTACTTAAGTTAATAGAGAGCCCAGAAATAGATCGTTTGTGTATGGAATTTAAGTATATGAGAAATGACATTATAAATCAATGGGAGGTGTATTTTTAAAAAATGCTTTTCAAATATTATAAATGTAAAATAAAGTGAAAATAGCTTTCTGCTCCACACTTTACAAAAATTTATTTCAGTGAATTAAAAATCTGAGTGAAAAATAAAATTTTAAAGCTTTTAGGTGTTAAGAAAATTGAGTGTACAAAAACATTTTTTAAATAAAATAACACTATAAAAGATTAATAAATTTGCCTATATTAGAATATAAAATTTCCATACTAAGAGATACCATAAGTAGTTGAAAAGAGAAGCTGTGAACTATTAGACTACATTATACTTCATACAAACAAAAAATGGTATCCAACACTAAAATTGCCAAGTTCATAAGTGATAAGTGACCCAAATGGAAAAATATCTGAACAAACAACAAGCAAAAGAGGAAACCACAGTAGTACAAGAATGAAAAGATTTTCAACTTTACTAGGGAAATGTAAGTGGAAACAGGATAGTATTTTACCCTGATGATTTTAATTATTACAAGTGCAAATTTGTGGCATTCACCCATTATTAAGTTGTATGAAACTCTTTCCAGTTTCAGTTGCTGTTAACGAAGTTGGATCCCCAAGGATAGTTGACTGTATGGGCTTATCTGGGTATAGGTGTTGATACCATATAAATCTTTCCATATAAGTAGCTTCTGGTGATTTGTCCCCATCCTCTACTTATCACTGTGTTTTTATTTATTTATTGTAGATGTCCTTGTATTTTTGTTTTTAAGGTGGCTCCATTGTGAAGGCATTGAAATTCATACACTGTGCTACTATTATCACCATCTTCCCAGGGTTCTTAATAGTTTTAGAGTCTAGAAATACACTTATTAACTCAAATGTTTATTCTAAGATAATAGACGATAGAAATAATGATTAGATACTACCATTTTATGTCTGCCATTTTGATGCTATTCTACTTTCAACATCAACTGAATTACCACCCTCTCCATATGAAGAGGAACAAGCCTCACAATAGCCAACAGCTTATCATGCTTAATTAATAGCATTTTGGCTGATGACAACATCCAGTGAAACATTAAATGGCAACTTAAGTAATCATATTAGTCCTTGATCAGTACTAGTGTATTAATAGTCTAGAGCATAGCTAACTGAAAACAGATTCACTGGTTATTTCAAGTTTGAAGAAGTGGGAAGATAAAAGGCACGAAAATTACTTCTAATAACCATTTGAAAAAACATAACCATTTGAAAAACTGAAAAACAGATGGCCCAAATTTACAAAGAACAGTTTATAAGATGGGACAACTGATTTTGTAATCACTATCTGGGGAAAGATTGTGTTTTATTTCAGTTACAACTATCTCAGATACTAGATTTTTTTTTTTAATACTTGAATATTGTAGCTGTTCAATAGAAGAAAAGCATTTTTTAAAAGGTGTAATAAAAGCATTTTGTGCTTTTCTTCAGGTTTGGGACTAGTTATTTTTTTCCATCATGACTTCTGTTTTCCCTCTGTGGCTATATATGTCTCTGAAAATGTCTCCTTTTATAAATTTAAGCCATTTGGAATTCTCACCAGAAATCAAAGAAAAGCAAACTTTTATAAGAATGTGATACCATTTTTGTCATTGAAAACAGCCACTGTTTTTTCTTTTCTTAAAATACAACTTGGTATTACTGATTATACAATAAAATGAGCACATATAGGTACTGCTCTGGAAATACAAATTGGAACTACCTTTTGAAAAGCATATGTATGATGTCAGTTATATATTTACTTTGGTGACATAATTATGAATAATGCCTACTATTCTGTTATTTTCCCAGTTTTCTATAGTATGTTTTGTAATTAAAAATTATGAATATTAAATTTTTAAAATTTAAATTCAAATGTCAATTTTTGGTTTAATAGAATTGTGTCTTGTTTTAGGTTAAAGAACTGAATCATTATTTGGAAGCTGAGAAGTCTTGTAGGACTGATCTAGAGATGTATGTAGCTGTTTTGAATACTCAGAAATCTGTTTTACAGGAAGATGCTGAAAAACTGCGGAAAGAATTGCATGAAGGTAAATATGTACTCTGTATATTTTAATTTCAGTCACTAAGAGTTATGTAAGTACTTGATAATTATTAATGACATATTCTGAAAGCCAGTCCAACATATTAGAGATTCAGTTTAAATTTTGTAGTTGGTTTGAATGTTCTCATGAAAAATTGAGGGTTGTGAGGTGTACTGAAGATACTTGAATTGTTAATCTCTTCTCTGGGCTTTAGATCCCAGTAATAATTTCACAAGAAATGAGCTCAGAGCAAAAAGATAATAGGGCTAGGAATTTCTGCTCCCCACCCACCCCTCATCCCCACTTCACTCACTTGGTGGTGAACATGGGACAGAAAGGGAAGACAGTATATTCTGGTATCCTTAAGTAACCATGTTTTTAAAATTTTTAATTTAAAAAGTTTTAATTTCACTAGCCTGGTAGCAGAATGATGTAGAAATTGACTCTATTTTCTAAGAATAGAAGACGATGACTCATCCTTTCCCTTTTAATTCTTCTAATAATTCCTATATATCTGGGGTTCTTTACCTTTTTGTGTCATGGACTCTTGACAGTCTTCTGAAGCCCTCTCAGAATAATGTTTTTATTCCAAAGAATACATAGAACTATAAAAGGAGTGAATTGTATTATAAAACAGTTATCAAAATATTAAATAACTGCAAAATATTGAATAACTGCAAACTTAAGATACAATAAAAAAAGTACTCTTTTATTAATGTATTAAATTACAAGGTCTATTAGCAGTTCTTATAACTACTCTAATTTTGAAGTAGTGCTGAGCATAAATGACAGTTAAGATCTTTGTAACAACTATAGTAAGATGAAAATATCTGTGGTGATGAAGTCATAGATGTTGCTAACCAATGTGATGTGTTGCCTCGATTTTATAATTGAAGGAAATGATAAATTTTAGTTAAATGTTAGTAAAAATAAAGTTCTAACATTTTCCATCATGTAAATGCATGGATCCCTTGGAATCTTAGGTTTGATAATAGTTATACTAGTAGCATTTTAACCTGAAGGTTTAGGACTGTAGTGATAGAAACCTACTATAAATACTTTAAAGTATGTTAGCTATTGTGGATGATACAGCTCTTCCTTAAATAACTTAGGTTTGCATGAGTTATTTTTTTCCAAATAGTGGAAAGCTGAGATACAAGCCTCAGGATTATTTCATAAAATGTTATGAAAATGACCCAAAGTTTGAATATGTCTTTGGCTTTCAAGAAATATTTTTCAGAAGTACTGCTGTAGTCAGAAAGACACTTTGAGAAAAAAATACTCTGTCTGAAAAAAAAGTTTTCTGTTAAAAAAAAAAGACATCCCGAAAAGTGTCTAAAAGAAATAGGGATTTTTGCTTAAATTCTACATCCCTATTCTTTTAGAATTAGTGTAAGACTACCAAACTGTCATACAACATTTGGAAAAGTATCTGAGAAGGTTTATTGTGTAATGGGATGGAGTAATTTCAATAATGAAATATGCACAAAAAGTCTCTAAATGAAAAGAAGACAGAATCGAGCAACAGTGTAACTTAACCTCAATTCGTGAAGTCAGACAGAAAAGTTAGTGCAGTTTCATATGATAGGTGCTAGGCTTAGAAATGTGGTAGGATGCAGTAGTGCCACAGATGTGCTTTTTATAAGAGGTTGGTTTGAACAACAATTTTCTAGGTAGTCAGAGATGAACATAGCATTTAAGGCCATTTGCATGTGTACAGAAAGGTAAAGGTGTATAAGAAATCAGTTTAGCAGAATTAGATGTAAGTTGCAGTAGGGCAGAATGTAAGATAGGAGAACAAGGGGCCAGGTTGTAGAGACCTTACACAATGGACTTTGGATTTTCTTTTTTTTAAATTTATAATTTATGCAAGAACTGGGATGCAGGCCAGAGATGTGGGGGTGAGAGGATTCATCAGAGACAGAGTGGGGAGCTTAATAGGCAGATGTGCTGAAATACACTGCTGAGGGGAGCAGCAAGTGAGACAGGAGAGGTCTGCTGTGCCATGTGGGTCACCTCCCTAGCTGGGGACCCAACTCCTGCTGTAGTGGCTGCGGATGCTTCATAATGATGCAACTTGACCCCTTGCATCACCAGGGAGGCCCCTGTCTTTTTTTAAATGGAAGACAGTAATCTGCTTTAATTGCTGTTCATGCAAACATCTGTGGGTATTAGTTATATACAGATTTGACATGAATTAACCATTATAGTGACAAAAATAGAAATAATTGTATATATCAATGGAAATGTGTGTTTATATAGAATGTGAGATATATGCTATGAAGCACACTCTTGTATAATTCAATATCTTTTAATATATTTACAAAATTGTATACTGTCACCACTAATTCAGAACATTTTCATTACTCCAAAAAGAAATTCTGTACCCATTACCAGTCTCTCCCTAAAGGTTCCTTTTCTCCAGCTCTTGGCAACACAACCAGTAATCTTTTAGTCTCTAAATTTGCATATTCTGGACTTGAACATAAATGAGATTATATAATATGTGACATCTTGTGTCTGGCTTATTACAAACTGGAAGAGTTTGTAATTAACAATGAGACTAATTTTGTGTTTTAAAAGTTCTAATTTATGGTAGTGTGGTGGATAGAATAGAGAGGGCAAAACTAAATAAGGGCAGGAAGAATAATGAAGAGACTGCTGTTGTAGTTGTTTAAAGAATAAGGACTCGTGTGAGGAAAAAGTCTGTGATGGCTGTGTGACAAACCACAGAATGAAGAATTACAAGACCTCTGTCCCAGTTGAATATGTTGGGTGAGAAAAAGTCAGATATATCAGTTGTCTCAGATTTCTGACTTGGGTGGCTAGGTAGATGGGCACATACTTTTTGGGGTGGTTGATGACTGAACTGCTGAGATAAGTCAGAATTTGAGCTGACGTATCCTGAGAGTTTAATACTTAAATGGGCTCAAGAAGGTTTCTTGGATAAGAGATTTATCAGACAATATTAAAAACTGGAATGGTCCCTATACCTTTGACCTTTACAATACTTACCAAAGAATATTTTCTAGAACACTTGTTACATGATTGGCTCTATAAAAAGGGTTTTTTAAAGTGAAATAAATTTGGGAAATGTATTATTATCACCTTCCATGAGACCATAATATACCCTAACCTCAAAGAAATCTTTAAAAATGTGTTTAACCCAGAATTTCTAAAATTTAATGAACACAGAATTTCCCCCTAAAAATGTTCCTAGTAGCACACTTTGGGCAACTGCTTAGAGAGGTGGTGTCATGGGTAAGAACAGCTGTCATATGCAAAAATAATTTGCCCCATGGTTCTTGTGAACAGCAGAGTCCCAGACAGTGCTCCATTAACCAGACTTATGTTAAAGAAGTTGTCTACCATTAAAATCAGTGTTTTTGATTGGGGGATTCCTAAACAGTTTGCCATCTATTGGAGCAAGAGCGACAGCAACACAACCAGTTAAAACACACATGGCAGAAGGCAAATGACCAATTTTTGGAATCTCAACGTTTGCTGATGAGGGACATGCAGCGAATGGAGATTGTACTAACTTCAGAACAACTCCGACAAGTTGAAGAACTGAAGAAGAAAGATCAGGTTAGAATTAGCGGTTTTGTGGAACCTGCTTGCTTTGTTAATGATACACTCCATATGACTATTATTTTATATAGAGATTATCTTAAGCTGGTTCAAGGTGTATATATGATTTCAAAAAGTATTACTGCGTTTGGAAAATTTTATTTTCTAATTTTACAAATGCCATTGTCTGGGGAAAAGAACTGATATAGGTATGATCATCTTCAAGTCTGCTGAAAGAAACAGCATATTTTAGATAATCTTTATAGTTTATAGTTTCCTGGGACTCCTGAATAGTGTTAATCCATACCAGGCCTTTTATAAAGTTGCTCTAAAATCTTTAGTAGGTGACAGGGTGGGATAGAGGGACTGAATGATATGAAAAGGCAGGTATTTAGAGTACTGCCTGCCCAAGATACTGTTTTCTTCTTATTTTAAAAATAATTGCTTGAACTATATGAGTAATATAAATACCATCCTCATGTTAAACTATTTTAAATACAAAGTAATAAAACAATAAATTGAAAATCTCCCAAGACCCCTCTTCCCAGAAGTAACTACTTTTGTACTAAAAAGTAATCACCTTGGAAGGCAGTCTTCTAGACCATTTCTATGTGTTTATATTATTTAGCTTTCTAAAAATTATACAACTAGTATCACAGTATTAATATTCTGTGACTTACAGCTCTCATAAGCATTATCTTGGACTTATTTTAACACCGGATATATAATTTTATTAACTGGTAGCATGTGTATACTGTTTAATCCTTCTCCTGTAGTGGGCATCTAGATGGTTCTCCCCCTCACCCCACATTTTTTTTTTTTTTTTGGTCATTTCAAACAGAATTGCAGCTATATCCTCTACCACCTTATTTACTAGGATATTTCATTAGGATAACTATGTAGAAGCTTTTTACATATTATTAAAAATATTTAAAAATCACCTTATATGACTTAGGTAAGATTGTTTTTCTGAAGTATCTTCTTTTTAAATTTCTATTCTGTCTCTAATTCTGACTCATCTATGACATAACCAACTTAAGGATTTAGATTTTTAAAGTATATATCTAATCATGCCCTTCCTGCTGCCTATTAAAACAATCTACACTCCTATACTGGTCATTTAAAGCCTTTATTAACATTCCCTGCACTTTTACTATGAACCAGCATTGTGCTAAGACTTTATGTGTAAAACTTTATCTCATGTAGTTCTCAATACAAACAAACGAGCACACAAAACAACAAAACGCTGCAAATGAAATAGGTACTATCGACAGATCTGAGGTTTGATTCAATTTCTGATCGAATTGTGATTGCAAACCCTTAGTCACCACCCTCTTCTCCTTTGTTATCCCATGTGTCTCATGTTCCTGCCTCTTTTTAGTCACATCCAGTTATTCAGTATCTCCTGTGTGTCTGCTCTACTGTACCTGTACCTTTGTGCCTGCTTCCTTTCTTCCTGGCGCCCTCACTTCTCTCCTCTTACACATTTGGTAAACTCATTTTACTAATCCTGCAATATCCAACTAAAGTGTTACCTTCTTTGAGCCTCCTTTTCTAGTTCCATCAGATGAAGTCAGTCATTGCTTTTTCTTCTATAGAACCTGTATGTACTTGTTGTGTAGTGTTAATTAAATGTGCCTTTGTCCCTCCCTCTAGACTGTTTGGGGGGCATTGCAGTATTGGTTCATTTTTGTTGAATTATGGATTAACTCCAGTCATTCCTTTATTTCATATAAACTTGGAAATGTTTCTAATAGGTATTAAAAGTCATAGCTTTGTCTTGCTATGATAATTTGAAGAAATGTTCTGTGTCAATTTTCTTTTCACTTGAAAAAGAGGGGGTGATTTACTCTGTTTTGTTTTAACTTTCACGTAGTATACTTTCCTTGAAAGCTGTTTGATTTCTTCTTCTTTTTTTTTTTTTAAAAGATTTATTTATTTATGCATACAAGCACTGGGGTACAGGCCAGAGGTGTGGGGGGTGAGAGGATTCACCACGGAGAGCAGGGAGCAGAACAGGCAGATCAACTGAAGTACACTGCTGAGGGGAGCAGTGGGCACAGCAGGAGAGGTCTGCCACACCATGTGGGTCCCCTCCCTGGCCGGCAGCAGGGATCGAACTCATGCTGCAGTGGCTGAGGTTTGCTTCATAGTGCGTTGCTTACCCCACTGCGCCACCAGGGAGGCCCCTGATTTCTTCTTTATGCCAGGGTTCAAACTTTGTGCCTATAGTATTCAAGCAACATGTTATGGTATAGATGTCCTTAGATGTGATTACAAAACAGTGTCTAGTTTTCTCTCATTGTAAAACTGTTTGTTTTGAGCAGTTAAAGAACTGTACAAAATGAATTACTATACATCATGAGTTTATTTTTGTTTATTTTTCTCTTTCCACCTTTTAGGAGGAAGATGAACAACAAAGACTTAATAAGAGAAAGGATCACAAAAAACTGGATGTTGAGGAAGAAGTGAAAATTCCAGTAGTGTGTGCTTTAACTCATGAAGAATCTTTAGCCCAGTTGTCAAATGAAGAGGTATAGTGAACCTATAATTAAAATTATTGTGTACATATTTCAATATATCTTCAATTATTTTTATGGTATTATCAGTAGTACATTTTGAAACATGTTGCAGTTTTTCTCACTGTCTCTCAAATAAATGTTCATTTTCCCAGTGGTTCCAAAATTAAAACATCAGAAAATTTTAATATCTACAAATTTTTTGGATATGAATAATAAGTGTTGCTAATACTTGAGCTTCTCATTTAGAAAGATTATCTGAAATATTGAAGCACTAATTGCCTATAACATGTTTGATTATTTATTAACCAGTATAAGATCTTAAGGCCTGAGAACAGTGGGTGGGATTTGAAAGATTCTGATGGGTAGAAAGGAGCATTTCAAGTATTGGGTACACAAAGATTGGAGAGACTTGAAGGCAGAAAGTGTAAGGTGGTGTTCCTATGACCTCATCACCTCTCACCCACAATATGAGAAGGGCCTCTTCATAACGTTTTTGTCTTCACCCTGTCCCATTGTAACCTCAAACATATTGTCACATTAAATTTTCTTAAATGCAGCCACAGTCAGACCACACCCATTTCAAAAACCACCACTGACTCGCGTTATCTACATCATGAAGTATACAAATTGGTGCTCATTCAGTCAGTGCCCTTATAATATGTGCTCTGTTTTTAGCCACAGTTGTTGTCTTCCTGTGTTTCACTTGTCACCTAGCTTATTGTTGCCTTCCCCTGGAACACACCTCCCTTTGTCTTTCTGAGTATTGAAATCCTTCTGTTCACTCTTCGACTGAATACCTCTTCAATGATGGAAATACTTCTCTTACTGTCTTTAAGTGAAAACTAAAGTTTCCTCATTTAGCACACAAGGGCTTTTACGGTTGAGTGACTTTTTAGGCTTATCAAACACCCCACTGTATAATAACCAGATCTTTCTGCTTATTGCCCGTGTGCATATGCCTATTTATACTGTCCCTAATGTTTAGAATTTCATACTTTCCCAGCCTGTGAACCAATTTCTGTTAAGTTAGATAAGGATCTTTTTTCAAATTCACTGGTATCATATTTCTGTTTAGATTGCAGATTTATTTAGACCCATGTAAAATCTACTTCCTGGTGACTTATAGTTCCCTGTTGATGGAGTGTTTAACATTTAAAAAATGCTTTAAAATTTCCAGTAAACATAGAAAGTATGATGTAATTGTTTTTCTACATCTTTGTTTTGGGTCATACATGGAGGGTCATTTGACTTGATTATGCTGTGCATTTTTAAATAGCCTTGTAAGAGAATATCTTAACTTTGGGGTACTTCCAGACATTATGTAGTTTATGCATCATGCAGTTCTGTGTCCAGGAATGTTTGAAAAGTTTCAAACTTCAAAGAATATTTTAGCAGGAAATTAGGAAAGGGAGATTTGTTGTGATTCAGATGGAACATTTTTCTTATTTTTGGGTCTGTCTGAATAGATACAATGTGCATAACTTTATTTCTAATATTTGAAGTATCTTTTAGATGTTCAGATCTGATATTCTGTAACTTGAGTGTTGAATGTGCTTGTTTTGTGTTGAAAGTTATGACAGTTTATTGTAGCTTGTTGGCTAAAAGTTAATGTGAAATGCTCTTAACACTTAGATTTCTTGCTAAAAACATTTAAAATTTGTAGAACCTCATATCTTCTTTAACTGACAGCATATGCTTTTCTCATTACTTAAGTAATATATATTCATTATGGGCAAAGGAACGTACAGAAAGGTCATACAGAATAAAATTACTGATAGATAATTCTGTTATCCAGAGATCACCGCCACTTAACATTTTGGTATGTGGCTGTCCTTTCCCTTTGTTTCCAAAGCTAACATTTTTTATTTGTACTTTTCAAACATAATTCAGATTGTAACTGTTTTATGACTATCTTTTCCAACCTAAGTTTAAAACTTTTAGAAAAAATGCTTTCCCTGAAAGGACATTTAATAGCTTACTTCTCTACTAATCAATTTGTGCCCAGGTTTTAATTTGTAAAAGTGGTTAAATGATAACATGGAGAGGTCAGTGCCATTGAATGAAAGTGTAATGTTAATCACAGCTCACCTAAAAATGAGAGGCATATGGAGCCACATGAAAAAGCACTAGAGTTGGTCATGAGGCAGAAGCAGGAGCAAGAAGAAAGCATGAACCCAGCCATTATTGGAGTTTCGGAGGGAAAGGCAAGACAGGGCAGGGTAAACAGCATAGAAAAGACTATTTTAAATAATCCCTTTGTGCCTTAGGGCATAGAGCCTGTCTTTAGTTTTTTAGTACCTGGCCCTAGGTCAACATAGGGCAGGGGAAATACTGGCATGGTCTTTAAGAGTTATATAAAGGAGTTGGATGGATGAGGCGTATGAGATTGGTATTGGTTGATTTGTTTAGAAAGGCATGTTCATAGACAAGTTGTTTATTATTTCTAAGAGTTAGTTACTATGGGAGGGGTAGTCTCTCCCCAGTCAGCAAGGCTCCCCAACAGTCAAAAACATAATAAAATAGAATGATTTAAAAACATAATTAGGGCCTCCCTGGTGGCGCAGTGGGGTAAGCAACACAGTATGAAGCAAACCGCAGCCACTGCAGCACGAGTTCGATCCCTGCCGCCGGCCAGGGAGGGGACCCACATGGCATGGCGTGGCAGACCTCTCCTGCTGTGCCCGCTACTCTCCTCAGCAGTGTACTTCCATTCATCTGCCTGTTCTGCTCCCCGCTCTCTGTGGTGAATCCTCTCACCCCCCCACACCTCTGGCCTGTACCCCAGCTCTTGTATGTATAAATAAATAAATCTTTAAAAAAAAACATAATTAACACACTAATTAGTCAAGTGGCTTTCATTTTTTTATTAGTATAAGTTTTTTTATGTTATAAATCATAAATGATGCTTTTATGTATAATCCCCCCCATACAAAAGTTGTTAATGGACTTATCTGATTAAGTACTTAGTGTAAGTTTTTATGAAAAGAATTACTAAGTTTAAGGCTATAAGCATTTTATGGTATTAGAACATATTGTTGAATTACAGAAACACATTAACAGTTTGTTTCCTTTTTGCTAGAAGTGTATGTCCCTTATGCAGTTAAAATGGTCCTCAACTTTTCTGCTCAAATTCCTTTTTCTCCTTGGTGTTACAGCAGAATTGTGTATACCTTTATTTTTTTTTTTTTAAAGATTTATTTATTTATGCATACAAGCACTGGGGCACAGGCCAGAGGTGTGGGGGGGTGAGAGGATTCACCACAGAGAGC
>JAGFMF010011660.1:2400586-2438193 GCA_019455555.1 Galemys pyrenaicus | reverse complement strand
CCCCTGGCCGGCAGCAGGGATTGAACTCGTGCTGCAGTGGCTGCGATTTGCTTCGTAGTGCGTTGCTTAACCCACTGCGCCACCAGGGGAGGCCCCAGAATTGTGTATACCTTTAGATCTTTGCCTTCTTAGTAAGCTGACAGAATGCAGTGTCACTCCAGTGTTTATTTGAAAACTTCTTTTGGGACCTTTGCCATAACTAGCTAAATATATGCTAGATGTGTGTTCCTCAGCCTTCTGAATTTCAACAATGAAAACATATCTTTAAAAAGAATATAAAAGGTATTGACTTTTTGTTATACCAAATAAGGATAGATTTAAAATATTAAAAAAAAAACCTGTATTCTTTAATCTTGCAGTTCATAAAAGGCAGGACATTTAACAACAAAAGTTAGAAAGGCTATGTTAAAATAAAGACTTAGTCCTTTCAATGGAGTAAGTTTAGCTCCAAGAAAAACTTCCTACTTTCCTAGTTTTCTGATTTTCTCACTAACTCTGCAACTTGCAACTGCATTGTGGAATAGCACTAGTGTTCTTTTTGACTTTGCAAATGTGCTAATTGGAATGAAATTCACATAAAATAATATTAATCATTTAAAGTGTGCATTTCAGTGGTATTTAGTACATTCACAGTGTTAATGTACACATCACCTCTGTCTAGTTTCAAAACATTTTCATCACCTGCAAAGGTGGCCCCATTTCTGTTAAGGACAAATTCTTCATTTGTCCTTAGCTTCCCCCTTAGCTTCTGGAACCACTACTATATTTTCTGGGTTACTTGTTCTGGACATTTCATATAGATGGAATTGTTCAATACTTTTTTGTTTGACTTCTTTCACTTAGTACACCACATTCAATGTGATTACACCTTACTTGAAACTTGGTTTCCAGCATACCACACTATCCTCATTTTTCCTCTGTTTCTCTAGCCGCTCCTTTTGTTCATCCTCAAAGTGTTGGTGTTTTTCAGGGTTCATCCCTTGGCACCGTCTCATCCTGTAGACTTACCCAGGGTGTTCTGATTTACTACTGTGGCTTTATCATTATGCAGTGGATAATGCATATCTGTGTAACAATTTACATGGTCCTCTATTAGGTGGACACTTCTACTTGGATATACAATAGTCACCTACCTCACATTCAAAATACCTAGCACTGAATTTCAGGAGACCTTCCCTACTAAGTATAATGTTCTAATAGACTGCTTATTTATTTTTTTAATGAAACTGTAAGCATCTTGAGGTCAGATTGCTCACAATTGGACGAGTTGTATCTTGTCCACTGTTTGTATCCTGAATGTTTAGAGCCTGGCATACAGAAGACTTAGTAATTGTTCAATGAATATACAAAGGCAGCACATTAATGATCATCCTATGTAACATCATCCTATGTATGTGGCAAAGTAATTTGAATATATGGTAGTTTTTCTCTTCGAAAATATAAAGAATTACAACTTGGCAATATATATTTTTACATTTCAGGAACATTTAGATAGTACCCATGGTTCAGTCCATTCCTTAGATGCAGACTTACTGTTGCCATCTGGAGACCCATTCAGTAAATCGGACAATGATGTGTTTAAAGATGGACTCAGGAGAGCACAGTCTACAGACAGCTTGGGAACCTCAGGCTCACTGCAATCCAAAGCTTTAGGCTATAACTACAAAGCAAAATCTGCTGGAAACCTGGATGAATCAGATTTTGGACCATTGGTAGGAGCAGATTCAGTGTCTGAAAACTTTGATACTGCCTCCCTTGGGTCACTGCAGATGCCAAGTGGGTTTATGTTAACCAAAGATCAGGAAAGAGCAATCAAGGCGATGACACCAGAACAAGAAGAGACGGCATCTCTCCTCTCCAGTGTCACACAGGGTATGGAAAGTGCTTACATGTCCCCCAGTGGTTACCGCTTAGTCAGTGAGACAGAATGGAATCTCCTACAAAAAGAGGTGAGTTATCATGCTTACTTTATCTTCTTGCTTTGAGAATACTGGGTAGCTCTGGGATTCATTGTTCATTCACTAGTACCTAGAGTCAAGCATACATATGTTGCCAGCAGGTAAGTATATGTTAACCCATGTTGTCTGAATTGTCATTGTCTGCTTTGGCTGTTGTAGGTGACTGTGACAGATAGACTTAATTGTATTTAATGTCAGCTTTTCACCTGCAATCACACTTTAAGTTGGAGCAATCTTCCTGAAAAGTATAGCAAATTTATTAGTAGCTTGAAATTAGTTTGCTTTGCAGTTTTCTATAATCTTAATATATTCCCAAATTTATATTTCTTCAAAATCTTTCCTTGAGATCTAAAGTACAAGTATTTGTTAGCAGTTGAATCTGAGAGTGAGTATAAGGAGGGAATGGAAAATATGGGAGAATGGAAGGCAATCTTTAATGAGGTTAATTTTCTTCCTAATACCATTTGCAAACTCAAAAGATTAGGAGGTAAGAACTTGAATGTGTATCTGCATAGTGCTTTATAGAGTGCAAAATCCTTTTACATACCTCATCTCTTTGAGTTCATGATATTACTGAGGCAATCAGGACATGGTTGTCCCCCAGTTACAAGTGAAGAAAGTGTCTCTGAAAGGTCAAGTGAGTCACTCAAGTTCATCCTTTGATTTTAATGGCAATATCATGGTTTGAATCCAGGTTTTCTGACTTCCGGTGCTTTCCGTTTCTCAGGGCTACTTCTCTTTAAAGAAGCTGTCGATGAGTATGTGAAACAGCTTAGTAAGCTGAAAAGAAACTATTCTCTTTAGCCTTATGGAAAACATGTATGAGAAGGTGCTGCTTAATAGTTTCATACTACTTTGTAATTGGAGCTGGTAAAAATGGTGAATTGGCACTGCTTCCCTATTTTCATTCCCCTAGGCTGAGTAGTATTGACTTGAATTGTAAGTACCATGGGTTTTATAGCATTTGCTTGACTTGTGTTTTCCTCAAGTCTTTATCTTCATGATAAAGTTGTGACCTTTTATTTTACTACCACATTTGTATTGGAGCTTGAGTCTTTTAGAATTTGATTCTGTATTTTAACTTCTTGCCATAAACCTGAAGAAATTATTTATTCCATGTTCTACTTTGAGTAATATAGGTAAGTCTGCATGTATTCCTCAAGTATGTGATACAGAATTATTTTGTTTTGGCTGATAAGAGGTAATTTTGGTGCCCTTCAGGTACATAATGCTGGAAATAAACTTGGTAGACGTTGCGATATGTGTTCTAATTATGAAAAACAGTTACAAGGAATTCAAATTCAGGAGGCTGAAACAAGAGATCAGGTGAGTTTCTTTTTGATATACCAAGTTGGTGAGCTGTTGTAAGGTATGGAATTACCTGCTTTTTTTCCCTCTCCCATTTGCTTAATGATGTATATTCATCTTGTTCAATGTGAAGTAATTTGGTACACACAATGTCAGATACATTTCCAGCAGGCACACACAGCCTCTACTTGTTATGTATCTTTGTTTCATTAACTTGCCCAATACCACACAGGTCAGTTCAGTAGCCCTGACACATCTCCCTGCCCCTTTCACACAAGATCTAAGTATGGTATTGTCATGAATATGTAAATATGCATGTGAAAAATACATTATCATATGTAAATTTCAGCAGATAAGAAGTTGATTATTGCCTCTAACTGAATAAAAGCATAATTGAACATTGTATTGATCAGTATTTGGACTCTTGTTTATTGGATAATAAATAATAAATTTGTTTATTAAATTGTCATAAATTTGTTGAATTAGGGTTAATTTATAAGGGCCATAGAAATTATGATTTGGTACTCTGAGATTAACAAATCTTAAGTACCTTTCCAAGTACTATGTGTTCCTTAATATTTAGGAAATAATGTAGACTTTGAGAGTAGGCTTGTCAGAATAGGCTTGTCAAAGTATGTGTAAGGAAAAGGAAATTATTTTCCTTATAGTTCCAAATTATGAATATTGTTCCCATAGTCTTCAGAATAACTTGAAGAAAATCGGACTGATGGTTTAATGTCATTGGCATTGACTGCTTATATATGCTTTTTCATAGATGGTTTATAGGTAAATTTCTTAAGTTATTTGTAAAACTAATATAGTTCTTACAGTGTTGGAAATGAACTTACAGAAATGGAAATGGGCTGTTGGATTCTAGTAATTTTGGTAGACATTTTACTGATGCTGTTACAAGACAGGGAGAGGAGCACCCCAGAACCCCCAAACCTGCCCTCTCTGAATGGGTTCTGCCATCCGCCGCATTAAGACAAACATATAAGACTTTTAACTTTAATACAATTAGGGTACAATACAGAAAGGACAAAGAGCATAGTTACTAAGTTAAGCATTTAAAGTTACCCATCTCCTTGAGGGTAAAAGTCCAGCCAAATAGGATTGGCCCAAAGCAAGGCCCAAAAGCCTGCCACACGTCCAAAGGACCTTTCAGTAGAGACCCATAGAAAAGAGCAGAAAGAGTCAGACAAATCTAGGAGGAAAAGAGCAAAATCAAAATCAAGATGAAAACTGCCATTGTTAACCTCCCCACGGGTCTCTCACCCACATCTGTTCCAACCAGTCCAAGACCAAAAAGCAAGTGCAGCTTCTTCACATGTGGCTCTGCTCCATGTGCCTCCTCCAGGTCTCCTTGTTGCTCTCCTTCCTTCCTTTTTCTCTGTGGAGTCTTCTTTCCCTCCTCAGCTCCACCCACTTAGGGCGGAACCAGGATTCTGGAATTCCCCCCTTTCCCAGGACGACCCTGTTACAATGCTTCAATCTGTGCTTAGCATTGTGCATTCAGATACAGCTAAAATATGCCAGCTAAGCCATTAGTTAAATAGAATTTGTTCCTATAGATGTACACAAATAGAACTAGAGGAGGAACTGAGCATCTAACTTAATTGTGGGCTCAGGGAAGGTAACACTTGAGTTATGTCTTTTTTTAGAGCTGGAGTAAAAGTTAATTAAGAAAAAAACCAGGAAAGGATGTTCAAGGAGAAGAAAGAAAAGAATTATGTATTGTAGAAAAGTAGCTGGGCATACGGCATGTGTGGGGTGAGGGATGTAAAGGTGGGATAATTGGGGAGTAAGCTACAGACTATGAGATCATGAGGAGGGAGGGTTGATGATTGTGAAGGGATTTAATTTTACCTTGAAGAGTTTGAGAAGTGTTTAGAGATTTTAAGTAGGGAAATAATGTGACTTGAATTTTGTTTCAGAAAAGAAAAGAAATGTATTAATGAGGACTGTGGACTGGAGGCAGAGGATAGCCTGGAGTTAGGGAGGCCAGTGGCCTAGCCTAAAGAATGTAGGAAGAAAAGCACGTATTTTCAAATGAGATAATGTATGTGAAAAGTTATTTGTTATCTCTTAAGCACCATACAGTTGCCAAATGAGGTGATTTATTTTTTTTGTTCTCGTTTTGAATTGACAAATACAAAATCATTTTTAGGGAGGAAAAATATTAGATATTTAAAAAATATTACCCAAGTTAGAGGTTTTTGTTTGATTTGTGAAGGAATTCTGGTACTTTCTTCTAATTGACACTTAAAATTGCATAGGTGAAAAAACTGCAGGTGATGCTAAGGCAAGCAAATGACCAGTTAGAGAAGACAATGAAAGATAAACAGGAACTGGAAGACTTTATAAAACAGAACACTGAAGATTCAAGTCATCAGGTAAATGAAGGTTTTTAGAATGTGTCCTGGGGGCCTCCCTGGTGGTGCAAGGGGTTAAGCACCACACTGTGAAGCATCCGCAGTCACTGTAGCACAAGTTCAATCCCCAGCCAGGGAGGTGACCCACATGGTGCAGCAGACCTCTCCTGCCTCATCCACTGCTCCCCTCAGCAGTGTATTTCAGTCAGTATACCTGTTTTGTTTCCCACTCTGTCTCTGGTGAATCCTCTCACTCCCCATGCCTGTGGCCTGTACTCCAGTTCTTGTATGCATAAATAAATATTTAAAAAAAAAAAAAAGAATGTGTTCTGGAAGATGCCTAGGTAGTTTAAATGAAGAACAACTGTGTTCTGAAAACACAGTATTATTTCTTCTTTGCCCTGAAGATTAGCGTTCCTGTTTTTCTTCAGGTAAAAAGATATTTTACTATTTCTCTGGTGTCTGTTTTACAGATTTTTTAAAAAACTGGCTAATGAATATCAGGAGATTCAGATTTTCCTTTCCTTCTTGGTTTTTATTAGGTTTTTCTGCTGTACAGGAAACTTCATGACAAGAAAGATACTATTTTTATCTTCTTTTTGACTCTTCAGAGTATAGCTAATCCATAGGAAAAAAAATCCAACTTAGATATAGCAAACATACTAGGGCTAAAATCTGTGAAACCACCAGAATATCCTCAGAAACCCTCATTTCCTACTCCACCTGTTACTTCCTACCTAGAGGTACCACTCCCCTAATTTCTAACACTGTTAGAGTAATTATGACTTTTTGTTTCTTGTTTTTTAAACAAAGGGAGTATATAGAATACATTCTTTGGTATCATTCAACATTGTGATATTCCTACTCACTATGCATGGAGCAGTAATTCATTCTCTTTGTTGTACTGTTGTGTGGATATATTAAGTTGTCCATCTTTTATTTTTATTAATGCATATTTATTACATCATCCTTCATATTTGTACGGTGTATGAGTGTATCTCAGTTAAAAATTAAAATTAAAAGAATTTTTAAAGGGAGGTGGCGGCGCCCCCAGCAGAAGCAGCGGCCAGCGCGTGGGCAGGAGCAGCGCCGTCCTCCCATCCTGCTGCCCTCGCCCGGCGGAGCTCTGGTCACTGGAGACCAGGGGTTCGGGCTGCCCCTTCCACCTGCTGCCCTTCCGGGCCCCGACCCCTCTAAGTCCTTGCGGGGCACCAAGCAGCCCGCCAGGCCAGCTGTGGTGACCCCTGGCCTGTGAAATTTCCACCACCAATTCATGCATGCCCCCCACCACCATACTCCCTTGTGCTCTTTCTGCCCGTGTCCTGATCCTTTTCCCTCCTCCTCCCCTACAGAATGTCTCTGATCTATAGTTGCCTGATGATTTTGATTTTTACTTTATTATAGTATCTTCCCCCTACCCCCCACCACCCCTGATCCCTTATTTGGTTCCTCTACATTCCTCCTATAAGTGAAACCATTTAGTATTTTCCTTTTTCTTTCTGGCTTATTTCACTGAGCATAATCCCTTCCAGCTCCATCCGTGTTGCTGCGAATGGCATGGGTTTATCCTTTTTGATTGTTGGGTAATACTCCGTCATGTAAATATACCACATCTTCTTGATCCATTAATCTATTTTGGGGCACTTGGGTTGTTTCCACATCATACTTATTGTAAATTGTGCTGCAGTAAACATAGGGGTGCAGGTATCCTTTTGAATTAGTGTTTTTGTGTCCTTTGGGTAGATACCTAGCAGTGGAATTACTGGATCATATGGAAGCTCCATTTTTAGTAGTTTGAGGAACCTCTACACAGCTTTCTATAGAGGTTGGACCAGTTTGCATTCCTACTAGCAGTGAGAGTTCCTATTCTCCACATCCTCACCAACGTTTTTTGTTGCTAGTTGTTTTAGTATGTGCCATTCTCACTGGTGAAAGGTGGTACCTCATTGTGGTTTTGATTGGCATTTCCCTGATTACAAGTGATGTTGAGCATTCTTTTTTCATAATGCCTGCTGGCCATTTGCAGTTCTTTTTTAGAAAAGTGTCTTTTTAGCTGTTCTGCCCAGTTTTTGACTGGGTTGTTTACTTTGTTTTGTTGGTTCTTTGTAGAACTTTGTGATCAGTTCCTTATCATTAGTATTGTGTGCAAAATTTTTCTCTCAATCAGTGGGATGTCTTTGTTTTGTTTAATGTCTCTTGCTCTTTAATTTGATGTAGTCCCAGCTGTCTATCTTTTCCTTCATTTTCTTGTTTTAGGTGAAGTGTTTTTAAAGATGTTACTGAGATGTCTTATAGCAATATATTTTATTATTCCAGATCTTTTGTCTTAATTGTTTAATCCATTTTGAGTTGGTTTTTGTGCATGGTGTGAGGCAGTAGCCTAGCTTTATTCTTTTTTTTTTGTCTTGAAAAGTTTATTTAGGAAAAAAAGAGAATAAAGACTCTCAGGTAGATGGTACCTGGTAGGGCCTGGGAGAGCCAGTCTAGCTTTATTCTTTTGTATGTAGCACTCCAGTTTTCCCAGCACCATTTATTAAATATGCTGTCTTTATGCCATTGCATATTCTTTGCTCCTTTGTCAAAGATTATTGTTCCTGAGTCTGTGGGTTTATTTCTGGGTTTTCTATTCGATTCCATTGGTCTCTGTGTGTTTTTTGTTCCAGTACCATGCAGTTTTAATTGTTGTGCCTTTGTAGTATAGTTTGAAGTCTGGAAGTGTGATATCCCCATTTCTGTCCTTTTTAGTCAGCAGAGCCTTGACTATTTGGGGTTTTTGTGGTTTGTCAATATTTGTTCTATTTCTTTGAAGAATATCATTGAAGTTTTTATTGGAATAGCACTGAATCTGTAAATTGCTTTTGGTAGGATGGCCATTTTGATAATGTTAATTCTTCCAATCCATGAGCACGGGATCTCTTTCTGTTTCTTTGTGTCTTCTATTTCTTTCAACGATGTTTTATAATTTTCTTTATAGAGGTCCTTTATTTCTTTTGTTAGGTTTATTCCCAGGTATTTGATTTTTCTGTTGTTGTTTCAATTATAAAAGGAATGGCTTTCTTGATTTCTTCTTCTTCAGATTATTTGCATATAGGAAGGCTACTGATTTTTGTATTGATTTTGTAGCCTGCTACTTTACCAAACTGGTTGATTATTTTGATTAGTTTTTCTGTGGAGCTCTTGGGGTTCTCTCTGTATATTACTGTATCATCTGCAGATAGTGATAGTTTTACTTCTTCTCTGCTGATTTGGATTCCCTTTGTCTTGCCTTACTACTCTGGCTAGGACCTCCAGTATTATAGTGAAATACTGGCATTTATATTGAGAGTGGACATCCTTGTCTTGTTCCAGATCTTAGGGGAAAGAATTTTAGCTTTTCACCATTGAGAATGATATTAGCTATGGGCTTGTCATATATGCCCTTTATTATGTTAAGGCACAGTCCTTCTATCCCAAGAATTTCGCAGGCCTTTATCGTAAGTGGATGTTGAACTTTGTCAAAAGCATCTATTGATATAATTTCTTTTTGTTGATGTGTTGGATTAATTGATTTTCATTGTCCATCTTAATGTTGAGTGTTTGGGTTGTTTCCAGTTCTGGGATATTATGTATAATTCCTACTTTGAAATTTCTTTTTATGAATTCTTGCATAAGTTTCTATTGGATGATATATGCCTTGGATGGCGTGAAATGCCTGGGTCAAAATGTTCATCAACTTGAATAGATTATAAGGCCAAACAGTTTTTAGAGTGATTGTATACATTTACACTCCCCCTAGCAATGTATGAGAATTCCTGTGGGTCTGCAGTCTTAATAAATTTGTTTTTGTTATTTTAATTACAGCCATTTTTGTGGGTGTGGAATGGAATTTCATTGTTTGCATTTCTCTGGTGCCTATTGAGGTTACTTAGCATTTTTCATGTTTGTTAGCCATTAGGGTTTTATATTGTGTGTTTGTGTGTGTGTGTGAGTGGGGCAGAGAGAGAGAGCGCGAGCGAGAGTGTGAGCAAGCTTGGGCTTGAGCTTGTGCAGCTCTGAAGCAAGTCTTTTTTTTTTCTCTTAGGGTAAGTTTAGCATTTTTTTTTGTGGTGGGGTTTTGATGTTAAATTCTTTCATTTAAACTTACTGAGCCCTTTGGAGATATGTCTTGAAAATGTTTTTTACTCAGTACCTTTTCATTACTAGAATAGTATTTTTTGAGGAACAGAAGTTCTTAATTTTAATGTAGTCAAATTTATTATGTTTTCTCTCTTGCCCTGGTTTTTAAAATAGTATTTTCTCACCCTACAGTTGTGGAGTTCTTTTCATATGTTCTGTAGACATTTCATTGTTTTAGAGTCACATTTATATTCTAAACTCTATGCTTATATGTATATGCTGTTGGTCAGGGTAAATTTTTCACTTTTCCACATAGATAGCTAGTTGTGGTACCATTTAGTAAAATGGTCATTTTCCCCCACTGCTCTCAAGGTCATCTTTGTTATCTGTGAATATACATGTGTGGGTCAGTTTTAGGACTTTTTTTGTTTTATTTTCTTATGTTTTTTAGTTCAAATGAGTATAATCTGTTAAATTCATCCATTTAGTTTTTAAGGTAAATAGCCTTTTCCGTTTATTTCTCTTTGGTTATTTTTCATTGTTTCCAATTTTCTGGCAATTATAAATTTTGTCTTTCAAATATTGAACAGACCAAGTGTAGTTATTTTAAAATCTGCCTCTAATAATTCACGTCTGGATTCATTGTAGAACTATTCCTACAATCTGTTTAGTTTTTTATAATGTCCTTTTGTTTCCCTTTCAAAAAATATCCTTTCCATGTGCATTTTTACTTGAGGGCTGGACATTGTGAAAAATTGTTGAAATAATATAAACCATTTTCTTTATGAGAGGTGGGCAACTACTAGTACCAATGATTCTGGATATCACCATCACCCAGTTGCAGGAATCAAGATTATCCAACATTGTGAAGGTTAGATTATTTTAAATTCCTTCTTTACCCTTCAGTGTAGCCTTTGGGGCCTCAGTCTATAAGTGCAGGATGTTTTCTATGCATCCCTATGTGGTGGGTGCTGGACTCAATTTTTGCCCCTTAAACACTCTTCTCAGCTTTTTGTTCTCACCGCTGTTGCTTTTGGAGTTGGCATTTACTTTTAAAGAGCTGTTGTAGATGCTATACTCTCCAGAAGGCACATTCAGGTCCTTGGCTCTGTGATTTTTTTCCACCTTGTTCTCCAGTGTCTTCAAATGATCACTTTCATATTTTAGTTTAGTTTTTCTTCTACTCAATAGAAAGTTGGTTTACATTACCTAGTCTCTTACTACTGGAAGCAGAATTCTGACAGTAACCCTGTTTTAAATGTCAAAAGTTATTTTGATTTATTTTATAGTTATTATATATGAGTCATTAACTTTCACATAAACCCCTCAGGAACATTAAAGCGACATCATAGGAATATAGAGGTTAGGTGGTGTCAGCTATGTTTTCATTGCTTTTATGTAAACTGTCTTAGTTGTATCTAGTTCAGAAATGAGTCATTTATCCTTTAAACTGAAATTTTAAGTTTCTTTTGATTTTTTTTCCTCTAGCTCAATTAGATTTCGTTTTTATAATGAGGTCAAGTGAATCAATATCTGTCTAGAGACACACAATGCTGATTTCTCATCTGTAGCAGCACATGACACTGGGGACTTTTGGTAGTGCTTTGTGTGCTTTGAGAGACAGGGTCACACATTATCTGTTGAATGAATAGTGAGTGGGTTATGATGGACAATAAACATGAGTGTTAAAACTAGGGGATAGAGGGCCTCCCTGGTGGCGCAGCGGGTTGAGCGCCGCACTGTGAGGCATCCATGGCACAGCAGCACAAGTTCAATCCCTGGTCAGGGAGGGGACCCACATGGCTCAGCAGACCTCTCCTGCCTCGCCCGCTGCTCCCCTCAGCAGTGTATTTCAGTCTGTCTGCCTGTTCTGCTTCCACTCTGTCTCTGGTGAATCCTTTCACCTCCCATGACTCTGGCCTGTACCCCAGCTCTTGTATGCATAAATAAATAAATCTTTAAAAAAAAAAAAAACTAGGGGATAGAATTACCAGTTTTCTAACTGTATATTTTATTTGTATACATTTTTTCTCTTATAAGATCTCTGCACTTGCCCTAAGAGCCCAAGCATCTGAGATGTTACTTGAAGAGTTACAACAGAAATTTTCCCAGGCAAAGAGGGATGTTCAGGAACAGATGGTAAGTTAACATTTAATTAAAAACAGATTCATTATATGTTTACGTGTATGTATGTTTATGTATATGTTCTATCTTGAAATAATCTTTTAACAGGACTTTAACTTGCTGGTCAAAGTTGTTACGGTTTATGTTATGGTTTATGTTATTCAGTACCTACACAACATTAATAAGAGGTAAGATTATGTAAAGATACTCCTTTATTAAGCCTGCCTCCTGGGGGCCTCCCTGGTGGTACAGGGGTTAAAGTCTCAGTACTATCAAGCTTTATTGCCAGCCACTGTGGCATGAGTTCGATCCCTGACCAGGGAGCTAATCCACACGGTGCAGCAGACCTCTCCTGTCTTGCCCGTTGCTCCCCTTAGCAGTGTATCTCAATCAATCTGCCTGTTCTGCTCCCCACTTTGTTTCTGGTGACTCTTCTCACTCCCCTGCACCTCTGGCCTACACCCCAGTTCTTGTATGCATAAATAACTAAATCTTCAAACCTACCTTCTAACCAACAAAAGAGTCTCACCTCTAATTTAATTTGTTTTTCTGATTTGGGGAACCTAACCAGACCACACTATGGACTGTGTCATTTAATTTTCATCTCTGAATACAAGCTAAAAATGGAAATCTCAAAGCTTAGCAGGTGCAGCTTTTGGCAGTCATTGTGCTTTCCTTAGACAACTAATTTATTTAGAATAATCTCATTAATTTCACAGGAGTTAAGATAAAATTCTAGCTGCTGCAGTGAAGGCAGACTTCCAGAAGGTCAAGAGTTTTGATGGGGTTGGGACCGAGAGCTTCTTGAAGAGCTGGTTGGAATCTCTACAAAGTAGTACCCCAGCTTAGGGTCTCCCTTATTAGTCTGGCTCCTTTACCCATTTACCTTGTTCTTCCCCCTTCTTTATTTTTTTGGAGTTTTTTTTTTTTTTTTAAAGATTTGTTTATGCATAAAGAACTGGGGTACAGGCCATAGGTACATGGTGTGAGAGGATTCACCAGAGACAGAGTGGGGTGCAGAGCAGAGCAGGCGGATGCACCTGAAACACACTGCTGAGGGGAGCAGCAGGTGAGACAGATGTCTGCTACACCGTGCGGGTCACCTCCCTGGCCAGGGATTGAACTCGTGCTGCAGTGGCTGGCGACAGCTTGATAATGCTGAGACTTAACCCCTGCGCCACCAGGGAGGTCCTGTGACTAACATTTTGTTAGACTCCACACCATTTGCCCTTGTAGAATACATTTGTCTTGATTACTTCCGTATGAGTAGAGTCAGGTTATTTTGGCAAGAATACTACACAGATGAAATGATTCAGTGTGAAGTTCATAACATCAAGATATATATAATAATAATGTGCAGTTTGGTTGTTGTTGATATTACAGTTTGATCCCATAGTTAAATGTGAGGACAAAATAGTTTCAGAATGACCACACTAATCTTGCTAAATCTACTCAGTAAAGCTCAGTGTTTCTTTGTATTGTTTTCTGTCCTTAGAACGTATCCCAGGTAAAGGTTTCTAATCAGGAAACTGTTCAAAAGTCACTTGCACTGAATATTCTCTCTTGAATGTTTGCTATATAGTTAGCACCTTTTGTTTCTGTATTATGGTTTGGGATTTGCTATTCTATTTTTAATTTACTCTTATTTTTCTTAAACATGCAGATAGAAAACTATAAAAATATGTCAGTACTTCCATTCCCTGTTCCTTTTGCCCCATTCTACCCCCTTCCCTTTAATGAATATTTAATTTTTGGTTTACCCTTCTGTTTTGTTCTTTACAAAAACAAATCAGTATACACATGTTCTTCTTTCCCTTTTATATCCAAAAAGTAATAGGGTACTAATATATTGTAAGTGGGTCGAAAGTGATAATAAAACATAACTGATTCTGGTCTGAAATGAGAACCAGTGGAACTGATCAAAAGTTGGACATTACCTCGACTGCCTGCCAGCAGCCTGCTTAAGTTTTAGTGATTACTTCTTGAAAATGTTCTTGTCCTTTCCCCTAATTCAGTACCCCTTTGTCCTTTTATCACTGCTGTACCCATCCCCTGTCATGGTACTTGGGGGAAATAATTTGGCTTACTTATCTTTCCCTCTACTATACCATCCACTTCTCCAGGGAAAATTAATCTGCCTTTTATCTCTCTTTCCAGTGAGCAGCAAATTGCTAAATAGTTGAGGGCCTCCCTGGTGGCGTAGGAGTTAAGCCTCAGTGCTATCATGCTTTCACCATCCCTGGCCAGGGAGCTGACCCACGTGGTGCAGCAGACCTTTCCTTCCTTGCCTGCTGCTCCCCTCAGCAGTGTCTTTCAGTCAGTCTGCCTGTTCTGCTCCCCACTCTGTCTCTGGTTGATCTTCTCAACATCACCCCCCAACCTACACTCCAGTTCTTCTATGCATAAATAAATATATAAATCTTAAAAAAAAAGCTAAATAGATTACTACCAGATAAATGTTGGATGAGTAATGTACAATTTACACATAATGATATAAAATTATTTAAAATTATCGAACAGTAAAATACTTCTCCAGAATTTTATCTTAACTGGAATAACTACTGTATTGATATAAATTCATATAAAATATACAAAATTGTTCTATACATGAGTAGAATGGTCCATATTAAGAATGAGTTACTTACGTGTCCTGTGTTTCTTAATGACCTCTACTGTTTGTGGTCCCTAGGCCATTCACAGTGATCCTGAGCTTGAATATATGTATATGAAATGAAAGATGAAGATGCTGCTTTTATGTCTCCCTACTCTTGTAGAATGCATGCCACGAGAAAAAGGAACTGTCTTGGAGTACATGCTCCATTTGATACAGAACTTGATTGTGTCAGCCATTTCCAGTGAGCTAGAGATATTGGTCTTTCTGTGGTTCAGGAAAATGAGGAAGAGAGTCATTTTATGCTGTTGGTAGAAACAGTAGAGATTTAGCTCAGTACTTGCTTCATTGCCCGTCTTTTGAATATCTGTGGCTATAAATCAAAAACAATCTTTGAACTGGTTTTTATAAGTCATATATATAACTTTTACATACTTCTATTCTTACCCCTCATTGGGTTTGGCTTTGGTTATTTTTTCCTGTTTCAGCAATCAGCTGATAGGATTTACCTTTCTGGCTGTGATTAGTATCTGTTTCTATTCTAGGCAGTGCTGATGCAGTCACGGGAACAGGTTTCAGAAGAGTTGGTGAGGTTACAAAAAGATAATGACAGTCTTCAGGGAAAGCATAGCTTGCATGTTTCCTTACAGCAAGCAGAAGACTTCATTCTCCCGGAAACTATAGAGGTGACTTGTTTTCCATATGGTTAAAAATATAAACAAGTACATTTTCTGAAATGGTTCTAAATTTTTTTTAAGACTTGAGATATAATTTAGATACCAAATAATTCACCCATTTAAAGAGCACAATTCAGTAGATTTTAGTATATTCTCAGATGTGTAACCATCACAATCAATTTTAGAATATTTTCATCGCCTCAAAAAGAAACCCTTTATCATTGATTCCCCCCCCCCCCCAAATCTTAATGAATCACTAGTCTACTTTCTGCTTATAGATTGGTCTATTCTGGACTTCCATATGAATGGAATCAGACATTTTATCATCTTTTGTGTCTGGTTTCTTTTCACAGAGCATACTATTTAAGAGTTACCCATGTAGTAGAATGTAAATTTCTGTACTTTTATGACCAATTAACAATGTACTGTGTATTTATGTATATTTTAATCCATTTGTCTATTACTGGACACTTAAGTTGAATTTACTTTTGGCAATTATGAATAATGCTAACCTGTACATGCTATTTATTCATGTGCAGGTTTTGGTGTGGATGTGTTTTCATTTTTCTTGGGTCTAAATCTAGGATTGGAATTGGAATTGCTGGGTTAAGAAAACTTAAATCATCTGAGGATTTCTCTACATTCTCTCACTTTTGATTATAACCTTCCTAATGGTTATCTCACTGTGGTTTTGATTTGTAGTTCCCTGATGGCTAATGATACTGAGCATCTTTCATGTGTTTACTGGCCATTTGTATATCTTCCTTACAGACATGCCTGTTCATATCCTTCACTTATTTTTAAGTTAGCTTATTATTCTAAGGGTTCTTAGGTTTTCTCAATATAAATAAGTCTCTGAGCAGATGATTTTCAGTGTTTTCTTCCACCCTGAATTATCTTTTTCACTTTGATGTCCTTTGAAGCACAGAGGTTTTTAAATGTGGTAAAATCCAATTTTTTTTTTCTGTTGTTCTGTTAACATTTTCAGTGTTGTAGCTAAGAATCTTCTGCCAAATCAAAGATCTGTACATTATTCTGGCAGGGCCAGATGGAGAATGCATCCGAAGTTAGGTTGCCAGGTGGGCTTATGTTTTTCTATCTAGTGCTTAAAAGGATTTACCACACCCCACCTTCCTTTTGTCTTCTAATAACTTTTATAACACTTTTAATAATTCCATTCTTTTTATATAAAATTACTGAAATTATTTTGAAATCACACATTACAGAAATTTATAGTTTTGTAAGTAACAGTTTTTCCCAATTCTACTCTGCAAACTCAACCTCTACAGTTTGGGCCTTATTCTTTTCCCCTACATATAAGTGAATACTGTGATATTTTTGTTTTGTGTTTGTTTTACTCATTTACCAGGGCTCTACTTTGTACTTTGCCATCAGTTCCTTTTTCTTCCTTATCCTGCTTCCAACCCCCAACTTCTAATCTCAGCTTGGGTGACTGCGCCTTAGGAGAGGGGGCTCCTTTCTGAACTGGTTACTGATCTGATTAAAGAGAGTGGTTTGGGAGCCTGTCTACCTTTACTGCACACACTGCTTTCCACTCCCCTCTTTTAAATTTTTCTCTTTTGGTAGCAAAGAGTCCTCTGTTCCATGTTTTCTAGAGAGTTTTAATTCCTAAAAAGTCCCAAGAATCTTTGAAGGATGTAATTAGCCTATAAACTTTGAATCTTAGTACAGTAATACAGTCTGTGAAATTTTTCTTGTGTTATTTTATGCTCGTTTTTATTCTTATTTGACTTATACTTTTGGTAGTTATCAAGAATTATAGTTTTTACTGTTGCTTTAGGATATAGTTGGATTTTTAAAAGAAGACAACAAAAGGGAAAAAAATAAGATGTAAACTGAATTACAGGAAAACAAGTGACCATTGTAGAAGGCATTCTTTTGTTATATTTGCCTCTCGCTTAACATAGTACTTCGTGGTAGACTTTCATGAATAGTGTTTCATGAATAAATTAATAAATACATTTTATGCATTTAGAATGCACACTTGACTTCTGAGTTTCAGACTTTTTGGTCCTCACTTCCCTCAAATTTAAGCAAATAATGGAAGTTCCCATGTTATTCATAGTAAATCCCCTACTATAAGTCATCTAACATTTTTTTCTTTTCTGCTTCTGAAGCAGTTTTGAAGAGAAAATTATAGTTCACAATAAACGTGGACTGGAAATATCCTGTTAACATGGCACCTGCCCTGAGGCCCCTAAGTGGGTTGGAGTACAGAGTCTTAAATTTTGAACCATTTAAAACACCTGAAATTCTGGTTACAGGAAATCTTTTGCTTCATTTCATTTTTTTTCACTGTCACAAACTCAATAACCATTTGCTTTTTTTTTTTTTAATCCAGGCACTTCGGGAGTTGGTATTAAAATACCGTGAGAACATCATTCATGTGCGGACAGCAGCAGACCACGTGGAAGAAAAGCTGAAGGCTGAAATACTTTTCCTAAAAGAGCAGATTCAAGCAGAACAGTGTTTAAAAGAGAACCTTGAAGAAACGCTGCAGCTGGAAATAGAAAACTGCAAGGAAGAAATAGGTGAAGATAAAAGTGATATAGTTTAGAATTGGAGGCAGAAAATTAAACTTCTTCTAAGAATAGTCCTGCAATGTGGAAAGTGAAAGTATAAGAAAGAATAAAGCATGTAATCTGTGTTTCTAGGTGTTCTGCTACATCTAATAATGGGGAGTAAAAACTAAGAAACAGAAAAAATGAGCTACTCTTTGGCAGTTAGTAGTAGCTAGGAAGCTTGAAGCCAGACCACAGGAGAACATGATTAGATGGAAGCATTTCCTAAAGTACTTCAATGTGTTGACACACTCCTGCTGGGGCTGCCTCACACTCCCAGCCTCCAACCCCACCCCAGAGTTATGTGGGTAGTTTATGACAACAGTATGCCGCTACCTGAGCTTGATTAGGATACTGATTGGGTGGGGAGGAGAGGGAAAGAAAAGTTTTTTAAAGATTTATTTATGTATACAAGAACTGGGCTGTAGAGGCACGGGGGGGTTGGGGGTGGATGGGTGGAGGATTCACCAGAGACAGAGCAGGGAGCAGAACAGGCAGATCTAAGATACACTGCTGAGGGGAGCAGTGGGTGAGACAGGAGAGGTCTGCTGTGCCATGTGGGTCACCTCCCTGGCTGGGGATTGAACTCGTGTCACATGAGTTCACTTGATGGCGCTGAGACTTTAACCTCTGCACCATCAGGGAGGCCTTGGTTAGGGGAAATTTTGTGAAAGGGATGTTGAATTCTTCCCATGCCCCCAGTGTGTTGACTCCTTTCATTGTATGAGATTGAGCTTGTAGTAGAAAGGCGTATTTTAAGACAAAAATTTCAATGTAAAATCATAAATGCTAACATTGCCTCTTCTTTTTTTCCCCCCTTTTAGCCTCCATTTCTAGCCTAAAAGCTGAATTAGAAAGAATAAAGGTAGAAAAAGGACTGGTGAGTTCCATGAGTTTCAATTTAATTCTATCAGCAACCACTAGTTATTTATTAAATCCTGCTGTGTTAGCTCCAGGAAATAAAAATATAGTTAAATATAGTCCCTGCCTTTAAGAAACTTCTGTCTAGTGGGAAAAATATGATAGGATAAAGACATGATGACAGTGGAGACCATTTATTGAGTCCTCTGTGCCAGGGCATGTGTCAGCGGGAGGAGATACAGGGAGACTAGGATGTGACTGCATCTTGCAGTCTCCGCTGTAGAGAGATGGTCATGACACAGTGTATACTTAAAGCTACAATATAAACATATAATCTTTTTCAAACAGGAAGTGGTGTTTTCTAGCTTCCTCTTAGACACCACTAAGACCTTGGTAAATTGCCCCATTCTACTTCTTGGCCTCATCATTTGTTCATCAGTGACCTTTGCCTCCTCCTTGCCCTTCTTCCCTCTTTTCCTACATGTTAAGCTCTGCATTGCCCCACCTCTGACATCACATTCACATCCCTGGACCCCAATCGACTATCCCTTCAGCTCTATATTTTCATAGACCCATCTACCTGAGTACCTTCAATTCAGAGACCTTCAATTCCCTCAACTTTTCCTTTTCTCCTAGTTTTAGCAACTTTATTATTATAGTTTCGCTTTCTGTCTATCTAGGCTGCATCCTACATCACTTGCATCTTCAACTAGACTCCCACTGAAACCCACAAGTTCCAATTTCTTTGTTCTTTACAGTCTGTCTTCTGCAGAATGTCAAGGTTGCACTGGCAGAAACTACCAGAAAGCTAAACATGTCCTATTCTCTCCATTGCCACTGTGTGGTTGCAGACTTCAGTTCTCATCAGGCTTATTTTAACAATCTAACTTTTACTGCTTCCACATTTTATTTCCTTCCACTTTATCTTCACATTGAAACCAAGGTGAGCTTCCTAGCCTGGCCAGGAAGCCCTGCCTCACCACTGCCTTTACAGTCTCGGCCTCCAAGGCCCCAGCACTCTGTGTTGTAGTGTAGGCAAGAATCACATTTCCTAAGCACATTTCTATACGTGTCATCCACTTCATCTTTTTTGGAGTATCTCTGCTATTCTCTCCCTTACTCTCCTTTTCCTCACGTTAGATTTTTTCATCTTTGATGCGTCAGGTCAGATGTCATTTCTTTAGGAATGTTCTTCCAAACTCTTCAGCAGAATTAAGTATTTCTTCATGTTCATGTGCCGTCATTATTTACGTGTCTGTCTCTCCTTGCCCAGGCCTTAGAACATAGTAGATGCCTAATGTTCAATGAAAGAAAGAACAGGTCCTGAAAATAAACAGAAGCTCAGCAGAGATCAAAGGGTGAGAAGAGTGGATGAAAGCATGGGCCGGCGTCAAGGCTTAAGAGCCCCGAGAGTTGGAGCGCACATCTCTAGGCCACAGGCTCCTCAGTCAGTTTCTATGAGTTTCAGTTTTTCTCTTCTTAATTTCACAGCTGGAGTCCACATTAAGAGAGAAGTCTCAACAGCTTGACAGTCTTCAGGAGATAAAAATCACTTTGGAGGAACAGTTAAAGAAAGAGACTGCTGCTAAGGTGATTTTTTTTTTTGGTAATTAAAAAGTAGTGCTAAGATTGTGGGATCACATCTTGCCTATATTTTAAAAAACATGGCTGTTTTAATAGGGCCGCCTTCTGAAAATTGGAAGACTTTTTTTGCTTGTAGAAAGAAATGAAGTCTCATTAGAGTTGGGTCAGATTTGTCACCGCCAGCTCTGGAGGCCCGTCTCAGAGACCACTAAGCTTTTTGGGCATTGGCCTAAAGGGGCCATGAACTAGAATAGGGCCCATAACTAGAAGCACCGCTTTGAACATGTTCCGTTTGACTGACCTGTCACATTGCTGCCTAAATTTGAATTAGTCTAATCAGAATAAAAGTGTGTGAGGATAACTGGGGCAAGTTTCATAGCAATGGCCTTAGTGAGCTGTGTGGTCACATTCTTTAAGAGTAAAAGCAGTATGGTCCTGCTGATGTTTCTCTGTAAGGAAGGTTGGAGGCTCTGGGGGCTGCCTGGGGCATAATCATTGTTAAGTGTAGTGGCTGTCAAAAGAAATCCTGTTTCTGTCCCTGTCGCTGTGGTAGCCACTGATCTCACAGTTGCTTTTTGATGATTGATCAGTCACCAGGCTGTTGGGGTGAGCCTGCAGGGGCGGGGGGTGCAGCACTTTGTTTTTCCTTCTTTCATACTGAATTCATTTTAGGACCTGGAGCAGAGAGAGAGGCAGCTTGCCCCTTGCCGTGTAGGTGAAGGGAGGCGAACAGGATCCGTGACTCATGAGCATCCACCATCCTCTTGAGTAGTAGACCACAAGTTCTAGATTTCCTAACTGCTTCTGATCCGAGGCTCTTTGGCATTAACCCTCATTCAAAACTTGTACTTCTAGGTTGCTGTTGAACAACTCATGTTTGAAGAGAAGAACAAAGCTCAGAGGTTGCAGACAGAATTAGATGTCAGTGAGCAAGTCCAGAGAGATTTTGTAAAGCTTTCTCAAACCCTTCAGGTGAGGCATTTGGGGTACCCCAGGACTATGCACCATGGAACTTTAGGGATATTGGTATCCAGGAGAGACTTGCCAATCCCTGACTCAACCATTGACAATAGCTAGAGGTTTAGAGACCGAGGCTACCCTGGCCCTGGCCCTGGCCCTGGCCCCGGCCCCGGCCCCGGCCCCAAATGGCTGCCTGGTCATTTAATCCACAAATGTATTTCAGACTCATCCCTGTTTTCTTTCCCTTTGACACCTTAAGGAGGCTGGTTTTACCTCCTTAAACATCAGCTATAAACTCCTTAGCATAGCATGTAAGACCCCTCCCTACCAGGCTTAGCCATGTGTTTCATTTGTTCCTCTCTGCCTTACATCATTCCTTTATGTGTGAAAGCTGCTTGTTGCTCTTTTCCCATAATATAGTGTCCTTCTGGCAGCTTTGTTTCATTGCTCTTTTATGCTTTCAAGGCCCACATTAGTATTGTCCTCCATAGAATTCCCTGTAGATCTCCAAAGAATGTCACCCTCACCCCTGCTGTCTCCTGCTCATGGTGCCTTGGCCTTTACAATAAATGTCACTATAGGTGCTCATTATTGTGACAAAACTCCATAAACTTGTTTTTCCATCTGAACTGTGGGTTCTTAGGGCTCAGTTTCTCATTTATGTTCATTGTCCTACCATCTTGTTTTGGGTCTGTTAGAGCAGCTTTGGGGAATTTTTCATTGTTTTTCCTATCTCCTTTCTTTGAAGTGACTATTCTCTAGTGAATTAATCTGCTCCATTTCAGCTAAACAATCAGAGTAAACTTCACAAAACCTAGGCAGAGGCAGCTGCATTAACTCACTGCATTGTTTCTCTAGGTGCAGTTAGAGCGGATCCGGCAAGCAGACTCTTTGGAGAGAATCCGGGCAATTCTGAACGACACCAAACTGACAGACATTAACCAGCTCCCTGAAACATGACACCCTGATGGCAGGACTCTAGCCTGCACTTTGGATTTTTAACTCATCTTTAGAGCAACATTAATTATTATTTAACTCTTAACTGAAGAAGCAGAAGTTACACAAAAAGGGAAGACTGGAGAAGTGCTTATTTCTAGCAGAAGAATGTGCAGCACAGGAACAGCGAATAGTGGGAGTAAGTCGCATCACAGACCTTTCCAGTGGGAACACTAACGAGACTCCAGTCTCAATCCAGCAGGTGTGGAATCAGGTTTGGTAGAGAAAGTGCTGTCTCCTTGCCTGCTTTATCCAACATTTCCTGACCCTTACGCAACATCCTCATAAGTGTTTGATATTTTCTGTTCTTAGCTATTGGGAGAGACAACTTTTTCTGTTGACTAGAGTTCAGTAACAGTATTCAGCTAGCAGACAGAGGTGTAGTATGCTGTATGAATATTTTATATTAAAATATGAAGTTTGAGAGCAGGCCATTGGCTAATGACTGTATTTCCTAGCTCAGTGCTTTCTGTTTTTTATCCATTTTGTCTTGAGATGGAAGACCTTAAATGCTACTGAAACTTTCCTAAGATCTGTAAGACAATGGCAAACAAAAGCAATTCAAGAACTGAATTAATTCTGAGAATCTGAAAACATGGCCTGGGCTTTTGTTGAGTTTAAAGGAAAAGCACAAGAAGCTTTTTGGAAGCACTTTTTCTGCTACCTGGATGATTTTGTAGGCCCACAGGTATCAGAGTCAAAACTGGCACCATCTACTCTTAAAAACTGTCTTAGTTAGTGAATGAATGGAAAAATATTAATAAAACAAGCTATGTCTGACAACATCTAGTATAAATTTTTAAATCTTATTTTCAACTCAAACCAGTGGGCCTGTATACTACTTTTTTCAAACACCAAAATGCTGCCTAGATTTGACAGATACCTGTTTTGTATTTTTCTTTCATAATTTAGATCTGGGGTGTGATGCTTACCTGTGAGGTTAGAGAAAACCCAGTTGGTATATTCATTTTGGAAATCACTTTGTAATTTCTGTGAGGTTAGAGTCCTTTCCAATGTGGAAAAAGCTTCAGTGAGCAGGCTTATTCTGCCATAGCCTTATGAAGTACTGCAGAAAGCACAAAGAATGGATACAGGTTCACGCTTTACCTGCCGCAGTACCATCAATCAGCCAGTGGAAGGCTATACTGTAGTTCCTACAGGTGGCTCAAAAGTAAAATTATTAGTATCAAGTACCTTTGGATACTGGTGTTGCATAACAGCAGGGTACCTGAAGGAACTTTATGGGAATTCAGTGGTTTTTTAAAAAAGATCGGCTCATGGAAAGCCACCATCAACTTAGAATTTAAAGTGAATTGTTTTTGTTTTAAATGAAGTTGTAATGGACTAGCCCTAAAGATCTTTATTTCTCTGTCGTCTACAGAACAAGCGATAAGGACTACATACCTCATCCCTTGGGTTACTGTTGTAGTCTTGTATTCACGATTATGAATATACAAGTAAAACTGATAATGGAAATAATGCTATAGGCTTGCCATGCATGAAACATTTTAATTGGTTTAAAGTCCCTTTGTATAAAGTGCTACTTGGTTTAGGTAGAGGACATATATATCCTCATTTGAGTTACAGGGAATTTTATTCCAAAATACAGCTGATTTAAATTACATATGCCTAAGACTAGTCCCTTAGATTACCCACCAGGCTGATTTGTTTATTAAAATTGGCACTTTAAAACCGGATGGGTGATCCATAATCTTCCTGAACTATAGCTCCTGGGGACTTGCTCTGCTGAGATCAGGCATCTTGCAGATATTTTTCTTCATGAGATACGGGGCCAGTAAAATCATGACTAAGGAACTGTTACTGGTCTCTACTGTGGCACATACAGTCTGTTGGAGCCCACTCTGTTGAGAAAAATATCCTAGAAAAACCCAAACTAAGATTCTGGGTTTTGTTAATCTATTTCTGCTATGAAACAAAATATTGTGACTGATAGAAAAACCCCTTGAACTGGGTTTCCTGTATAAGTGGGTAGCTGATTTAGGAGGTAGGATTTTAGCGCTTCTAGACAAAAGGACAGTTGGGTTTCATGAGTGTTCCTGTGCTTGTATTCAGTCTGTACACTTGTTCTCACGCATGTCTAACCTGATTTACCTCCTACCTGTAACCTACCTTATTACCATGTGGCTTTTAATTGGCAGTCACTCAGCCATTTCTAGGCAGGTACATATTACCTTTCAGAACTCATATTGGTAGGTATAAAAGATTACCTAAAGCTAACTGAGGACAAGATCTTATACTACATACCAGCCACTTACTTTCTTCTCCCTTGAGGTCCTACATTTGTACCTCGTACCCAGCAACAGGTATTAGAACATAGAGCACAGCCAAACCCAGCTCTGAAAGGTAATACTGCCTGTCAAGGAAGTGAGCTAGTAGCGGCCTTGCAACAGTGGATCCTGAGCTCTGCTCTGAGCAGATTGCAGGTGATAACTAACTGTACTGAAGGTGTGTCCTTAAGAAGAAAGTGTTCAAATTAAAAAAGCTGCTGCCTAGTATACTGTGTGGCCTTTTCCTTTGAATCCCAGGATTATGTCCCTCTTTAGAGTTATGCTTTTGGTACTGTTACCTTAAAATGCAGATCTTATTCTTGTGCATAGAAAGCTCGATAGGAATTACGGTGACTGGTGGTTGCAGCTGACAGTCACAGGCTTTTTTGATTACAATCCTAAGTTACTGCCAAGTACAATCACATCTTTAATATATAAAGCATATTCCACTGTTTAAATATAAGCATTTATTCAGTAATTATAAAACAGGTATAAAAACGAACAACTACACTAAAGTTCTTCCCAAACGCCTCTTTATAAATTAGATAATGCTACCTGTTTTACAATGAGTTTAAAACCTTTGCTTCTGTTGACTTCAGTTGTGAATTTGTTGCTGGTGTTGTCAGAAGTTTACATGGTTTCGGATATCATTGATTTGCTTCACCATTTCTCTTATGTGTTCACCCCTGTAAAATTGTAAAGTTATTTACCTTTGGGAATACAACAAGTGAATTAGCCATTATAACTGGTTCTAAAGAATTTACACTGGTCATGAAAGATCTTAAAAGCACTGTGCTAAACTAGCAGCTTAAGGTTTCAGGTGGACAGTTATGGTTCTTGACTCTTCACTGAAGGTGGCAAATGGTGCAATTGCTGGAAATATTTTTGAACAGACCATAACCACATAAAATTGTATTACAAGAAAGGTATCAGTTTGATCCTGCCACATACTCATCTTAAGTCTTTATCTACCATAGAGCTCAGTAATTATTAGACATGCAAATACCAAGTTATCTGATCTGGGCTTTGATTTTGGTATACTGCAATGAAAAAGAGGCACTGTCTCAGTAGCTGACGGCAGTGTTACTTACTCCTCCTTTAGGATGGACTGAATGCACTTTCTCTGGTAGGCGCTGAGCGTAATGGTGGGTTTTTGAGGACTCAGTACCTTTTCCATCTTTCGCTGTTGATAGTCTTTTTTCATAGTAACCTTAAGTATCAAACAGAACAGATATTTTGGCTAAGAATTGAGACTTTTTTTTTAAACGGAGGAAACAATAGTTTATAATCCTTGTAGGTTCCAAGATAACGGTTTCTCTTAGTGCTCACCACCGAACACCTGGTCCCCATCCACCAGCAACCAATTGCTGTACATTTTTGTAGCATCAGTTTTAGTCACTTCTCTTTGCATTTAAAAATTTTTTCTGTAGAACAATCACGTTTAAAAATGCTGCATTGAGCTTCTCTGTTCATCAGTTCTTACCTGTTTAATGGCATTGCCCAAATGTCGGAGTTGATCAGGTATCAGCTGTAATTCTTTCTTCATGTCTCTCTCACTATCAGAAAGCACTGGGAGCTGAGAGTGGAAACTGTGAAGTACTTTCTTCATCCTTTAGAAAAGGTAAGCCAACATCTTAGCTGAAGACATGCTACTGAGGAGAAACATAGTCATAACTTCAGCTCCTAATTCACGAACCTGTAAAGTAGGCCTCTACGGACAGGTTGGGGAAGCACTACTGTCCTCCATAACAAACAGAGAAGGGCTAGGAAGAGGATTCTGAAAAGTACCACTAGTGCCCAAGTACTTCGTGACACTGTTGAGTAGAAGACTAGGGAAGAGAATGTCACTGACCTGTTCATGATATCGTCTTGTTTTTTCTTGGCTTCCTCATATTTGTCAGCTAAATGCACAGCCATTTCCTGTAGACTTTGCCTAATGGCATAAAAAACAAGCTTCTTGGAGTCCACCGTGAGGGTGACTCTAGACAATGTGACTCAGCATCTTAGAAATACAGTTTTCTCTCTAGTTTTGGTACTTACCTCGCCTCTCGACAATAAGCGAGATCATCTAGTTGCTTGTCTTTCTGGTCACGTAATAATCCAACCCTTCAAGAGCAAAAAGAAGTGAAATTTAATCTGAAGCCAGGTCCAGGTTATTGCAATGTCAGCTACCACTCAGGGCCTGTGATGGTATGTGAACAAAAACCATCCTACCTCCGCTTAATCTCCTCCTTTGCCAGGTCCTGTTTAAGAATGTACTGTTCTCTGAACACCTGCGTGGCTCTGCTGATGAGTTGAAGGCATTCTTCAGGAGGAGGGGGTGTATCTTTTTCAGATGATCTTTTAAAGAAAAGTATTATTTAACCAAGTAAAATATTCAAGTTACAGCTGTTTTTTTCCTGCTTTATATACTTCCTGATCACTCTCAAAATGCCTCTGCCCATGTCTACCCTCTTTTCCTTAGCTCGTTAATAAACATGCCCATGTTTTCTGACAACTCCAACACAGAAAAGGTATTTGCCGAAACAGTTGAGGACAGAGTAATAGTAATAATAAAAACAGAGAAGGCAAGCAGCTCTTAAAACCTATATGCCCCAAAGCTCATACTTCAAAAATGCTGGGTTTGCAGTACTACGTTGCAAAATGCTTTTAATATGCTTTTCAAAGGAGTCTGGTGTTTCAGCTAGAATCCGGAGGGGAGACTCTGCCACTTCCACATCTTCTCGGGTACACAGCAGTGGGGGAGATGCTGGATGGACTGTGCTTCTGCAAAATAAAGTTCACAGTGGAGTTATGTACTGTACACTTGAGAGGAAAGCATAAGTCACATTCCCAGAGCTTTGAGAATAGAAGAAACTATAAGCGTTACTTTTGTAAATGCATTTTCTGCTTTGAAGCGGTCAGCTTAGGAGTGTATCCCTTTATTCAGTGCTGCTAGTTGGACTCTTCACTTTCGATTTTTTTTAAAGATGGAGGCAGCACAAACGTAGAAATTCATGGATTCTTTTTGCAAAAGATTTGAGAACCAGTTTAGAAGCTACAGTCATGAATATATCACTCATTTTCTAGGTATAGAAACCAACATTCAGCCAGACAACTGCTGTACATTTAGTTGGTCTATATAACTTGATTTCTAACAGTAGCATCTAATTACTATAAAAATTCATAGACAATTCCAGAAAAAGCTTGAAAGACTGCAAACTTAATAGACAATTTAGACTCTGTTGGCAGAAACATAAGATCTGAAGCTATCTATCTTATATTCAGAAGTTGCCCTTCTACTACCCCCTTTTGGGATTCATATTTTCATCCTGAAGTAACTTAGTGTGACTAAGTCCTGTTTTACAAAGGTTAAGATAGGTTTTTAAAATACATGCTGAGGTAACAAGCAAAAAGGCCATGTGTTTTCAGATTTTACGATGTCTATTTAGTGTTACTAGAGTAGTACAAAAACTTTTAAAGTATAATACAAAAGTAATACTTTTAAATAGTAAAACTTTTCAATTTCAAAGAGCTTGGGAACGCTAAGGGCAGTAAATTATATTTACTACCAGCACTTTGAGCTTAAGGTGAGTGTCTTGTGTGCTACATGCTGGTGTTTATGAATCTCAGCATGACCTGGAACTGCTGAAATGCAAAATGGTGTTTATAGTTCAACGTGAAGTCCTTAAGGGAGTGAAGATTAGGAGGCTAGCAAAACACTTCCTTTCTTCCACTTTACGTTTTGTACACCACCCTCAAGCTGACAGAGAAGGAGAAACTGAGTGTTGGCAAAGACTTTAGAGTCTAAGTCCTTTATTTGCAGCCCAGCCCTGTGTGACACCCGTCTTCAGCCTTTACGTCACACTGCTAGTCCTGTTTCCTATAAAGTGGGGTAACAGCATTCTTAAAGGGCTGCTCTGATTACAGGAGGTGCTGCAGGGAACTGGCTTCCTTCTGAGCCTGGCACGTAGTTAGAGCTCGCAGATCACTTTGTCTAATTCATATTAATAATGGAGCTCAGTACAAGGCAATTCTTTGCCACACTTCAAAGCTCACCTAACTGAAGTAATGCCAGAAATCATAAATAAAATCTGAGATAGCAAGAACAAGAGAAACAGACACACTTCCAACCGTCAAATTAGAAGCCAAAGCATAGACTTGGTATTTTCAACTGGTCACTCGAGAGCATTTTCCCACCTTAGATTGCAGAATTAATGAGAGCTGAGCTGGGAAAACAAAATGAGACATACAATAAAGGTCTTATGAGGCATTCGTAGGTACTGGTGATGCAGATCATCATGAGGCCCAGAATGTCAGGGACAATCCAGAATCCTTGAATGGGAGCTGGTTGCCTAGAAAGACAAGACACGGTTGAACTGTGAAGTAGTAAATACAATGGAACCAAAAGCAAGGACATAGCTGAGGTTTGTGGCTGTCTCATGAGCTGTTAGCCTGAGCTAATAGTTGCTGGGACACAGTACAATAATTTCAAAGGTGATGACTTGGAAACATGAAGTGGGCCTGACCGAGCTGCCACTCAACAGTATAGAGGCTAGGAGGAACCCACTGCCTCCTGTGTGCGCAGTGTAACCTTAACAGTTAGCACGGCACATTGTAGTTTCTTTTAATTAAGGTAACAAGCATAGTTTCAAACATTCATCTCTGAAAATCAACTTCTGTGTATACACTACACTAGTTCACTAATAAAATGCCAGTTTATCCTTTACCATTCCACTCTCCCCTTTTTCCTGACTTACCTATTTCCTCTACCTCTTCACTTCTGGTAACCACTAATTGTTCTCCTAGTCTATTTTTGGCACTAGGATAGGCATATGAAGACTGTTCATGTGCAGCTGGGAAGACATCTGTTTTCTCTACACATCACATAAGTGAGCTCCCGGTGCCTATCTCTGGCTATTTCACTGGTCATTTAGCTCAATTCTGGAAGTTCTGAATTTTAGAGAGCCCTGAAGAGGAGTAAAATGATGGCTCAGGTACAAACAAGATTTGAAGACTTGGATGCCTGCAGTCAAGCAGAATGTTTTACCTCGAGAGAAACTTCTGCATGACAGACTACTGACATTTAACTTTCTTCACTCTAAGTTGGAATCTGAACCCATTTATTTCTGAAAAAAGTTGACAGACTTGTCTGATTTGTTTTTTAAAATATATTTTTGAAAAAACAAATTTGAATGTCACCATTAACATTTCTTCTGTCTTCCCAAATCCACCTTTTCTCCTATGTCTCCATTCCGGAAGGGTGCCTCACCCATCCAGGTATCCCAGATGCAAATCCAGGAGTCCTGCTAGTCACCTGCCTTGATTCTAGTCACCACATACCCACGAGGCATGCTGTCAGACACTGGGCGTACACGCCTGAGGTGACAGTACACAGTACGCGACATACAGACATGAGGGCAGAGGCCCTCATCAAGCACACATATTCTAGTAGTAATGACAAACACTAATATTAATTGTAACATGTTACAAAAGAGAATAAAAATACCCTAAATTAGAATCATAGGAACTCCTTCTAAAGCACTGACATTAAGGTCACAAAGATTACGAATAAGCCAAGATAAGACAGGGGATAAGACTGGAGAAATATATTCCAGAGAGAGGACACAGTATGTGAAGTGGCCTTGAAGCAAGTGGGAGGTTCTGATGAACATCTGATGAACTGATAACTCTTAGAGGTGAAGTATCATGAATGCAACTTAATTTTCAATGATTCAAATTTGAGTCATGTGAGTGTAACGTACATACTGGTATCTGAGTTACTGAAATGAAAATTGTTATCTGCGTATACAAGGGAGACACTTACCTGCATGGCAGAGGCTTTGTACAAAGGATGTGTTCCACAAAGCACTTCTGTTCTGTAGCAAGTTCCTGTAAACTGTCTTTATCTTCTTCATCTACAAAGGAACACATAAAATTTAAGTGTTGCTTAGAAAAAAGTCATATTAAAATGCTGACAATGTTAAATGCATTTCAGTTCTTGTCTCAGACCACAGCTTCTGACAGCAACCTCCTTTCCTCAGGGATCTAGATTTCTGACCCCAGAAGGGGTCATATTTCTAAATTAAGAAATGTTTCACTGAGAACAATTCCAGAAATTATTCACGTCCCCATTTCCTTCTATCAATCCCAGAAATCATTCCTCACCCACATCAAATTTTCATAATAGCTTTTTGAAATGTAATTCACAATGACACAAAACTCACCCTTGTATGACTCAGTAAATTTTAGTATGTTAAGGGAAGTATGTACTTCACCATAAAAGGTTTAAATATTTTCATTACTAAAAAGAAACCCCCATACCTGCTAACAATCACTCCTAATTTCTCCCAGGTCTGGGCAAAAAGAAATTTGCCTAGACCTACGCAAAAGCAATATCTACTTTCTGTCACTTGATTTACATAATGTCTGTTCTGGACATTTTCTACAAATGGAATCATACAACATGCAGTTGCTTGTGATCGGTTTCTCCCACTTAGTATAATACAATCAAAGTTCATCCATGTGGCGTGTTATCGCTACTCATTCTTTTCTACTCATTCTTTTCTACACATTTATAGATACACATTCTATTTAATCATCTGTTAACTGACACTTGGCTATTTGACTTTCATGAATAAGGTTATTAAAATTTGTAAGCTTTTTTTTTTCTTTAAACGAGTTATTTAGGGCCTCCCTGGTGGTGCAGTGGGTTAAGCAATGCACTATGAAGCAAACCACAGCCACTGCAGCATGAGTTTGATCCCAGCCGCCAGCCAGGGAGGGGACCCACATGGCGCAGCAGACCTCTCCTGCCTCGCCCGCTGCTCCCCTCAGCAGTGTGTTTCGGTCGATCTGCCTGTTCTGCTCCCCACTCTGTCTCTGTGAATCCTCTCACCGCCCTGGACTCTGGCCTGTACCCCAGCTCCTGTATGTAAAAATAAAAATCTTTAAAAAAAAATAAATAAAAGCGCTATTTATGGGCCCTCCCTGGTGGCGCAGTGGGTTAAACGATGTACTATGAAGCAAAACGCAGTCACTGCAGCAGAAGTTCGATCCCTGCTGCTGGCCAGTGAGGTGACCCACATGGAGCGGCAGACCTCTCCTGCCTCACCTGCTGCTCCCCTCAGCAGTGTGTTTCAATCTACTTATTCTGTTCCCCACTGTCTCTGGTGGATCCTCTCACCTACCCCCCACCCCCCACCCCGCACTTCTGGCCTGTACCCCAGGTCTTTTGTGAATAAAGAAATAATTAAAAAAAGTTATACATACAAGAACTGGGGTACAGGCCAGAGGTGTGTGGGGGTAGGGGGTGAGAACATTCACCAGAGACAGAGTCGGGAACATAATAGGCAGATCAACAGAAATACACTGCTGAGGGGAGCAGCGGGCAAGGCAGGAGAGGTCTGCTATGCCATGTGGGGCCTCTCCCTGACTGGCAGCAGGGATCGAACTCGTGCTGCAGTGACTGCAGTCTGCTTCATAATGCGTTGCTTAACCCACTGCACCACCAGGAAGGCCCAAAATTTATAAGTTTTTGAGTGGACATATGTTTTTATTTCACTTCTCTTGATATCTCAGGAGTAGAAAATTTGGGTCACATAGTAGACTTATTTAATTGAACTGCCAGACTATTTTCCAAAGTGGCTGCATTATTTTACATTTCTATAAATAGTATATGAGAATCCTCATTTTTCTGTAGCCTTAACATTTTATTGTCCTGTCATTTTTGATTTTAGCCATTTTAGTGGATGTGAAGTGGTATCTCTTTTCCATAACTAATGATGTTGATAAGCATCATGTGCTTATTGGCTATTTGCCTATCAATGGGAAAATGTCTATTCAAATCCTTTGTTCACTTTTTTAAAAAAAATATTTATGCATGCATGCAAGGGTATAGGCCAGAGGGGTGTGTGGGTGAGAGGATGCACCAGAGACAGAGTGAGGAGCAAAACAGGCAGATCGGGGGCCTCCCTGGTGGCGCAGCAGGTTGAGCACCACACTGAATCATCCACTGCACAGCAGCAGAGTTCAATCCCCGGCCAGGGAGGGGACCCACATGGCTCAGCAGACCTCTCCTGCCTCACCCGCTACTCCCCTCAGCAGTGTATTTCAGTCCATCTGCCTATTCTGCTCTCCACTCTTTCTCTGGTGAATCCTCTCACCTCCTGCAACTCTGGCCTGTACCCCAGCTCTTGTATGCATAATCTTTAAAAAAAAAAAAAGAACAAAAAAACCCAGGTAGATAGACTGAAATACACTGCTGAGGGTAGCAGTGGGTGAGATAGCAGAGGTCTATTGCACCATGTGGGTCACCTCCCTGGCCTGGGATTGAATTTGTGCCACAGTAGTTATGGATAGCTTCATAATGCTACTACTTAACCCTTGCACCACCAGGGAGGTTTTACTTTTTAAATTGGCTATTTATCTTAAATTATTGAGTTATAAGAGTTCTTTATGTTTTAGAGGTAAGGCAATTAAAATATTTTCTTTACCAAAAAGAAACCCCCTAACACCTGCTAACAATCACTCCCTGATTTCTTCCATTCACTCCAGACCTAGGCAACAAACATAACTCTACTTTCTGTCACTGAATAGACACAAAATGTCTATTCTGGACATTTTATACAAATGGAATCATACAACATACAGTTGTATATATGCTTTGCAACCAGATATATTGCAAATATATACTCTAAGAAGTAAGAATTTTTATAGGCATTGCATCAGATCTACACATCAATCTGGGGAGTATATTATGTTTTCTGTTCCATTTACATGGAATGTTTTTCATCATTCAATGTTTTCTAGTTCTAAAATACATTTTGCACTTCTGTTAAATTAGTTCCTAAGTATTTATTCATTATGATGCTATGAGAAATGAAACTATTGGACCTCTGTGTTGGTGCAGGGGTTAAAGTCTCAGAGCTATCAAACTATTGTGGCATGAGTTTGATCCCTGGCCAGGCAGCTGACCCACATGGTGCAGCAGACCTCTCCTGCCTGGCCTGCTGCTCCCCTCAGCAGTGTGTTTCGGTCCATCTGCCTGTTCTGCCCCCTGCTCTGTCTGGTGGACTCTCCCACCTCCCCACACCTCTGGCCTGTATGCATAAATAAATAAATCTTTTAAAAAAAAAATTCTTTGAAGAGAATTATAGTGACTGAGAGCCTTCAACCATTTCAGCAAAAGCCAAAACAGAATTGAGATTATCTAGGAAGGATCTATGGATGAACTTCTTGTCTATTAGAGTGAGTCCTCATAATCTGCACAAGAGACCCTACAGATTCTTGAGAATTTTATACCTATGCAAACAGTGTTGGCTCGGACTGAAAAGGTCAGAGAAAGGATGAGAAAAAGGCTGTTCTATCACTAAAATTCTATAGGCAGAAACAGGCTGACAGAAACATTCAACTAGAAACAAATGTTACCTTTCCTGGAATATGAAGGATTATAGAGAGAGCAGAGCAGCAAGCCAAGAGGGTTATCCTCAAGAGTTTGAAACCCTACAGAATTTGGATTTTGAAATTGAGACCCGTGATTACTTTTTTGTTTCCATTCCCTTTTCAACTGAATGTATATAACCAGTATGTGTTCCACCACTATGTTCTGGGAGCAGATAACCTGTTTTCTAGTATCTATGTCCCCTGACACTTTTGCCTTGGGTAGATTATACTCAAGATTCTTACCTGATTTGGATGATATATACGATACTGGGGACTTCAGCGCTCAAGAGAGTTAGATGAGGTTTTGAACCCTGTGTTGCTATAATCATGCTGGGGTAATGCATTTTGCATATATATCTTTGGGGGTCATTGTGTAGACTATAGTGGACAGAATAATGGACTCCCAAAGATGTTTGCATCTCAATCCCCAAAACCCATGAATGTTAGGGTACAAGGCCGTGGAGAATACAGGTGGCAGATGGATTAAAACTGCCCATCAGACATCTTTGAGATAGGAAGAGTATCCTGAATTACCTGGGAGAATACAATGTCATCACAACTTTCCTTAAAAGTGAGAGGTGGGTCTCCCTGGTGGCTCAAGGGGTTAAGTCTCAGCACTATGAAGTTATCAGTAGCCACTGAAGCAAGAGTTTAATCCCCACCCAGGTTGCTAACCCACATGGCACAGCAGATCTCCTGTCGCGCCTGCTGCTCCCTCAGTAGTGTTCAGTAGAAACTGTTCTGCTCCCCACTCTGTCTCTGGTAAATCATCTTACATCCCTGCACCTCTGGCCTACACCCCAGTTCTCATATACATAAATAAACACATCTTTAAAAAAAAAAAAAAGTGAGAGGGGAGCAGCAAAGAAGCAAAGCAATAAAGGAAGGACTCCATTTGTCCCACCATTTCTGATTTTCAAGATAGAGGAAAGGTGCTGCAAGCAAAGAAAGGCAGTAGAAGCTGGAAAAGGTTAAGACATGGATTCTCTCCTAGAGTTTGTGAAAAGGAACAATGTTCTGCTTGGTGGAATCATTCTAGAACTTCTAATCCACAGAATGCTAAGATAACAATTTTTAAAAAAAAATTATTTATGCATACAAGAACTGGGGTGAGGGGTGTGTGTTGTGAGAGGATTCACCAGAGTGGGGAGCACAATAGGTGGATCCACTGAAATACACCATCAAGGGGAGCAGCGGGTGAGACAGAAGAGTCTGCTGTGCCATGTGGGTCAGCTTGCTGGCCAGGGATTGAACTCATGTCACAGTGGCTGGCAATGGCTTGACAGCACTGAGACTTTAACCCCTGTGCCACCAGGGAGGCCCTTAAGATAATTAATTTTTTAAGCCACTAAGTTTCTGCTGCTTTATTACAGCAGCATTAGAAAGCTAGTACAAAAAGCACTCGTCTTCCACCATTAAGTATGGTGTCAGCTGTGGGCTTTTCAGAGACATTTTCTATCAACTTGAAGAAGTTCCATTTTATTATTAGTGTTGAGTGTGTGGGATTTTCTTAAATGCTTTTTCAGTGTTTACTGAGCAGATCATGTGTTTTTGTCCTTTATTCTGATAAAGTGTAATACTTTAACTGAATTCTTAATAAATTAAGCTTGCATCCCTGAGATGAATCTCATTTGACATGATGCATAATATTTTTTATATGATATGGATTTGATTTGTTAGTGTGTTGTTAAGAATATTTTGCATCTATATTTGTAAGAGACATGCAGTTTTCTTTTCTGGGACGTCTTTGTCTGGTTTTAGTATCAGTTAAGACTGGCCTTATAGAGTGAGTTGGGAAGTGTTTCCTTGTTTTCTGTTTTTTGAAAGAGCTTGTGAAGATTTGGCATTAATTCTTTAAATATGAAGGCATCATGCCCTGAGCTTTTCCTTTTGGATAATTTTTGATTACTGATATAATATCTTTACTTGTTATAGATTTACTCAAATTCCCTATTTCTTCTTGAGTCAGTTTCAGTAGTTTTCATCTCTTGAAGACTGGTCCATTTCATCAAGTTATCTAACTGGCATACAGTTGTTGACAGTATTCCCTTACAATCTTTTTATTTCTGCAAGGTCAGTAGTAATAGTCCCTCTTTCATTCCTAGTTACAGTAACCTGAGTCTTCTTTTATTTCTTGGTCAATTTTTGTCAATTTTGTTGATCTTTTCAGAGAAATCAACTTATTTCACTTCTTGTTCTCCACTATTTTTCTGTTCAAGCTACTTTTGGGTAGAATTTATGATACAGTGAAAAGCATAGGAAGTTAATTAACTCACCTGATCCAAGAAATTTGTGAAGTTTATGAATCCATGTGAGCCCAACACTATGGACACCAGCTTCATGAGTGCAGTGATATCTTGAGGGACACTTGGGATCTGCAAATGAAATATAAAGGAATTAGGAAAATGGAAGAATTCATCCCAATAGCCCACAAACACATCTGCTGACTAAGGTGATAGAGTCTATAGGACCTTTATACTGTATTCTAAAGAATAATCAATAAAACACAATAAAGGGCCTCCCTGGTGGCACGAGGGTTAAGGTGCAGTACTATGAAGCTATCCACTGCAGCACAAATTCGATCCCTAGCCAGGGAGTTGACACACATGGCACAGCAGACCTTTCCTGTCTTGCCCGCTGCTCCCCTCTCAGTATATGTCAGCCCATCTGCCTGTTCTGCTCCCCATTCTGTCTCTGGTGAAGCCTCTCACCCCCAAAGCTTCTGACCTATTCCCCAGCTATTGTAAGCATAAATAAATCTTAAAAAACCCAAAAACACATACCCACAATTCAAAGATGTTAATAGCCTCATTATTTCCACAACAGTTTTTACCAAACACTTGCTGACACATAACTCATTTATGCCTTTCTGTCCACTTGTGTGCACTTAAAGTTCTTCAAAATAAAATGGGAATTCAGCAGCTTGTATCTCTGTAGTGAACCTATGCTTGCATACAATCACTTACAGAAAACTGCTGACACAAGCACACTCCTACAGCACAGGCACTTTAAAAAGACTTCACCACAACTGCTCAGTGAATAATTCTGTCATCAAAAAATTAGCCAGGCATGAAATGTAAAATTCTGCTTGTCTTGATAATGTTAACTTACAGGTAGTTTTTAAGCTTTGGATACAATTTTTGTTTGACAATCATGTATATTTATACTAAGAAATATGAACAGTATAACAATTAAAATAGGAATAAACATTAAACAACTAAAACAAAGTATAGAAGAAATGAAAGCTGATTTAAGATGATATCTGTCATCTATAAACCCTTAAATTTTTTTTTAACAGTCTCACTTCCTTATTGTTGACTATATAGTAAGTATATGCTGTAAAGTGGATATTAGTTTTCGACATTGGGGGTTTGCATTAAAACCTTCTGAAGATAGAATCCTAAATAAAATACTGAAAAGCTTTTCATTTTTGACACTTGACCATTTAAGGTTCAAATCATGTCACCAGGTCTACCATAGTATAAAATGGTCTTTCAAAATGTGTCTGTGGTGCTGAAGTCAACAGAAAACTATTAGCACTGGGATATAACAGAAATCTATTATGAAAGAGCCAATACTAGTAACTGAAGTAGGAAATTTGCTAGACCGCATCCCACTTCCATATCCGTAAAACAGCCATTTCACTTGTGTGATTAAAAATATGGGTTTCACCCTTGGAATAGAAGGACAGTACCTCAACATGGTAAAAGCTATATATGACAAACCTACTGCAAATATAATCCTCAATGGGGAGAAACTGAGAGCAAT
>JAGFMF010011660.1:2359658-2398964 GCA_019455555.1 Galemys pyrenaicus | reverse complement strand
AGCTCAAGGAATTGGGCAATTATAACCAAAAGTAAACAACAACAACAAAAACTTAATAAGACCAAAAAGCCGGGATAAACCAAAGGGAACATGGGGGGGGGGAGGGGAAGGGAGGAGGGCAAAGACCGGGAAGAGGCCAGAGGGTGCGCAAGGGACTGAGGTGATGGTGCACAGGTGAAATGGTGGTGGGTACTCCCTGGAGACTACAAATGATGTCAAATATAACTAATAATAAAACAAAAAAAAAAGACATGGGTTTCAGGGATTGTAATATATCTTACGTACAAATATGAGTCGAACATTTTATTAGTTTCACATAGGAAAATATGTGAAATCTCATGAGAAGACCCAAGGTAAAAATGCCTATAATTAAGATCTCCCAAAGAAAAATCTTTATAAGGAAACCAAATCATACCATTGAGATCACTTGGTTTCAACTTTCTCATCTATAAAACAAAGTGCTGAGACTTAATATCCAGACTCTAGCCTTCAAACACTGTTTAATTAAACATTCCCAAATGAGTTCTCCCTGCTGGTTTATTATGTAAGGACCACTACCCAAGTGTTCTGGGTATGTGTAAGAGTTGAAGCCGTTTTTCACCAGACCTAGGTAAACAGGCAAAAAAGAAAGCAAGCAGATTAGGTCAAGCCAATACAAGGTCCAACTCTCTTTGTAGTGGACTGAGGAAAACTACTGAAGATCCATCCAATTCTTCCAAACTGAGTAAGCTTTTATTGCTTGTTCTTTATAGGGAAGAAGAGAAGATCCTAGTGGAGACTTACAAAGAGTGGAGTGATTTTATAGGACTTCTGTGTCGCATCTAATGTTATCCCTCTTGTTTTTGGAAACTGAAGACCAGGAAGGCTAAATGTCCATTACTACAAAATGAACCCCAGCCAGGGAGGGGACCTACATGGCGCAGCAGACCTCTCTTGCCTCGCCCACTGCTCCTCTCAGCAGTGTATTTCAATCAATCTGCCTGTTGTGCTCCCTACTTTATCTCTGGTTATTCCTCTCACCCCTACACTTCTGGCCTGCATTACAGGTTCTCATATGGATAAAAATAAATAAATCTTTAGGAAAAAAACTAGCAGACTCCAGATTCCTAGTCACAAAAACTCCTTCCACTCATCCACTCCTGAGTCTGGCTTTGTTCTAACAGCTTATTCAAAAGCTCTCTAGATGAACAGAGACGAAGGGTCTGCTACCAACCCAGATAAGACAAAAAACAAAAAGGACAACATTCAAATTGGGTGTGCTATAACAACATAAATGTGTACTCAAAAATTTAATTTATACTTAATATGGATATAAATTGATTTTCAGTTATTTTTAAAGTTTATTAACGCTTGCATTCATTCAAATATTTTAATATGAGTATTCTTTTGAGAGGGCCAGAAAAATTCGCAGTTGTAAATCTGGATAATGTGTCTAATAGTAAAAAACATTATTTTAAAACTTGAGATATTTGCTCAGTCTTTTCTGAACTTAAAATATAAATGTAGGGCCTTCCCGGTGGCACATCGGGTCAAACAACACACTATGATGCATCCGCAGCCACTGCAGCATGAGTTCAATCCCCAGCCATGAAGTGACCCACATGGCGCAGAAGACCTCTCCTGCCTCACCCACTGCTCCCCTCAGCAGTGTGTTTCAGTCAATCTGGCTGTTCTGTTCCCCACTCTGTCTTTGGTGAATCTTCTCACCCCCCCACACCTCTGGCCTATACCCGAGTTCGTGTATGCATAAATCAATCAGTCTTTAAAAAAACATATATATAAATGTAGTGAATAAAAGGCCCAAAGAACTGTTTGATGTCTTAACTACAGAACAAATAAATTACAAAGGAACAGTCTCTAAATCTTTAATAGTCTCAGGTATAAATATGATGAAAGAACTAAATTTAATGCGTACCTCTGTGAAGTTTGATTGGACAAGAAAAGTCAGAATCAAAGGACTCATCCTCTCTGCAAGTCAACTTCAGGGCAAGTTCTAGCTCAACACACTCAAACACATACAGAGAAGGAATGAGGTCCACTCTTGAATCCCAGGACTTTTCTGACTGTTGGGGAGAAAAACAAAACATTGTAATGTTGGCTTTTCATGTTCATTTGAAAATGTATGCAAAGGCAGAATCAAAAAGCTGAATCAAACAGGGCTTTCATATTCTTAACTCACCCAATTCTAACAATATCTTGTTATGTTTAAAAGAGAAAAAAGTTTCCTTGTAGGAATACACAAGAATAGAGTCCATTTGTGATTCAAAGGTCCTATCACCCAGGTTTGCGATTTAGACTTTAAAAGGAAACAGTTGGAGGACCAAGTAAGCTGGGTAGTTCTTACCATTAAAACATTTCAATTAAGTATTCAATTCCAAAATATACAGAAGTGTCAGGGATAAACTAGAATTCCTCATACACCACACACTCACGCTGATCCAGGAACTACATGAGTTGTTGGAGATATAAATACACCCATAGTGCACTACTTACTGTCTGCTCATCTTCTTCTTCCCCTTCCAACACAACACAGTGATACAGCAGTCCAGATTTGGTAGTAATTACTAAAATGTTGGGGACACAGGGTAAGCAGAGTATGGCACAAGCATCATAACCATAGTTATCTTCAGCTGCAGGGTGCATAGGCAATGGACCTAACAGCTTTCCAATACTTCCAGAGCTAAAGAAAGAATCAAATATATTTATAAAATGTTGATAGAAATAACCAAGTCCTTCACTTTAAACCATTTTTTAAACTTCTTTCTCCTTTTATACCCTAATTAAAAATGCAACATACTCTCAATGTCTCAACTTTTTCACTTTCCCACTCAATTCCCACTGCTTAGGGGCCTCAACAGGAGAACAGGAGATAATTTGCACTGAGAGGACACTGGCAATGTCTAAAGCCATTTCTGGTTGTTACAACTTCAGGGGGTGGGGGAGGGAAGAGATTATTGGCAGCTGGTAGACAGAAACCAGTGATACTGCCAACAACATCCCCATAGTATAGTCCCTACAAAAATAATTATTTGGCTCAAATATCAATAATGCAGCAGTTGAAAAAATAACCCTCTACAAATTTATTATGGTCTTCATCACTCCACTGAAGTTACTCACTGGGCAAAGTCACCAAGATTGCAGTTGCTATGTGGAAAAGACACTTAACTTGACCTTCTGCATCATTTATCACTGGTTAACATCATTGCCTCAACCCCCTTAACATCTGTTGTAATTATTTCTTCTGGTTCTTCCTTCCTCCCTCTTTGAGCGCACTTTACCAATGTCCTTTTCTGTTTTCTAACTTAAATATGGGCACTCTCCAGGAATTTGTGTAAGCCCTCGCCTCTCACATGAGAGTATATTACATTATGCCTGACTTTATATACTCTATCAACAAACTATCAATATACTCCCTATCAATATACTCTAGTTTGGACTACCAAACCTTTTCTTCTGAAATGTAGCTTATTTTGGGGGCTGAAACCCACATATTTAATTAGACAAACAAGGAATTGATGGTTTAGCTGTGGGAGACATTTAGCTAGAATTAGTATACTGTGCAGTAAGTGTAGTAAAAGAATTTGCAGGGTTCAAAAGAATAAAGGTAGAAATAAATTGAGGTAAGAAAGCCATTAAAAGTAAAATCAATGGGTAAAGAATATAGTCTGGGGAGGAATTATTAGCAGACACTGCAAGTTAGGTAGCAGTATATACAAAATCCTAGAGGCATGAAAGGAAAACAACTAATAGGAAGAAACTTTGCTTAGTATGACAGGAGTGAAGTACAAAGTCAAAACCAAAGGAAAAGTAGCTACTCGGGAGTGGTTTATGAACAGTGTTATATGCCATGTTAAATGCTCAAAATCAATTTGCAGAGTGACAGTGTGTCACCAGAGGTTTAAATTGAGTTACTGAGTTTCACTTTACTAAGACTGATCTGGCAATAGTGAGGAAGACAGCAAGGAAGAGGTCACAATGGCAGTCATGGAAATACTTGAGAATAATAGGCAGAAAAGGATGAGGGGTTAAAGCAAGGAAAAGGGAATGGAAAGAGAGGGTATATACAAGAAACTGTCAAGGTAAAAAAAATCAATAGAATTTTGGAAGTGCATTGGATGTAAGATACAGAAGATGACTTTCAGGTTTTGGATTGTTACTAGGCAGATCATGGTGTGGACAAATGAAGGCCATATGGTAGGGGAATAAGAGATATGGTACCAGAACAGCTACCCAAGAAAGATCATGGGTGAAAGGCAGAGAATACCTTACCATTCTAGTCTGTCTAGACCTTTCATTTTTCTTGTTTTGCATACTCTTTTTCCCCTTTCCTGGAACCACTTCTGTTCTTGTTTCTGCCTACTGAATCCTTTTGGTCCAAGCTTCTGTATTATGATCTCAATCTTCCAAGACCAGTAGGCCAAAACATTTACTTTGTCCTTTACAGAGTGCCCATAGGGCATATTTACAGTGCCCTATGATGACTGCAAATCACACTGTGCTAGTTATTGGATTTTGTTTGACTTTTCAGTATTCAAGGCAAGTAGAGACCTTGCCTTCAGTCTTGTACTCCCATCTCCTGCCACACAGTGGACCCTGAATAAACATCAGTTATTTTATAAATCAATAAAGTATGTTCTACTTTTGGCCTTATGCCCCTCTAGTCACAAACTAAGTCTTCACTGACTCTTAACTCTCACTGTGACAAATGAATCTTTTTCATTATTTTTACTCCATCTTCTCTCAAGTCCTGTATGTCCAAACTATCTATAGACTATTTCCACTTTTTTTTTGAACGACTTATTTATTTATGCATATAACAACTGGGATGTAGGCAAGAAGTACAGGGGGTGAGAGGATTCACCAGAGACAGAGCAGGGAGCAGAACAGGCAGACTGACTGAAACACACTGCTGAGGGGAGCAGCGGGTGAGGCAGGAGAGGTCTGCCTGCGCCATGTGGGTCCCCTCCCTGGCTGGCAGCAGGGATTGAACTCGTGCTGTAGTGGCTGTGGTTTGCTTCATAGTGTGTTGCTTAACCCACTGCACCACCAAGGAGGCCCTATTTCCACTCTCTTGGTCCAATATATGTCAAACTCACTATTTGTAAAAATAAGTCTCCACTCCATACTAGTTGCCCTTCCTAACCTCAATACTTCTGTTAATGGCTCATTCCTTTATCCAAATAACAACTCTTATTGATCGTTCTTTTGAAATATTATGTTTTTCTTATATTACAACCATCATAGTTCAAACTCTTGTGGACCTTATAATAAATTTCTTTTTTAAACGTCTCTCTGCCCCAATCGCTTCCCTACCTATTTTAACCTTTTCTTGCTTAGAAGCCATCACTGGCTTCCTATTACCTTGTTCCTACAGAAAACATTCCACATTCCTTAACTAGGTGCTTAACTGTACCAAATTATCTCTGAACCACTACTTCTAGCTTTATTATTTAATGTTCCTACATGAATTCTCTGCTCTAGCCTCATACATCTAATCATTAGCCTTGTATCACACTTGCATTTCTTCCCACATTCTACTTCAAGTTGGCCTTGGGACTAAATAGTCTTACCCTCCCTTGATGCGTCATTTATTCCCGCATTAAACCTTTAAGTCCCACATGACATCAGTCCTTCTCTATGAAAATTTCCTTCTTCAGTCAGAATGCTCTCTCCTTTTTCTGGTTCTTACTGTCTGTAGCACTAGTATGGCAGGGTTAAGTATCTTTTCACATATATGTGAAAGATACCAGATTACCATGTCTAACCATTCCCATGGAGCCTTGCTTATATAAGCATATATGAAAGTATATAATACTTTCATAGTTGACTAGACTTTATGAAAATAAATTTAATCTTATCTTCAGTGATTATACAAGAATTCTAAAGAAATTTCCCAACTCATATGAGGAAATGAAAGGTCAAATGATCTGTACCAACTCTTTCTTCAAAATATTTATGCTAAGCATTGAATGGCCGCCTCACTTTTGCGAACTCAAAAACATGGATCCCAACTCTATGACAATCTAGAGTTGAAGTTGGGTTCTCATTTGAGGTGGCTTACCTCTTCAACTTACCTGTGTAACAGACTAATATATGTAAGGAAAGTCTCCCCATTCTCATATAGGATGTACAGTGGGTATGCAACTATTTCATCTTTGCCTTTTTGTCCAAATACATTCTTTGGGACTGCTGTCAGTGGCCCAAAGTCAAATGCAACTGCTGTTTCTCCTAGAGATGCAGTATATGCCCTCCTGGAAAGAGATTTAAAAAACAATTTGTTGAAAACAAAATGTCCAATTATAGGAAGTAGGGATGTAATCTATATTCAATAGAATGATACAAAAAATTCAATTAAAAAAAATGATTAAGAACAATGTTAAAACAAATCTCATAAAATTAAGGGAAAGAAGATCATACAATTATACAGAGTTACTTGAAATTTTAAAATAGACAAATCAGAAATATTAATAATATACACATATAAACATAAAGACAAAAAGAAACTGGAAAAAATACAGGAAAACATCAATAGTTATCTCTGAGCCCTACGATCCCTTCATTCCACAAGTAGTTTTACTAAGTACCTACTCGCCTACTCTGAACCAGGCACTGTTATAGATTCTACAAATGCATCAGTGAATTAAACAAAGGGCAGTTAGTGAAAGAGACATACAACAGAGAAGAAAGCAGCACATAACAAAGTCAGTAAATTAGGTTATAAAGAAAAATAAAGAAAGGTAAGAGGGTACTGGTCGAGGTGCTATTTTAACTAGGTGGTCTGGGAAGGACTCTGAGGGGTATTTGAGCAAAGACCTGAAGGTAGTAAGGGAGCAAGTAAGTGGCTGTCTGAGAAGGAGCAGGCGAAGCAGAGGAAAGGACACATGCAAAAACTCTAAAGTGGGAAGGTAGAAGATTGCCTGAGGACTGCCATGGTGGCTGGAACTCAGAGAGCAGGACACAGTGAAAAGGAGAAGCTGGAAGGGGAGTCAGAGGGCAGACCTGTAGGTCCTTTCAGGCCACAGTAAAGACTGGAAAATCAACAGAGTGTGGCAAGCAGGAAGGTAGAAAGTACCTATCAAAGAAGGTAGTGAACTACATAAACTCACTGAAGGGGAGAGAGTACCCTGTTTCACACACAGGCTCTATCAACTCCTAAAGGCAGATATTTTCCCTTTTTTAAAATCATTTACTGAAACTTTCAGTCCTAGGATTATCACAAAAAATCAAAGTGGTGATCCCAGGTGGGTGGCAACAGTGGACTCCTAGCAGAAGCAAATGAAAATCTTCTCTGGAGGAACATCCTCACCCCTAACCTCCCATTCAGGCACTCAAAATTCCCAAACATTAAAGACTGAAGTCAAGTAAACACAAGTTCATAATTAGAGACTGGCAATCACAGGAAGAAGCCACCATGACTGGCAGACCAGTAGAGAGAACAAATACAGATTTGACCTTCCTCCCCTTCACATTAAGGTTTTTATACATTAAAACTATTTTTTAAAAATATTTTATTTATTTATGCATACAAGAGCTGGGGTACAGGCCAGAGTCCAGGGAGGTGAGAGGATTCACCAGAGACAGCCGGGAACAGAACAGGCAGGCTGATTGAAACACACTGCTGAGGGGAGCAGCGGGCGAAGCAGGAGAGGTCTGCTACACCATGTAGGGCCCCTCCCTGGCCGGCAGCAGGGATCGAACTTGTGCTGCAGTGGCTGCGGTTTGTTTCAAAGTGCAGTGCTTAACCCACTGCACCAACAAGGAGGCCCCTATATTAAAACGATTAAACACAGTATAGCTGTATATGAAATATTCAAAGGAATAAAGATCAGAAAAATAAAGAAGACTAGATATGACAAACCATGGAGACATGAAAAGAACTAAATAAACTGGAAATACTACTACTAACAGCTTCCCTCTATATGTACACACCAGGGATGATTCATCATATGAAGGAATTACCAGAAAGACTGATCTGAAGGCCAGAGAATAGGAGTTGAGTTCAAAGGGGATTCTGTTAGTGGTCAAAGTAGCCATGAACTTGCCCTTGAAGTGGGTAAGAAAACACAGAAGAAGCCAGGGTCATGGAGAATCAGAAGGGTTATCTAGAACCCACTCCGGGCTCTGGGACACTAGATGCTGGTCTGGGAGGGAGTTAAGCAAACTGAATAAATTGCTGGTAGGTCTCCAGCCCAACACTTTCGCCTTTTCTACATTTTTGCAACACAACTGATTATTTTATTCAAAACACAACAGGAAATCAATTTCAGTAACTCACATTTTAGTGCTTTCTTGAAAAATGATCCTGTTAGTTGTATAGTGACATTCATATTTTGTAACTTCTTGTGACATATACATTGCCTACTTTTGGTAACTGCTCAAGTTACCAAAAACATGCGAAAGTCACCTCTAGAAAACTTACAATCTGTTAAAATTGTATATATAATCCCAATAAACTAAAATAAAATCGTAACACAAATAAAAACTTACCCTTTATTGAGTATTAGACTTTCTTCTTCTGCTTCTGAAAGTAAAATGATCTTAGTAGGTGTCTGGGGCTCACGTAGAGAGTAAATTCTAGCAATGAAAAGAGAAGAAAACCAGCAATTAAAATTCTCTGTCAGTTCCTCAATGCTCTTTCTCTCCAGTTAATCAGTTCTTGGGAATTTTCCTATCAATTATCAAAACATTTTTTTTTAAACCAAAGATCTTCCCGTTACTGACAAAGTATCCTACTTCAATTGTTCTTTGAAGAACAAGGAGGGTTTTCTTGAGACCTTAAGAAATATTCTCTGTACTTACCAAAACCTTTATCAGGCTATTCTATGACATTGTACCCATTTCTCTTATCCTGTCCTTAGCCACACTCATCTCATCTAGTGTGACTGCTAAGTTTGCCAGCTTCCCTTCTATTATACCCATCTACCTCTATTAGATACAAAGCTCATCAGAGAAGGAAACTTATCTTACTCTTTTTAAAGCACCAACTGGCAGGCAGAGCAAGGGACCTTTAACTTGAAATCCATACATGTTTTGGTTGTATGACAACACAATAGTGTATCATCATATTTTCTTCAGGGGAAGTATAAAATTAAAAAAACATTTTTTTACTGTTCATATAGACCAAAGCAATCTGCAGATTCAGTGTAATCCCTACCAAAATTACAATGGCAATTTTCAAAGAAAAAGAAAAAACAATCCTAAAAAGGTGCAAAACTACTAAAGAGCTCAAATAATCAAAAAATGTTGAGAACAAAACTAGAGGCATTCTGCTCTATACTCCAAAGCTTTCATAACCAAAGCAGTCTAGAATTGGCATAAAAGCAGACCCATAAGTCAATGTAACAGAATACAGAGCACAGGAATTAACCTATACATATATGGTAATTAATTTACAACAAAAGAGCCAAGAATATATAAAAGGAAAAAGGACGAGAATGCTGGAAAACTGGATAGCCACATGCAAAAGAATGTAACTGAACCACAATTTATGCCACACACAAAAATAAACACAAAAGGAATTAAAGATTTGAATGTAAACACCTGAAACCATAAGACTCTTAATAGAAAATATAGGCAGTAATTTCCTTGACATTGGTCATGGTGATGATTGCTTGGATTTGATACCAAAAGCAAAGAGCATAAAAGCAAAAACTAGCAAGTTCAATTACATCAAACTAAAAAGTGTCTCTATAACAACAGAAATGATCAACAAAATGAAAAACACTCTCCTGAATTGAACAAATACTTACAAATCATAAATCTGGTATGATTATGGGTTAATATCCAAAATATCTAAAGAATTCATACAATTCAAGAACAAAAAAAATCCTATTTAAAAATTGGTAGAGGATCTGAATAGATATTAAAAAAGACATACAGAAGACCAACAGATACATGAAAAGATGTTCATCATTAATCATCAGAAAATGCAAACATTTAATGCAAATCAAAACCACAATGCACTATCCCCTCACATCTCTTAGAATGACTGTTATTGAAAAACAAGCAATAATACTAAGTACTGACAAAGATGTAGAGAAAAGGGAACCTTTGTGCATTATTAGTGGGAATGTACTTCTAGGTATTTACCTGAAAAAATCAAAAACACTAACTCAAAAAGATGTCTGCACGCCCATGTTCACTGCAGCACTATTTACAATGGCCAAGTTATGGAAGCAACATAAGTATCCCTCAGTAAATGAAATATACAAAAAATTATTCAAAAAATAGATACGTTATATATATAAAATGGAACATTAACTGGTGATAAGGAAGGAATCTGACATTTGTGACATGGATAGATTTGAAGGTAGAAGAGTTGATTTTTAAAAAATATTCTGAAACAAATTCCAGTCTAAAATTTCAAAAAAAAACCCCAAAAACCAACCTTTTTTTTAACCCAAAACATTTACATTTAAATTAACTTATATTTTTACAACATAAATGACTACTGTTAAAAGGAGACTTTCCAAAAGGCCAGTAATACTATTATAAGAAATCCAATGTGTTTTATATAAAATGAAGACTATCAAAATTGGTCATTTACTTGGTCTGATCCCACTGAGAATTTTTAAAATGTGTTCCATTATCAACAATATGCCAATATGCTCTTTCTCAGCTGCCTACAAGCATTACTGTATTCAAAATACATGAGTATTATATAGTATATTGTAACAGGGAATTATAAAAGTAAATGCAATAGGGCACTGAGTGGGAATTTTTTGTTGCCCCGAAATTGTCAACAGCGTCCAAAAGTTCAGGGAGACAAGTGTTAAATACCCCATGTTTTAAAAAGAACCTTCAGTAACTGAGGCCAGATACCTCCAAGAGGGTTTAATGTGAGGAAGACCTAGACCTACACTATCTTCTCACCACCTCCATTTCCAGCATACATAAAAGGGAAACTATGAGAGTGCATCAAGAGTCCTTACGAATATAGTACCATGTTTGTAATGGGAGGGTATTTGCTTACTCTTTCTTTGTCCCAAACTCCAAAGCTAGTGGGTGGGCAGAGAAGGCTCTCAGAAAAATTACTCAGTCAGATTTAGAGGTACCTGAATAAAGGGAGATGGACATCTCATTTCCCAGTAGAATGTCAGATGTGTTGTAAAAAATGTATAGGTGACCAAGATGAGGGAAGTCTTGGGTGAACCTGTCATATGTAGGGCTGGGAGCCTGTTGTCATTAAATGACATATCTCTTTTCTGAAGGAGGCAGGTTGGAGCACAGTAAGACGGGACTATGGTATTATACACCTAGTTCTCTGTGGTCTTTGAGGGTAGGGAAGAGGATCATGATAGATACCATGGCTTCTTAAGAAAATGCAGGAGATACAAGTTTGGGGATAGTCCATCTTAAGAGAGGGTGCGGGACATGGATAGCTGACAGAATCCATAGGAAACACCGACTCGGTGACGGAGAGAGCAGGAAGCTAAACACTCACCACCAAAAACCACACATACCATCTGTTCAGAGACTACCATATCAACAGAGGCCACTAACAGCAGAGAGAACGAAATTAAACCAGGATTAGGGATATATATCCCCATCCATCTATTGCTGACAGCTCACCTATATGTCTCACCTATACCACTCTTCTACCCCCGCTATCAAGCAGTTAGACCAAGAGGAAGGAGGAGGCAATCACCACCCCCCCACCCCCCTCACTCCTTACACTTTATCCCCTACCTCAAGGTGCTGGGATAGAATGAAGAATCAAGAAGCAGATGAAGCCCTCTCCACTCATTTCAGATCCCTCAAGACTCAGATCTGATCTGTGAAAGGGCCAGGATATAGTTTTGAAATGAAGTTCATGTCAGAGTTTTAAACTAGACAGACTAAGTTTTAATAACTAAAAGTAACCAGAGACCTATATAAGATGCCATTAAGGGAGCAACCATTTGGCATGGAGGTAAGATAGAGCAGTTAGAAGAAGTGATTAGATAAAAAACAAACTGGATATTTGTACCTCCATTAGTAGAGTCTCCCAATAAACTTTGTAATATAAGGTAGATTCACCTGGAAAGTTAATTAATAATAGAAATGCTATAGGATTAGGACATTTAATCACAAAGTATACACCTTGGGAGGGGCTTTAGAATTTATCAAATCAAACCTGCAAATTTTACAAATCAGAGACTGAGGCTGCCCCATAGACAGACATGGTATCGGGACAAGAATTCTAATTTCCCAATCCTCACTTATATTTTCTTACTCCTAAACTACATTACATCCAAATGGATGACATAATGGAGATGGTCTTGGAAAGACTATTCTAACATACTTAAAGTCTGATTAGTAAAGGAAGAGATTGGAGGCAGGAAGACCAGAGTATAGCAGTAATTAAGGCATGTAAGTGAGGACGATTAGGCCATTCTTAGATGATTGAGAATAGTGTACAAGAGCCATCCTAACATCATGATTCATTTTGCGGTACCCTGAGCTGTAAACTGGCAAAGAGAAATATACTCAAAGTTACAAGAGATAAAAATAAAACGTACCTTATTACATTGTCTGATGTTAACAGTACGATGTGGGGATCCAACATTTCACTTGGATACCAGGCAGCATGCTTTAGAGTCAGAGAGGTAGAACTGGTGAAAAATCTCTCAGCAATTGGAGTGGTACTAAAATAAAGACAACAATTTTCCAAAACACATTGTGTAGAACTTGGATGAAAAACCTTCTAAAGGAAAATCTATTTTAACACTCTGTTCTCCTTTCCTTCAAATTTCTTTCTCCTAAATCTTGTTAAGAAAGCATTCTAGGGCCTCCCTGGTGGCACAGTGGGTTAAGCAACACACTATGAAGCAAACCGTAGCCACTACAGCACGAATTCTATCCCTGCTGCTGGCCAGGGAGGGGACCCACATGGTGTAGCAGACCTTACTGCTGTGCTCACTGCTCCCCTCAGCAGTGTACTTCTGTTGATCTGCCTGTTCTGCACCCCGCTCTGTCTGTGGTGAATCCTCTCACCCCCCACACCTCTGGCCTATACCCCAGTGCTTGTATGCATAAATCAATCTAAAAAAAAAAAAGCATTCTAGTGAGTATCAAAGATCAAAATAAAAATATTTTCTAAATTATAAAGTATTTTATACTATATAGGTGACTTTAGTATGATTTTATACTATATAGGTGACTTTAGTATGATCCTTTCATAACCTAGTAAGGAAGCTACAAGGGCAGAAATTATCTTTCTGATTGTGGAAATGAGGACATAAATGTTTAGAAAAGAAATATTTTAAGGAAATCAAACCTGTAAGTAGTGGAGGTAATGATGGGTTTATACTTGATATCTTTTCAAATTTTGACTTTCCTACACTTGTTAAAAAAGAAAACAATGCAAAAATAAAACTTAGTTTAGGTTCATAAAAAACAGCTTTTTTTGGGCCTCCCTGGTGGCTCAAGGGGTTAGGTTGTAGTACCATAAAGCTATCCACAGCCATTGCAGCATAAGTTTGATCCCCAGCCAGAGAGGTGACCCACATGGCACAGCAGACTTCTGTCTCACACTGTTTCCTTAAGCAGTGTATTTCAGTGGATCTGCATGTTCTGTCCCCCACTCTGTCTCTGGTGAATCCTCTCACCCCTGCACCTCTGGCCTGTACCTGAGTTCTTGTATGTATAAATAAATAAATCTTCAAAAAAAAAAAAAAGGAAAGAAAATTGAAAAAAAGAATCTTATTTGTACCTACTTGACAAATGACCTTACTTGCAATGTGATCACTCATACAGGATAAATACTGTAAGTATTAACATTACAAGACCGTCTAGAGTACTCTAATGTTCTAACAGAAGCATAGTGAACATACCTTAAAAAACAGAGATCTGGAACAATTTTCTGCATGTATTACAAAATAAATAGATAAACACTAAATGGAAACATAACTTACCTACAATTCACTGTTGATTTTCCACCTTCAAATTCAGAATTCTTCCCCCATCTTTTAGGTAATTCTAATACCATTAGCCCTTTTATTCCTATAAGTGCTATATGATGTTGCGTTGGACTTAATAAGACTTGATAGATTTCAAATAGAGGTGGATTTATGCAGAGCAATCTCTGAAAATGAAAACAAACTGGTCAAAATAGTTAATTTTAATAAAAATATATGTGGCAGTTGCTTAAAAAATACAGTAGTATTACTTTTAGTTTTCTATAATTATAGGATAATAGCTGATGAAATACTTTTAACTATTTAAATTAGAATGTTATGTAAAATACAACAGCTTTTCTTACCTTGATATCTAGATAGTATATATAATTTCTACTTTTATGATTAAGTTCCAGTTTATTATTTCAGTCTCAATTCACCATTCTCCACTTGTAATTTATACTGAGATTAATTTGTACTTTTGGGAATTATGCTTTGTTATGCTTCTCTCTTAGCATAACTGTTCCTCTTCCTGCAATGTCCTCATTTTCCTTTTTGCCTTTGGCTAAGATGTTCTTTGAGATTCACCTTCTATGTACTTTCCTCCAGAGAAACCATGATCTTTTTGGCCGGTAATAAGTTGACCTTTTCTATATTCCTAAAACACACTTTGTATAACACTATTAAAGCTCTTATCACCTTGTATTCTGTTCTTCTGCTTGCTTATCTCACTCATATAACTATGAATTACTTGAGATCTGTGTTTTCATCTCTGTATCCTTAGCATAGTATATTAATGTGGTGGCAGGAAGGAGCACAGAGCAAGTTCTCGATGATTCAGGCAGACGGGTCAAAGAAAGGAGTCCTGAAGCCCTTGGTGGCTTTTTTAAATCTTTTATTGCGCCATTATATCAGTGACGACTAGGTACATGGCAGGCATGGGTGCCGGGCTTCCTAGCCCCCTGGCACAACTCACTCTCTTGGTTGCTCTGGTCTTGTTCTGCTGGTGTCCTCTGATGCTGCCCTTAAACACCCAAGTCTAAACCCCAGGTGTGCCCACTTGCGCATGCCCACTGAGGCATGCGTGCAGAACTGCAGGTGTCCATCATTACACCAATGGCAGAAGGTTGGAAAAGCCTGATCCTTTTCTCTGACCCTACAATGACTCTCAATATGTGAATTCTCATATTCACATATTCATATAGACAAAGACGTCAGAAGTATTAATGAATGATAATTATTATGTTATTTAGAAATAGTACAATGAGAGAGAGATTAGCTTTAAGAGCTTCTGCAGCAAATGGAGTGGTGCTTAACCTTTGCAGGTTTAATACAGAACAGTGATATGTTCAGGAGGTTGTGATAAGCTGTTTGTTTCAGCATCATATACCCTAAAAAATTTTGCTTTTATTTGTATTTCTTTCTTCTCTCATAGCCATCTCAAATTCTCATTTTCTTTTCTTCCTATTTTATTTTAAAGATTTTACTTATTTATGCATACAAGAGCTGAGGTACAGGCCAGAGTCGTGGGAAGTAAGAGGATTCACCATAGACAGAGTGGGGAGCAGAACAGGCAGATCGACTGAAACACACTGCTGAGGAGAGCAGCAGGCGAGGCAGGAGAGGTCTGCTGCACCATGTGGGTCCCCTCCCTGGCCAGCGGCAGGGATTGAACTAGTCGTGCTGCAGTGGTTGCGGTTTGCTTCAAAGTGCGTTGCTTAACCCACTGCGCCACCAGAGAGGCCCTCTTCCTATTTACAATAACAAAATCATGAGGCTACAAATTATTGCTTACCCTTATATATGGAGAGGAAAACTTAAGCCAAATCCTTTCAGAAAAGACTAGATATACTGAGTATAATGAAATTTCTACTAATTGTTACTAATGCTGTAAGTTTGTTTTTTGTTTGTTCTTTAGCTGCTCTAATCAAATTATTTTCTTCTGGTGAGTGGTTCTCTCCTGCCTTCACATGTTTCTGCCCTAATCAAGTAATTATTTTCTTCTGGTGAGTGGTTCTTTCCTAGCTTCTCAACCTACATTTTCTGCTTGATTTTGAGTCTACCTCAAACAGAGGCCACTTTTCTTCTGTTATATATCGAATACATTATAGAATCTATTCTCTTTAGATCACTTGTGATAATCACAGTATTTTGATGTGGCTTTGTTTTGAAAGTCATTGCTTTGTTAACACTAAAGCTTTGTTGTGGAGCTCTGAGTTTCTGGAGAATTAATGGTCATTCAGAAAGTCATTAATTTTTACTGAGAACTTACACATTCCAGGTGCTCTGTGAAGCACTGGAGATAATAAAATTAAATAAGGCAGACACAGTCCCTACTTTGATGCTCACAGTCTATTAAAAGCATATAGACAATAAATAATTCAATCATAACTGGGTTAAACGCTGTACAGTTCTAGGGTGCTCTTGCTGTGCATCTGAAAATTACTCCTGTAAATGAAATTTTACTGCAAATAAAACTAGACTTTTGACCAATAATCTGTAGAAACACTGCTGGAATCTTTGCTAATCATTTCTCATCAACAAGAATCACATAAGGGCACACAAAGACTTAGTATGAGTGCCAAACTTTTAATCGTCAACGAGAACCAACTTATTATAAACAGTTCCATAAAGCCATGTATGATCACAGTAAGTCTTGATTACTTCTTAATCTGACCCAGTTTCACAGGCTGTTGGATTATCAAAAACAAACAAAAAACCCCTCTCAATTTGGGGGGTAGTCTAATATTCTCAATGGGAAAATAATTCACCAGGGATTCCTCCACCATGTCACACACTAAAGTGCTTTGTCTGTTACCTTATTTCGTGCTCAAAATAACCCCCAGAGCATAGGGTTATCCTTTTCATTTCACAGGTTACTCACGACCAATTAACTGAAAATAGCAACTCCACCTACATTCTGTCTCCTAACTCTGCTTTGTCTTTCTTCCGAGTACTTGCATTACTGGTATTTTACTTACTGGTCCTTCCCTTCCTTCAGGCCCCAAGAATTTCAGCATCCTGAGGGCATGAGTTCCTGTAACAGGGGTCACGGTGTGGGGGTCGAGAGGCACTTGTCAGAGTAATGAAAATGGGAAAGAGAGACTTCCAGAGGTTATGTGGCCACGCTAGAGCGTCACGAAAACACAGACTTTTCCACTTGAGGTGGGCCTGGAAGCACACCTACCAGATGACGAAAGAGGATGGAAAGGGATTAAAACTAGCTGAGAGCCCATCTGAGAGTCATTTCCAAGACCAGCACGACCGTACCTGGTACCGGGAGAAGGAAGGGTCTTCGCCGCTGCCGCTGAGTCCCCGAAGGCGAATGACTAAGAAGGAGCTGCCTTCTCCGTCCCACAGAAAAAGCTCTCCGCCAAGGCCTAACACCAGGTTTCTCGTCAGCAACTGCTGCGGCACTGAGGGCGACGAAGGCAATGAAGAAGAGACTTGTTTCTCAGTATCCGCTGGCCTTTGTTTTTTCAGTCCTTCTCGAAGTCGCAAGAACGCAACGTGGTTAGGAAGCCAGGTCTGCCACAACACCCCGTCAGCATCGAGTCCCTCGGCTGCCGCCATCTTGGCTCAACTGTTCTTCTTACTCCAGTTGCTCTGCCCGCCCCTAGTGCAGCCAATCCTCGGCCAGCCGTCCACTACCTCAGCCAATCATCAAGCAGACGCCCCGGAAGCACAAGACTAGAGTTAGAGGCGGGGCGAAGACGAAGCCAGACTATTAGGCAGGGGGAAGGCCAGTTAATCATTTATTCAAAAGCCAAAGGGGGTGGGACAAAAAGGTTGGCAGGGCGAGGCTTCTTTTAAGAAAGCGTTGGGGCTACGGGACGTGTAGTTCTTGGAGGAGAGCCCGCGACTTGTGTATCTAGTTGCCTATGGGGGCCTCCCCCTGGGTGAAATTAGACGTAGAACACCTCCCCCCAGGATTTAGTCACTCAATAATTAAAGAAAAAAGGAATAAGACAAAATAAACTTCCTTAACCCACGTGAATTGACTTCACAAATGTTACTACTTCAGCCACTCATCTTTCCGTTGCCCAAATCCGCCTCAGCTGGGAAAGACGACACTTCCCAGAATTCCCTGCTATCTAGTTCGCGCAGCACCCAGAAACTACAGCTCCCAGAGTTCGGTGCGCTCCAAGGAGGCGGGCGCAACTCCGGCGAAAAGGCTATGGCAGAGCCCTCGGATTCTCGGCATCGCTTGCAGTACAAGCAGGTGGGCTCGCCACCCTGGAAAGAGGCTTTCAGACAGGTAAGTGTGCGGTTTAGGAAACCTTGCCTGGGCTCTAGTTACTTCTCTAGCTCGTCCCTGGAACCACTCTCCCCCGTGCCTTCGCCTCAGCCCTGACAGGTAAGGCAGATATTGGGGAACTCCTGGTCGGTGAAAGTGGATCTGGAATCCAGGGCTCCCTCTGGGCCTTGGCCGCCTCCCTGCCGCCCTTCTCCCTCTTAACCCTACCCGCCCCGCCGGAGCTTCTCGACCCCTGTATTAGCCTGGGCCGTCCCGTCCCCGGAAACTTTAATTTTGGGTTTGCTTTAAATGTGAGTGTGCTCATAATCGCGTGTCTGCACGGCTGCAACAGCACCTGCAGTTGTTAGGTAGGTGGGCACAGAGAGAAGCACTCGCTATACATACCTCATGCGAGAAAGAAATTATTCATAGTCCTCGGGATGTAACTGAGCCTCGGAGAAGCCTCAGTTATTAAATCTTAGTAGCGCCGTGCTCTTTGTTCAGTTCTGACTTAGTCTGAACTCAGCATGGTGCCTGTAAACAATACTGTCTACCTCGCTAGGAATCCCTAAAGTAGTGGGATATGCCAGGAAAATAACGTTAGAAATGACTGTTTAAAGCAGGGTTTCTCAACCGTGGCTATTGATATTTCGAGGGAGATAAATCTTTGTGTTGGGGTGCATGTTCTGGGCAATATATGTTTAAGAGCGTCTCTGAGCTGTACCTAATAGAAATCCTGCAACTAGAGCTGTAATAACCAAAAATGTCTTCAGGCATTATCAACTGTCCCTTGGGGGACTAAATCACCCCGAGTTGAGGACCACTGTTGTACAGGGAAGCAACTACTGTAGCTATATCTAGAGCAGCAAGTATTTAGAAGCAACCTAAATGTCCCACAAATAGCACAGTGGATGTTGGGCTATTATCACTCAATCTTTAAGAAAGTTGGCATTGAAGATAGAATGTGAAATATGGTGATTTGGAAATACATGAACAAATGATATTTCACTTATGTAGTTGTGAATAAGGACTAGAAAGGAATATTTAAAAAAATAGTCTTATTTAAGGTTGTAGTTGAGATTTTGTTTATAAATGTTCTTTAATGGTTTAACAACTAACTAGGAGGTTTTTTTTTTTTTTTAATGGAATTGCCTTTTCTTTAAAAAAAAAAAAAAGGGCAAGAAATTAATCTTTCTCCTTTTTCCAAGGGATGCCTGGAGAGAATGAGAAACAGCCGGGACAGGGTCTTGAACAGATACCGCCAGACTGGAAGCAATGTACCAGGGAGAATGCAGAAAACGCTTCTTGTGCAAGAGGTGATGGAAGAAGAATGGAATGCTTTACATTCAATGGAGAGCTGTCCAGAGGCCTTGACTCAGGTCAGGCTGGAATAGAGACCTACTGTCTCTATATATTTTTACCCAAGTCTTCTAACCCCATCTACCTTCTAGCCCCCAATCAGGAGTCTAACTATCTTTAACCCAGATTCTTCTACTTTTAATGTTAGATTCTTCTAGATTATTGACTCCTAAATACCAGAATGTTGATTATGACATGTAAGTGACAAAAGTGTCATAATCACTTATGAAATGAAGAATAGATTTCATTTGTTGGCGTAACCCCTGGAAATTTTAATTTAGTAGGTATGGACCAGGTCTCCAGAAACTTTTTTTGTAAATATTTTTTATTGAGTTAATATTGGTTTAGATCATTATTTGTATTATAGAAGTGTAGGATCCCCCTCTTCAGGTGTTGCTATAGTGCATGTACCACCAAAGAACCCACAGCCCCCCTCCATAGACCCTGTACCCTTCCTTTCTTTGTTCTTTCCCCTCTCCACTTCTCTCTCTTCCCAGGAACCTTTTTTAAAAACGTCTCTAGAAAATTTCTGATTCTAATCTCAACCAGAGTTGGGAACTGGGTGTGAATAGGAAATCATTTACCATGTATCAGAAAGAGCATTGAATAGAAAGTCAGAGTTCTAGAATTCTGGTCCTGGTTTTGCTTCTGACTCTTAACTCCATTCTGCTTCTTTGAACTTTGGTTTTCACATCTATAAAATCAAGGAGATACTATTGTTAGTATTGTGAGGACTATATAAGAAAATAATGTGGGGCCTGCTTTGAAAACACTTAGGCTGTCTATACTGATACCGTGTTATTTGGTGCTTTGTACATGCCCTGTGTTATGCCAAATATTGTGTTATATAATCACAAATAGTGCTCATAATAACTAACACTCTTGGGTACATTTTGTTCCTACTTTACAGAGGCCCAAGCTGAGGTTTATAGAAGTTAGGAACTTTCCAGTGGACACAGTTTTGACAGAATCACATACTTAGCAGTTCTCTAAAATATGATGCTCTTTTATTACTGGGTAGTTTAATCATTCGTTGATGACTTCTCTGCATGACCACATTACCCCATTGTCTACAATATTTGGACTGATTTCCTCAGGTAAACCTGGGATCCAAGTATGAATTATTGTGGGGTTGTCAATTGACTATAACTTCAAACCACTGATGACCGCACTTGCCTCTTGCAGTTGGAGGAACCAATGGACCTGTCTGTGTTGGAAGAAATTCAGCAGGAGCTGATTGACCAAGGTGACCCTTGGGAGTAGTCCTTAGATCATATCTTCTCTAATGCTGACCTTTTTTCTAAGCAGGATTAGTTCTTAGCTATTTTTCTCTATCCATCTTTTTGCTGACTTAGTTCCTATTATCTGTAAAATAGAAACAAAAATCTACTCTCTAAGTTTGCTTGTAGGATTAAATGATGGTTGAAGATTTAGAGCAGTACCTGATATGAAAAAAGCTTTCAATAAACAATAGTTGTTATTATGGAGATACAAAACCAGACTACTAAGATTCACTTCTTAGCTTTACTAGTTTAATTTATGTGACTCTGGGTAAATATATAATCTCCCTGTGTCTCAGTTTCTTTACCTTTAAAATAAGAATAATCATAGTGAAGATATTAATATACATAAAGTATTAACATTTGACACATAGTAAGTACCATCTAAGTGTTGTGATGATTGGTATTACTGGTTTTTTGGGGGGGATTAAAAATATTTTATGGGCTATGATTGGATCACAACAGGATACTTGTGATTGGTATTATTGACTTCAATTAAATTGTAAATTCTTGAGTTTTGTCTTATTGGGCTTTTTTTATTTTTGATTTCTATTTATTTATTTTTAATGATTTATTTATTTATGCATACAAGAGCTAGGGTATAGTCCAGAGGCAAGGGAGGTGAGAGGATTCACCAGAGATAGAGTGGGGAGCAGAACAGGCAGACGGACTGAAATACACTACTGAGGGGAGCAGCGGGTGAGGCAGGAGAGGTCTGTGCCATGTGAGTCCCCTCTTTGGCCTGGGATTGAACTTGCACGCTGCTGTGCTATGGGTGCTTCACAGTGTGGCGCTCAATCTGCTGCACCACCAGAGAGGCCCTATTGGTGTTTTTTTTTTTAATAATTTATTTATGCATAGAAGAACTGGGGTACAGGCCAGAGGTGTGGGGGGTGAGAGGATTCACCAGAGACAGGGTGGGGAACAGAACAGGCAGATTGACTGAAATACACTTCTGAGGGGAGCAGACCGTAGTCTGCTGCGTCATGTGGATTATCTCCCTGGCCAGGGATTGAACTCGTGCTGCAGTGGCTGCAGATGCCTCATAGCGTGGTGCTTTTAACCCCTTGTGCCACCAGGGAGGCCCTGTTATAAGGATTTCCTGTGTTTTGTTGTACTCAGTTACAAGGACATTCTGAAGGAGAGGCTGGCAAATTTTTCTGTGAATATTTTAGATTCCATACCATCTCTGTTGCAACTACTCAACTCTGCTATAGTGTAAAAACCAGCCTCAGACAATACATAGACAAATCAGCATGGCTCTATTCCAGTATACATTTGTTTACAGAAATAGAAGGTGGGCTGGGTGTAGCCTGTGGGTTATGGTTTGCTGACCCCTCTAACTAGAGCCTGTACTGTGAATGCATGACGAGTAGGGACCAGTCTTTTTTATTTTTGTGACCTTTCCTATCACTGACTAGGTATTGTTGTGTCAGGTTTGCTGAGTGAGCACACAGTATCTGAACAATTTAGACTTTGAGTATATGGGTATTGGGGAATAAATCACTTTAGACTCAGCAGGGTAGGCCTCCTGTTAGAAGTTTTCAGGTGGCCCTGGAGACCCAACACTCTCCTCCTATGGCCTTCAGAGATGTAGGGTGGGTACCCAACAAGATGAAGCTAGCCTGATGGAGCAGTAAATATCTAATGATTAAAGCATGATTTTTACCCTAATTTTTCTCTTGAAGGAAGCCTTTGGAGGTGTAGTTTAGCGTTAAAGGCACGGTAGTCTGAATGGAGCATGGTAAAGTACTCCAACTGTCCTTTGTCTTGCAGAACAGTCTATCATCAGTGAGTATGAGAAGAGCTTGCAATTTGATGAAAAGTGTCTCAGCGTCATGCTGACTGAGTGGGAAGCAAACTCCCTCATCTGTCCTGTGTGTACAAAGTAAGAGTTTTCAGAACCTTTTCAGCATTTTTGTTTCCCACCCCCACTCCCCACTCCAAGGTGAGTGGGTTTCCCCTCATATTTGTTGCTTGGGAAGGTGTGGAGATCCAGGTCTCCTGGCCGTGATGCTCTGGGATCCCAATTCTACTTCTAGGTACAACCTGAGAATAGCAGGTGGTGTGGTCATGTGTCAGTGTGGCCTATTCATCCCCTCTCATGTAAGTGTTCCGCACAGATTCTGTGTCACCTCTTCGACAAAAATCTACTTCTTAACCTTCAGTGGTGTGCTGGAGCCAATTGTGTGATGTATCTCTTCCCAGCTTCACGTTGTGTTCACACTGGTGGCTTGAAATCAGCCATGGTGAGAATATAAACAACGTGGAAATTGGCAAGCGCTAAAAATTAGTTGTAATTCCTTGCTTCCCTCTTTTCCCCAGAGCCATTTGTTGAACACCTATTAACGTAGCATTGCCTAATATCTTCAAAGGGAGCCCAGTTTAGAATTGGAAACGCTTAGTATCTGATTTTCTATAAAAATTTCCCCCACATAAAGACATGTGGATATTCAGAATCTCAACTTCAGCTGAATACAGAATGAGGCGTCTTACTTGACGTGATGGGGAGTGGAAGTTTGCCAGTTGGTTAATGGCAAATTATAAAATATGAAACATAGTAAGTTTCAAACACATAAGTTTGTTTGCTAGTCTTTTAGCAGGGCTCTGCTGATTGGACACCTAAGTCCATTTTTTGGTTGTTTTGTGTTTCTTTTAAACAGAAACCATTCTAGTACTACAGCATCCGGAACTTCCAATTCTGTTTCTATAAAAGTGCATCGAGATGCTGGGTACACACCTTTAGGCTTTTTCCTCACCACCTTTTGTCTAATCCAACAACCTTTTTTTTAAGCAACCCAGCTTTTTGAGTATTTCCTAAACATTCCATTTATTATAAAAATAATCTTTTATTCTCATTGGTTTACATAGTATGTAATTAAATTACATTAGCACATTCAGTGATCACAAACAGATCTGGGCCCAAACAGTGCTGGATCTTGGTAAGGATTCACTCAGCCCATGGAGGCAGAGCGTGAGGGAGGCTGGAAGTGACCTACCAGCACACTGGGTGTTTCCAGTGTGATGAATGAGTGTGTTTCATGGCGGGAGTGGAGAGCGTTGGTTAATCTGGACAGGCAGAGAATGCTCATCTTCTTAGCACAATCAGGAGCCCATTTCTAAAGGTCCATGGAAGCAAGCCACCACAGTTAGCCAGTTACACAGGGATATTGGTTGACTTAGGAATCAGAATTTTCAGCCTATTGACTATGATTTGGTTGTAGTTTAAATTTCTTATTTTTCAGTCTCCAGAGCTGACAGAGCAGAAACTCCGCGCCTGTTTAGAGGACAGTGTGAATGAGCACAGTACACACTGTCCCCACACACCTGAGTTTTCACTCACTGAAGGGACAGAAGAAAAGGCCAGTCTTCTTATGAGCTGTCTGGTAAGCCTGCCCTGGGGCCCTGTGGTATGAATGGTTCAGTGGTTGGTTTTACCCACCGTGTTAGAAATAATAGCTTAGAAATAGGTGATTGTTCAAAAATACAATCTAGTTTCTGATCATCTAGAACGGCTTGCAGATTCTCGAACATGCAAGTGCTCTCAGGCCTCCGTGCAGTTCAGTCTGGAGTGCCTCTGGCTTTCCGAACTCAGCTCAGGGATCATTTGTACAAATGCTGGGTACAGCAGCAATATACCAAAGTAGTCAAATCAGCCCCTCACACAGAATCGTCCAGGCTCTCCTTGGGTTTCCACTGTGTCCCGTTCCTATAACATCGCTGCAGTTGGTGTCTTTGTGAGGGCAAGAACCACATCTTTACCTTTCCTCCCAATCCTTGGCACGTCAGAGGTGCCGAACATTTGTAGGCATGGGTTGAAGTAGAGGGGAGAGAGTAGAAAGCTCACAGGTCAGGTGGTTTTAAGCTTCTGCTCTCTCTGTGAGATGAACAAGTGAGGCACCTGCAGCGTAGTGGAGCAAAACTGGAGTATGGAGCTCCTTCAGTGTGAAAGTTCCAGACCAAGTGCTTGAGGGAAAGGGGAGGGCAACTGGAGAGGAACTCGAGTGGTGCTGAATGTGCAGCTGCAGCCACAGCAGGTGTCATGGACCCTGGTGGCTCACTCTCCTGACCAGCAGCACACAGGAGCACAGACCAGAGCAGCAGTGAGGCCAACTGGAGAGGGAGATTTGGAAGGAGAGTGCTTCCAGCAGCTGCAGGGACATGACTGACAGTGCTGGCTCCAGAGAGGGCAGGGAGACCGTTACTGGGTATGTGTGTGGAGGGTTTATCATGTGAAAGATGAGAAACAGGAGGACAAAATTGTTATTAGGCTACCCCCATGTTCAGCATTTTGAAAGGTAGTTTATTTAAAATGCTGTCGAGTCCCACTGTGCCAGTCAAGTTCTGGTTTCACTGGAGGGGAAATCAAGGACCGTGGGTTCGAGGTCCAGTGCGATGGCTGTAGGGTGATGCAGATAGGTATGGGTTAAAGATGATAATGTGTATTTCATAAGGATTTGGAATATTTGATGAGAGGGACAATGGTTCCAGAGTGAGCATGGAAATGGAATGTGCTAGACCACCAGAAAGCCACATATATATCCTATGGCTGCATAAATAGCCAAGATTGAAGACAAGTGTTCTTTAGCCTAGTGGTGGGGCTGAGCTGTCAAGAAATCATGCACCAGTTTTTATTGGGCCTCCAAGTTCGAATTCTGCTTGTAGTAGGCACACTGGGTTTGTATCTCCTTGTGACACATTCTTTTTCATCCTGCTTTAAGTAGAAGGCATTCACCTCCCTGCTGGGCCATAAAAGCACCCCTGCTGTCAAGTTTGAATGATCTTTCTGGTCACCAATTTCCTGAACATGAGCATTTGGAAGAGACTGCTGCCCATGGCTTCAAAGGCAGTAGTAGTTCTGTAGCTGCAGGACAGGTTAGCGAAGCCCAAGAGCAGAGGTTGTCCGTGGCCTCTTTGACACAGCTGAATTATCCCATAATTGTAACTGAACCTCAACATCCCACCTGTAGGGATTGTAACTGTATCTTAAATACCCTTACTGATAACTTTTTTTTTTTTAAGATTTATTTATTCATGCATGCAAGAGCTGGGGTACAAGCCAGAGTCACAGGTGAGAGGATTCACCAGAGTGGGGAGCAGAACAGGCACACTGACTGAAACACACTGCTGAGGGGAGCAGTGGGCCAGGCAGGAGAGGTCTGTTGAGCCATGTGGGTCCCCTCCCTGGCTGGAGGCAGGGATTGAACTCCTGCCGCAGTGACTGTGGTTTGCTTCATAGTGCGTTGCTTAATGCACTGTGCCACTAGAGGCCCCTGATAACAACTTTTAACCATGTATTGAGCAGCCTTCCTGGTGGCCTAGGGCTCAAGTTTCAATGCTGTCACTGCTGGGGCCGGTGTTTGATCCCCAGCCAGGTTGCTGACCCACATGGCACAGCAGACCTCTCCTGTCTCACCTGCTGCTCCCCTCAGCAGTACATTTCAGTAGATCCGCCTGTTCTGCTCCCTACTCTCTCTGGTGAATCCTCAGATACCTCACACCTCTGACCTGCACCCCAGCTCTCATATGATAAATCTTCAACCATATACTGTATTGAGATGACTTTCACGACAACATACAGCTGAAGCTGACTTCTTTCTATTTCAATCCAGGCTTGTGATACTTGGGCTCAGATCCTCTAGCACCAGCACTGACTCATCAGTCTACTGGGTTGGAAACTGGTTTCATCTGAGAAGGGGCCTTGTAAATACAAACCTTTTATTTATAACTTATTTTGTATTAAAACTTCTCACATGTCTGTTTTTGGTGGTTTGTTATACAGGTTGAAGGGGAGGGAACAGAAATAGAAAAATCACCTTGGAGGAGATAAACTGATTTTATTGTCCATCATTGTTATACAAAAATCTAGAAATAACAGATCTGTAGAGAAGAAACAAATGAATAGTAAATAAGGTCAACAGAAATAATTTATATTTGAATTACTTTCCATGATATTAGGATGAAAACCATTTCAAAGTACACCTGTCTGGCTAGAGTGGCTATTGTTCACTGGCCAAAGCGTGCCATAAAATCAAGGTGTTCAGCATTGTGTCTCCTCTATTGGCTCTTGACAAAACCTTTGAGGTCTTCAAGGAAAGAAATATACTCCTGGTGCTCCAGGGCTGTGCTGAGCTCCACCAACTCATCTGCGAAAGCGTTGTCCACCCCTCGGTCCGCAAGGAAATCCATCAGGTGGTCATACAAAGCCTAAGGAGAAATATGATGTGGATTAGTTTAAGAGAAAAAGCACTTCTTCTGTAATACATTAAAATGCTACTTTACCTCCTTCTGGGCCAGGACAGGAACACCCCCATCTTATCGAGCACTCACCCAGTCCAGAGAATCTGTGTTCAGTGTGTAATTCGTGTCCTTCCATTCAGACTCGCCAGTGGACTGAAAGCTCACTTCCCTGATGGAGAAAATGTCACTCTCCTCTTCTTCTTCTTGTCCAACCTGGTAGTATTTGGGGAAACAGAAGGGTTTTCCACGACAAGTCAGGTTCAGCAAGAAAGGAACTACTACTCAGAGGTTGAAATTTATCACATTTTAACCTTACTCCCTCATCAATTCCTCTGCTTTCCTGGTCTGAGTCAGAAAATGTCAGTATCTGCTAAAAGAGACCAGAAAGGTTGCAGGAAGCACTGCCTCTCCCCTGGAGTTCAAGGGGCAGGCATGCCCCACCGCGTACATACCTCATCCTCTGGGTAGTGACAGTCTAGCACAAGGGCCTTCTTGCCGTCATTCTTTATAACTTCAACCACAAAGTTCGGAGTGGATGTTAATTCAGGCTGGGGGAATAAGAGTGAATCAGTATAAGCTACTGTCCACAGGGGTCTCTAACAGGTCGGGGGGGGGGGGGTCTGATGACCACCACTATGAGCATATTTAGTCATTTAACAAAGTCTTACCCTATAGTGCTCCCAAACAAGCAGCCTAGACTCTTTCACATGCAGTATAACAGTGTATTCAGAACTCTTGTCGACTCTTTCTAGAGTTCTAGATGGTTTTGCAGGTAGAATATCATGTATTTAGTTCAGTGTTTCACTTCTGGTGCATCTCACCAGTTGAAAGAGCTGACTTAACCAAGGTCTCCTCCTTCCAGGTTTTAGAAACCTCCCTTTACTTTGGTTGAGGATCAAAGGCAGTGCTTCTGGCCAGCGGGCCATCCTAATGGCTAATACCCTTCGAGGGTGAGGTGTTCAGTGTCAGGAAGAGCCTAGTCAGTGTGACTGAGAGATGCACACCAAGAAGCTGTGCTCAGTGTTAAGTCAGGAGGATACCGACGTCTGCTCACTCCGAAAGTCTAGGGACCCAGTGGCCCTCCTACCAGCTGGTTTCTAGACCTGGCACAGTACTCCCTAAACTATCAGAAGACCACCAGTTTCAATCAAGATGGTCTACAACCTCCAATAAATACATATATACATAAATAAAAATAATTAATTAAAAAAAACCTCTCCTTGCCAAAATCACTGCTGTTAAGAAGTTCTTGCAACCGCGGTTAGGTGGCTGGCGTCTATAACAGGGCCATCTGCTACTTGGAAACGCTCCAAACAGTAATCTCTAAGAGCAAACATCTCCCTATCAGGGGAAGGGGCAAGACAGTTTCAATCCTTTCCATTAAGAGAACCCAGGCCAATATAAAGCCTAAGCCTGCAGACAGCAATTTATTTAGTTCCTAGGAGAGGAAAGGGGCCACACAGTCCTGGAGCTAAAGCCGGCCAGAAGCTGCTCTTCACAAGCACTTCCCAAGTCAAGTCCCAAGGATGGCTGTCCTTTGCCTTCTCTCTCTCCTGGAAGCATTACAGGAATGAAAAGGGGGAAAAAAAAAAAAAAAGGAAATGCTCCTTCTCCAAGCCCCTGGAGTAAGTAGCCTGTCAGAAGTCTGAAGTGAAGGCTGGTTACAGTGTTACAAGCTCACCTCCTGTTCTTCAACCTTCTGCCCTTGGGGCTGCTCTTCCTCCCCATCAAAAGTTGGTGGGATGCTATTGTTAATGTTGAAAGTGACAGTGATCCTAGGAAGACAAAAGGGAACAGTATAATCATCTGAATTACTTACAGAAACAAGAGTAGCCCTGGCCCCAGGAAGGGAAGGCCTCACAAAGAACAGTATGCTGCAGTAGTCACTCTTTATACAGCACTTGTGGGAAGTTTTATAATCACAAAACAGGCCAGAAACATCAACTATTGACAATTTTAAGGTGTAAGAACCGTCACCTGACAAATCATATTCCAAATTTGAGTCAAAATCCCAGTGAGGTGAGATTTGGAACTAGCACTGCAGGGCCACACAACTCCAAGCAGATACTAGCTGCACACAACTGCCCACTGTAACTGCTGCCCCTGGAGTTGTGTTAACTGGCTGCTTTGCCAGAAGCCACTGTCCCATACGAACAACGATGGTTTAACGTTCAGGCACAAAATTTGTCTAATTTGCAATAGTGCTGACCAAGTTGAGCTTCTGGGCACAGATACGCAGTTATATTTATTAGAACATTATTTACAATGACCCAGAACTGGCTGTCACTTACCCTGTGACAATGGTGTAAATGAAGTTATAGGGGGTACAACTGACCTATCTATGGGGAAAACCATACCCCAAAATGGGGAAAACCATACCCCAAAACCACACTGTTCTACTAGATAAAGCAGAACCCCACTTCACAAAATGTACAAAATTTCACTCAAAATGGATCCTAGTAGCTGACCGAGGCCCCCCAACTCCCTACCTTTCTAATGGCAATCCTCACTATACTGTAACCCCACCCTGTTACATGTGAATTATCTAGCTTGCATTTTCACCTACCATTAACATCAGGCAGCACATCAGGGGACTAGCTTTACTCCGCCACAGACACTGCAGTGAGTCAGCATGTCAACCTGAGATCAAGCTGATTCTGTCTACACTGAGAGGGTAGTGTACAAGGAAAGGCAAGGCCTCCCTTCACCACTTACCACTCACTGCATGAAGCCTCAAACCTTTATGCTAATCCCTTACTAATTAAGGAATTACTGCCACTGACTCTCCAGTAATCACCTTTCAGTCGTTATGTCTAGAGCCTATGAGGTTATCCAAATGAATCCTCTCTTTTGGGAAGCATCTCAAAGCACCCACTGTAACACAAGGCTGTTCTGGGGATGACCCAGAGTAGGTCCTCCAGAGTCACTGCTTAATCTCCTAGCGTCCCCAGGCCCCCAGCCTAGAACTTACTTTTCTCCAGCAACTTTCCGTACTAGTTTAGCTTCTGTCCCATTCACCTCCAGCTCCCAACCTCCGGACATCTTGGGGAGGGACTTATGTTTCTGTATCTTCTTTTCCTCCTTAATTTCATCATTCAGGAATTCAACAAAAGCTTTGTCCCCTACAATGAAAATCCAAGTGACACAGAAAAAGAAAAGTCACTCTAAAACCTAAAAATGACCGTCTACTGCAGCCAGAATCTGCACTTGGACAGTTCCTACTAGCACTTCTGGGGACACCCCTTAGCTTCTTCATCTGTAAAAACACTGTAAACTTATCAGTGTGAATGAAGCCGAGCTCATTCTGGTAAAGTGATTTCCAACACATGAACTCATCACCAACGTTCACTATAAAAGCAAAAAATTCCCAATTACCAAGTTTTATACTTGACAAAGCCACACTACTTTTAACCATGAACCTAGGCATTCCCAAAATTCTATTTTCCAGCGAGTAAGGCTAAAATGGGCGTCCAGGGTTTACATGTATTTCTCCCAAAATGAAACTCTCAGCGGGCGGAGAGGAAACGAGCCAACCCTAGGGTTCCAACCCTAGGGTTTAACCCGCGGTTTGCCAATCGGTGGGGAAAATCACGAAAGTCCAGACTTTGGGGTCTACTCTGGACGGTCTGCTCCACGTCTGCACGTTCCCACCTCTGGGGTCCACTCGCCTACCTAGGAATCCTCCCCAGCTCCCCACCCCACAGCTCTGGCCTCACCTTCCGTGTGCAGCGCGCCGCAGCCGCAGCCGCAGGCGCAGGGGCCTCGAGGCCGCAGGAGGCCCGGCCGCCGCACCGACCCCGCGCGCACGCTGAGCAGCCCGAAGGGCCGCGCGCACGGACGGGGCGCCGGCTGCAGCAGTTGCCGCAGTGGCGGGGAGGGCGCGGCGGCGCGAAGGCCGGCGACGGTGGAGCCCAAAGCCCGGGGCACGCAGCGAAGCAGAGGAAGCATCGCGGCCGCGGACACGTGCTGGTGAGGACGACCCGGGCCAGAACGCCCCCTGGCCGAGCGCGCCCGCGGGAAGTCCCGCCCTCCCGGGAAGTGCTTCCGCCCAGTCGCTTTTCAGGCCCACGCTACTGGGGCGGGACACGCACTGCGCCCTCTGCTGGGCGCTCTAGGGCAGCCTCCCGGGGAGGTTATGAAACCCCACTAGCGTTTTAGCCAAGTGGGCTTGAGTTTGTTGCGCAGTGTTTTTTATTTTTTTATTTAAAATTTGCCGGCATCAGGGCCTCCTGGTGGTGCAGTGGGTTAAGCAACGCACTATGAAGCCACTGCAGCATGAGTTTGATCCCTGCCGCCGGCCAGGGAGGGGATCCACAAGGTGTTGCAGACCTCTCCTGCCTAGCCTGCTGCTCCCCTCAGCAGTGTGTTTCAGTCGATCTGCCTGTTCTGTTCCTGGCTGTCTCTGGTGAATCCTCTCACCGCCCTGGACTCTGGCCTGTACCCCAGCTCTTGTATGTATAAATAAAATCTTTTTAAAAAAAAAAAATTTGCCAGCATCAGTTCTCTCTAGTGGCAGTTTACATTCTCCAAATTCCCATGTACTGTTCTCAAAGCTGCTTCTCTCTTGCAGGCCCCAACTCCCAAAAGTACCAGCTGCCAAGGTCATGTGCCTTGAGACCTCCCTGGAAACGCCTCTTCCAAGAAAAAAACACTCAAGCCAGCCCCTGTGCTTCATTCTTCTCTCAGGGGGAAGCCTCTGGCGCTGCAGATTTACCTGGTTGCCTCCTTCTACCCACACCATGAACAACAGATTAATTCCGTCCACTCTTTCTCACCTCCAACCTTGCACTCTGGTTTTGCGGGGGCACTATTCTGTGACAATCAGCAGTGGATCACATCAGCTTTTGATTAAGAACGAATGTTCTATCTTTCCAGGACTCATAGCATATATAAGGTAACAGGAAAGTCTTCCCAAATTACCAATAGCAGCAAAGACAATTACTACATATTAGGAAGCATTCTGTGAATAAGGGAAAGGAGATTGGGGAAAGAAACCACACACATCATGTACAAGATTCATTTTTAATGGTTTTGATAGTCATGTGCAAATCTGAGCATTATATATACATATATACAAGAGCTGATGTTTCCACAGAGCTATGTCTGAATATGAACAGACTAAAATATAATCTATATCGACTTTATCTTTTTATTTTCCTGCAAGTTATGATATTCTGATCACACTAATGCTTCCCCATTAGAGGTCTTCCTTATATGCTCGAGGTATATCCTTCATGCTTGCCACCAGTTCCCGGCAGTTCTCGATGGCTCGATTACCTATATGTGTCACAGCCATCATCACTTTTACTCAGAGCAAAACCACATCTCTGTTCTGGCATCTCTTTACAAGCAGAAGAGCAACAATGTCAAAGGTTTTTACCAAGGCTCAGGTGTAGGCAGTTCTCTCCTCACGATGAAATCTGTTGCTCTGGATATTTCACCCCTGTGATTTCCTAGAAGACTAACATTTGCAGCACGCTAGTGGCTTGGGGTGCTACTGACAGAAAGCTGCTCATGGGAGCCAGTGGTTCACCCAGATGTCAATTTCACAGGTTGAAAAGAGATGTCACACCATCAGAAGTTGTTGGAGATTATATTGCAACATCATCATGAAACACAGCTTTGTTAAAGTTTAAAGTGTATTATCCCTGCAGCTCAAAATAACCAGTTACTTCTTTGTAGTAATATGTGGAGTCAGAATGGGGCTTCCAACCTGATTTAATCCCTGAGCAGCTATGTTTAAAATTAACTCTTTAAAAAGCCCAATAAAAAACGTATTAAAACTCTACCAGAATGTTACAGTGATAAACATATTTCTGTACCGAAACATTAAGAAGTTACTTATATTTACTTAGAAGTTATTTACCCCTTACTCATGCTCAAAAAATACACATTTCCAGAAACTGTTCAGGTACTTAAACTGGACATAAATTACTCCCAAGTTAAGTTTTACTTGCCCCAGAAAGTCTCTAGAGAATATGCTGAAGAACTTAAAATGCAGCCTGTTCCCCATTTCTTCCCAGCATGATGAATGTTTTATTGAAAATATATTTTCTTTTACCAACTCAGCTTAAACATCCTAGGCCTCCATTAAGTGAGAAAAGTATACCTCAGTTTTCTGAAAGACTTCAGAAAGTCAGCAATGGTAAAAACAAATCGATTTGGGAGGAGTCAGGTGAAGTCTAACAATTCAGTAAGATAGGTACACAGTATCCGTCTACTCCTCTGAGGCCTAATTTAACTTCTTCTAACAGAAACAAAGCACTCACTCTGAACACTGGGTAAAAGCTTAACCGCTCAGGCCACAGCTAGCGCTGGAAAGCCTGAGCCAGACTGGACAGGCAAGAGCACAGACAGATGAGCCTTGGATTGGGTGCTTCGGCTTGGAGAGCTCACTGGACCTAGAGTGGAGAGCATCCACTGCCTTGAGAGTCCTTCAGGCAGTCTGGCTCCCTATTTATTAACTGCCTGATTTATTTTATAAGCAATGCCAAATACTGCACCATGTGTTTAGACCAATTAGCACAATGAAAAGACCAAACCGTGGCTTTTTCGAGGGCAGATTCTCTGGGAAAAGATTATGTACTTTTGTCTTCTTCCTTTTCAAACTATGAGAACACGAAGAGACCGTGGAAACACTCTAATTTTCTCTGACAAGTGTAGAAATGAGGCTGGAGAGTGGTTAACTAGCACAATTAGTAGCAAAGCCAGGATATCCCCAAGTCTCTAAAAAGAAGCAGAAAGGATTATAGGGAAAAAAAATAAGCTGCAAGAATATAAGGGAGGAGCCGCTGCTGTCTGGGTTCTCACTGGCTGGAGCGCCCTGAGCTGTGCCCTGCCTGGAGAGGAATGGCTGAAAGGTAGCATGGCGTCATTCCTGGTGTTAGGAAGAATGGTGACCGGGTGTGCTGGAGGCCATCACACCACAAGGTCAGATTCCAACCTTCAACCAGGAAACTTCCATGTCTCCCGAAAATCCCAGAAGGGGAATGTGCCACAGGGCATCGTGGAGGAAGACACAGCCCAGTGGCCTCGGAGCCTCCTTTAGGGTGTCTGCTTGGAGGCAGCACACAGAGCTTCACACTCTGGGGATGAGGCCCAGGAGGGGCAGCCAGCCCCTGAGGTAAAAGACCACAGCACCTCCCTACTGAGACTTCTACAGAAGTCAGACTTATGTTTCCTATTTAAAGGCTTCATATAGACAGACATTGAAATAGATTAAAGTACAACATTCAAGTTTTTTGACCTACTATGGTCCCTTTCAGAAACTCCCATTCAGTTACACGATCTCTGGGGTTCTTTGCTATGCTCAATTCACACCACGTGGAAAGCAACAGCATCAAGTGCAGCGGCTCACAATTCATTCGGGATGTATGGTGGGCAGGGTTTAGCTCTGGGCACTCTGCATTCACTTTCTCTAACATGACCCCAACCCCGTGAGTATTACTGTTATTATTATTACTACCCCCATTTGGCAGGTAAGGAAACTGAGGCTCAGAAGTCAACTAGGTCACCCGCTAAGAACCAAAAACATGATTCTAAGTTTCCAAAGTATGAATGGTATGTACAGATCTACACGGTTCAGTCTTCGGAGTTTAAACAGGGATGCTTTCAAGCTCCTAAAAGTCAGGCACATTCTGTCACGTTAACTTGCCGCTCTTCTAGGTGCTGACCCAGAAGTCTGCTGTGAGGATAGCTGTGGTCTCGGCATCCAGGTACCCAGAGTTCTGGCAGGTCCTGGGCTGGCTCAGGTTCTGGAGGTCCTCAGCTTCCTCCTGAAGTACTCAGGGGCAGCCTCGTACAGCCACTCGGCATCCACAACGCAGAGGTCTCGCATGTAGCACTTGTTGGTGTAGAGCAGTTCTGTGTACACTACGCAGGCCGGCTTACAGTGGAAGAGGACAGACGAGGGGTGGATGGCCACAGGCTGGTGGGTGTCCGTGGTGGCGTAGGTGCCATCTGGCTGGAGCTCGGCAGTGCTCATGAAGAGGCTGTGAGCCAGGCAGCGGCGGATATTCACTGTGTCTCCTCGGGATGACATGATCGGCATTGACATCTGTTTCAGGAGAAAGTGAGGTAGATAAAAGATCCCGAGCATAAATACTGCTCAGCACTACATAGTATTTGGAGCAACTGTACCTAAAATGAAGCCCGTACCTCAAGCCCAACAAAGCAGATGCTGACATCTGGAGGTGGTGACATAAAATGCCTTAGGGATGGACATAAGCACAGCTGAAGGAGAACATGGAAAGCAGGGAAAGAGCAGCATGGGTGAGTCAGGACTAGGTGGGAGATGGTCATCAGTGCCAGACCACTGACAGGTCAGGTGACCCAGCAAGGTTGGGTGACCCAGTATCCCACCTGTTCACTGAAATAATCCACCAGCCCAGGGAGAAAGGCCTTTCCCTCTCACCTTGACTATATCATCACCACCTTACTCCAAATCATTCCACACATTGCTGCCAAATTAATCTTCCTTTAGGAGTTGTGCTAAAGCATTCTTTATCTACTCAAAACCCTTAATGCCTCTATTGTCCCTGGCAAAACCACGCAAGCTTCCTATTGTGCAGCCATGAATGAGTTACCCTGACCATCCTGGGGACCTCCAAAATAATTGCCTTCTCTTACCTATGCCTGTTACAGGACTGCCTTTCGCATGTGTATTCCTAGGAAAAATAACACTCGGTGCTGAGTAGAAATGCCAGCTATCAATCAATCTCCTGGTTCTACCCTAGTTTCTGAGTGGGTCATGTCACCTCACACCCTGGCCAGAGCTGAGTGGACTAGTGGCAGACACCTATTTGGCTCACATTGGGCCAGCCTCTCCCTTCCAGGCATGTATGAACATGGAAAGTCTCACCAATCTGTTAGTGTCTTGGGTGGAGAGGCCAGGAAAAGCAATCTTGCAGGTGAAGGCAGAAGGCACAAGGGGAGAAAGCATGTAGAACACAGCTAAATCAAGAGGACTAGCAGGCCCAAAGAAAGTTGTCCTAGCTCCTGATGTTTTTGTCTGTTTCCTTATTTCAGTTCCCGTGAGCCTTGACTACTTCCTACCCTGGGTTCTCAGAGATGCCTCTTCATCTTGATCTGCCTCCTTCTCTCTTGAAGATGGTTTAAGGGGTTTTGTTCTTTGCAACCAACTGGTTCTGGCCCAAAGAAGATATTCTCTATCTCATTTGTTAAGATGTAGCTCAGGGGTCTTCCTGGTGGCACAAAGGGTTAAGTCTCAGCACTATGAAGCTATCAGCAGCTACTGTAGCATGAGTTTAATCCCAGCCCACACGGCATAGAAGACCTCTCCTGCCTCGCCCACTGCTCCCCTCAGCAGTGTATTTCAATCCATCTGCCTGTTCTGCTCCCCGCTCTGTCTCTGGTGAACCCTCTCATCTCTCTGCAACTCTGGCCTGCACCCCAGCTCTTGTATGCATAAGTAAATAAATTGAAAAAAAGGGAAAAAGATGTAGCTCAGCTCTCATCACCTCCAGGAAGCCCTAGAGTCCTACAGTTAACCGAAGGCCTCTTTTTTCCAGGCTGCCAGCTCTAGTACTCACTTGCCGTGTGATCTGGAAAAAATTACTTAACTTCCTCAAGTTCTAGCTTCATTTGTAAACCTGGATAAAAACAGAATTAACCTCATAGAGGTGAAGCGAGGATTTCAAATAAGGCAAGCACATGAAAAGTGCTTAGAACAGTGCCTTAATAAATGTTTTATAAATAACAGTGATTATTAATTACTACTGGCTAAGTTATTCATATATATGTATATATAAATTTCCTCCAGACTGTTCCTTAAGATACTATGTCTCAGTATCTGTATTTTTTTCTAATATAAAAAAGATCATGTACTCTAAGAGGGAATGTAAGTTAACAGAAAACTTTTGGGTGGATGTTTTGGCAATGTCCAGCTGAATTACCCATCTAGAAATTTATTCTACGCACATTGGAGCAAAATATATATGCAGGGGGTGGTCATTACAGCATAACCTGCCTAAATCAATGAGCGTTTGATTAAATGAAATATAATGAAATGCTATAAAGTTACCAAAAAAAAGTATGAGATAGACATATGACAGAGATTGAAAGACAGCTCACACATACTAAGTGTTGAAGAATTTTACCAAGTAGAAAACAAGTTGCAAAATAAAACGTATGCTGTATTTGTTTTAAGAAGAAAATCTTACATGTGATTGTCGTGTATTTGTGAATCCACACATACATATACAAAAACATGTAATTCAGAGAAAAAAACTAGACAGATCCATACCACACTGTTAACTTGGCTAATCCTTGGAGGAGCTATGGGAGCTAGACTTATAGCATTATACAACGTTGTTTTGTGCCCCGCATCAACTTTTACTAACAATAAAAATTATTTCTGTAACCTAAAAGATAACGATAGTCCCAGTTAAAAAAAGCTTAGAAAGAATTCTTATAACAATGGAAAATACCTTTAAAGTTTAAAAAAACTTAGTACAAATTATACCATGTAACTATTAAAAAAATGCATTTACAAAGCAGGCTATGAAGAAACAGACCAGAATAGTGAGAGGTTTACAACTTTCATCCTTATTACAACCTAGAAAAAAGTGATAGCTCAGTCCCCTCAAAGAACCCCAGCAAGAAAGAATACCTTTAAGCAGATGTCTCTTAGCTGTGCTCTGACTTCGGCTACTAGCATCATGTTCTTGCTGTTGACAAAATTCTCTTTGCACCAATCCTGAATAGGAGAAAAAAGAATTTTTCAGTTCTCTCTTTTCTGTCAAGAAAACAAATACAGCAATTTTTAGTATGTAGTTAAATTTGGGGGAAAGCTTCAGTTACTTCAGTTTCCAGTAAACATAGGAAAATATATCAAAATGCACGACCATAAACTATTAGTAAGTCAAATTAAAATATTTCCTTCCTTATTATATTTCCTTAAAACTAAACATTTCCTTACGTCAAATCACCATGAAAAAAGCTACAGATTGGAATGTTTCAATCATTACACCTAATAAAGAATGAGAACTCCCAGAATATATAAAAACCCAACAATACAGTTAAAAAAATCAAAAACAGGGCCCGTCCTGGTGGCGCAGTGGGTTAAGCAACGCACTATGAAGCAAACCATAGCCACTGCAGCACGAGTTTGATCCCTGCCCCTGGCTGGGGAGGTGACCCACATGGCGCAGCAGACCTCTCCTGCTGTGCCCGCTGCTCCCCTCAGCAGTGTATTTCGGTTGATCTGCCTGTGCTGTTCCCCACTCTGTCTCGTGGATTCTCTCACCCCCCGCACCTCTGGCCTGTACCCCCATGCTTGTATGCATAAATATATAAATCTTTAAAAAAAATAATAAAAAAAACCAAAAAACAAAGGATATGGAAAATTCACAGATTTGATAACTACATGTGACCGACAAACTTACGTAGGGACTCTCACTCTGTGAGTATCACGGCAATGTACTATAAAAGAAGAGACCAGGGCCTCCCTGGTGGCGCAGTGGGTTAAGCAATGCACTATGAAGCAAACCGCAGCCACTGCAGCACGAGTTCGATCCGAGTTCGATCCCTGCTGCCGGCCAGGTGGGGGACCCACATGGCGCAGCAGACCTCTCCTGCTGTGCCCGCTGCTCCCCTCAGCAGTGTACTTCTGTTGATCTGCCTGTTCTGCTCCATGCTCTCTGTGGTGAATCCTCTCACCCCCCCACACCTCTGGCCTGTCCCCCAGTGCTTGTATGCATAAATAAATAAATCTTTAAAAAAAAAAAAAAAAAGAAGAGACCAGTGCACATCCATCGACTCGGCAAAAATTCAACTAAGAGTTGGAAAGGATGATGGAAATAGGAATTCTTACACACTATGGAGTGTATAAAGAAACACTGACACCTCTGGGGAGCCACATGCCAGCCTGGTAAAGCTGGATGCAGCAACCTAAGAGCAGCAGGTCAACTCCTGGGCACTGGCACCCAGCGATATTCTCCCTGTGCAGAAGGAGACACATACAGATGTTCACTGCAGTGCTGGAAGTGGGACAAGCTGCGAAGAGCAGTGTACAAAGGTCTCTAGCATATACTGTTCAGATACAAAGTAAACGTACCCTTTTACCCATGGAAACACACCCAACTCCAAGACAGCGGTTAAGGGAGGAGAAGTGCCTAAGGGGAAGAAGGACTAGGGAGGACCAGGTCATAGCTTCTGCTACAGCATTTTATTTCTTTGAAAAGGAACTGAAGCAGGGCCTCCCCTGGTGGCGCAGTGGGTTAAGCAACGCACTATGAAGCGAACCGCGACCACTGCAGCACGAGTTCGATCCCTGCTGCCGGCCAGGGTGGGG
>JAGFMF010011660.1:2340638-2358913 GCA_019455555.1 Galemys pyrenaicus | reverse complement strand
TCTGCTCCCCGCTCTCTGTGGTGAATCCGCTCACCCCCCCCCCCACACCTCTGGCCTGTACCCCAGTGCTTGTATGCATAAATAAATCTTTAAAAAAAAAAAAAAAACAAAAAAACAAATTGTATGCCCAAAAGGGGGTGTCATTTGAGAAAAAGAAAAAGACAAGTTTCACCTTATTCCCGCCTACGTTTTTGAAGGTCCGGTATATGCTGAGCAGGGTGAGGTGGTCACCTTCGCTGGATATGAACTTCTTGCGGACACCCTGCACTTCATCCCGCCGGGAGGGAGGATTATAGAGAACACTGTCCACTGACAGCAGGGAGACAATGGTCAGTATCTCTTCGGTACAGTGGAATTTGGGGGACAGGAGAATGGTCTGCAAATCAAAATTAAAAACCGTATAAACAAGTTTTTTTCTAGCTAGAGTATTTCTGTGTATTACATTTGCAACTTCCTTTCTAAGACGTTAAAGGGGAGGTATCTCTAAAGCTACAACTATGTTTATTACTCTTATTTTACTTTTTTGTGAAACAGGACTGTAAATTTCTTACGAGTAGGGCTCATGACTTCCTGTGAGTTTGAGTCCCACATAGAACATAAGTCAGTGTTAGATGCAAAGTAAGGAGTGATAATTATTTAGATAAAAAGGGAAGATTAATCTAGAAGCACTGAGTGAGGAGTCTACTTTGGGATGGCTAACCTGTAATATACAGAAAAGGAACTGAGGAGAAGGTATCATTTACTTTGGCAAATTTGGGTTCTAAAGGAAAAGCCGCCATCTTTCTTCCCATTGGAGTCAAGGTCAGCTGATCACCCTTATGTTCGAGAGCACCTAACAGGTCCAGTTGGGCAATGGCTGCCTGTACATGATCTAAAGAGAAACAAACATAAAAAAGGAGCCAAAAATCCAACCCCCCTCCCCCAAATTACAGCAGCTTCTGATAACTCTCTATCAAACAACAAAACCACCAGTGTCCCTGTGATGTATTTTTCAGAGCTGTTAATGACATCACTGCCTTCAGTTTAATTTCCTTCTAAAACGATTACCTATAACTTGGCAAACTGTACATAAATTTAAATCCTGCAACTTCACCTATGAATTTCACCCACAGATATACATTGTACAGGCACCTGGTGTACCTCAGAGGCACTCCTTTATACTGTTTGAATTTTGAATCATGTAAATGCATTATCTATTAAAGAACAAAAAAACCATTTCTGAAAGTATAAAATATATAGACACTGCGAGGAACTGATCTGTAAAATACATTAAAAGAAAAAAGCAATGTGTGAATATCTATCAGTAGAACAGACAAATGTAATATGACTAATTCGTAGAATGGAATAGCACCTAATGGTGAAACTGCATTAACACAAGCCTTACAAAATTTGATGGCCGAAAAGGAAAAGTTACTGAAAAGTTGAGACATAAATGTGTAAAACTGAAACAACATTGATAAGGGACACATGGGTGTCCAGTGAAACATTAAAGAAATGCCAGGAAATTACATACAAAATGTGGGAGGGCGGTTACCTTGAGGGAGTAGGAAGCAAGCAAATGTGGCCAGGGCAGGCAGAGGGTCAGGACCTTAGAGGACACTGGTAGGTGTTGGTCTTTCTATTTCTGGCTTACATGTATGTCTTTCCCTGCATGCATGAATTTAGTAATTGAAAGACAAAAACAAAGTGTCCAAGTGTGCACAATGTGAAGTTGTTATTTGTGTTTTAAGAGACTACTTACACTTGCACATGCGCACATTTTCTCTAGGAGACAACTAGATAATGGTCACAGTGGTTGTTTTAGGAGCAGGACACTAAGACCCTGGAGCTCAGGAAGGGCCCAGGTATACCTCTCAATTGTGTACTTTTTTTTTTTTAACCAGTTGCATATCTTCACTTAAAAAAGAGGTGGGGGGGGGGGGGGAAAATGGTGTACTGAGGAAAAAAATTTCNTACCTCTCAATTGTGTACTTTTTTTTTTTTAACCAGTTGCATATCTTCACTTAAAAAAGAGGTGGGGGGGGGGGAGGAAAATGGTGTACTGAGGAAAAAAATTTCCCTTCATAAAGATTGTTAATGAAGGGCAGGAATGAGTCAGGTTCCAGCCCAAAATAAAGAAACTTAACTTTTTACTGGTAAAGCTACACTTTGGTTAAGTTTCTATGGTATTCCACAGATCCACATGACTAGCTTCATTGCCTCCTGTGGTCAGGAACCTGACCGCCAGCCCCTGGGGAGCCACTGTTTCTGCACCATGGTGGTACAGACAGCACAGGACCCATCCTTCTAGATTCTGAGACTCTTCTCTGAGAGTTTGTGTTGTTATCCATCAAATGAAACGAAACAAAAGGAGACTACCAAAACACTTTTCTGGGGGTGTTCATTTGCTGTTGTTCGCATGCCTTCCTCTGCACTGAAGATTCCACTTACCTGGAGACGGTTTAGACATGAAGTCAAAGGTGAGCACATTTGGGACTTTCATTGCCAGGAGCTGCAACAGCACACCTGCCAGGTTACACCTACAAGAGAGAAGGCTCGTTCACCTGTCCTTGACTCTCCAGTCAGTGAGGCAGAACAGTCCACTGACTTAGTGAAAACTGCAGCCCTGGGATGAGATGAGCAAGCAGGAAAGGGAGACGTGAGGACAAATGGCAGGTGTGTGGGAGCACCTCGGGCCTACCTTTGGATCTCTGGCACAGTCATCTTCTCAAACTTCTCGAACTCATCTTCTGTGTAGAGCCGGTAACAGATGCCACTTTCCTCTCTGCCAGCCCGTCCCGTTCGTTGCCAAGCCTGAGTCTTTGACACTCGCTGCACAGCTAACACCTCCAGGCCACTGTCTAGATGCAGAATGAACCACATCAGTGCTTTGTTCAACACAGAAACAAGCTGTTTCTACAGTGTAGACAAAAAGAAGCATTCCTCAGAACACCAGATCCTTCTGCAATACATGAGTCCAGAAAAACTCAAGGCTACATTGGAAAGCACAAACCTAGCTGCTCTGTGGTGAAATGAGGCCTTGAAATGAACGCTGTGTGAAACCTGTTACTAAAGTAGCAGAAAAACATGCTTATAGTGTGGGGTCAGGGAAGCCTATTCCAGAGGTCTTGGTTTAGACACAGGGAGACACGCACTCCACTCTCCCTAAGAGTGAGGGGTTTCCCAGGACCTGGAACTTCTAGTGCTTGACCCAGGACAGTTTATGCAAACTAGAATGGTTGGTCACCCTATCAACCAGTGACTTGGAAATGAAATGCTTTCAGTCCCTTGTGCTGTACCCTCCCTCCCAATTTTATTGTAAAGGACAGCCAAGGTAATGCTGTTTCTCCTAGGAGTAAATGAGACAAGTTTTCCTGATAAAGGTGTATTCTGTGCCAGGCACTGGAGCACCAAATCCTTTCACATGTCATCTCCAAGAGAGACACACGTGAAAGTCAGCAGCCTCGAATGCATTGTAGTGCATTTCAGTTAAACATTAGGGAGCCATCATTTCAGCTGCCTCAAATGCTCTGTAAATTAAAGCAAGGTATGAAACACACAAGAATAAAGCAAGTTTCCCACTGCATAACTTCAGGAAATAGCTAGTGCCACACTCTTGGCCTTAGGTATGCTTCCTTCCCGAGAAACCTGGGAGCTCACACCAGCCATGCTCCAATAGTACTTCTTTCTGATGAAGCCTCTGATGTGGTATCATGCTGTCCCTCTCCTTCAAGTCAACAGTCTCAGTCAACTTCTGATGAGGCTTAAGACCCTCTGTCTAGATCCCTGATCTTTTGTCCTCAAGTTTGCTAACCCTGGGCTCTTCTTTCCACCCTGTTTTCTTGTCTCTCTGACCTGCCTCAGGTCCCCTTTCTGGACCTGACTTCTGGATGTCTACAGTGCCTACCACCCAAATGTCAGTTAGTGCCAAACATGAAATGCTCATTTGGGGAAAACTGTGGGACTATATGAAACTCAGTAATGCTCACTATATAGAGAAGAGACATTCATGAGCTACAAATTCTCACCAGGGTTATACTTCTTTGCTTTAACCATGCCCGTGTCAACTACATATTTTATTCCTGTAATGGTTATGGAGGTTTCAGCGATGTTGGTTGAAATGATCACTTTGCGATAACCCTAAAAGGAGGAAGAAAACCAAAAAGCCATATGACACACATATGATTCAGAAGTTTTAAAACATTCGTCACCATTAATTTCCACAGTTCATTCATGATCAAGAAAAGATGACTTAGTTATTAATGACAGTTAATAATATCGATGGCTGATCTTTACACTGAGTGGAGGGGAAGGGGGATGCTCCAGTCTTACAAGCTTATTCTGAGGTGTGATGAGATGTAGACTAGGCAGAAGGTTCGGAAGCAGGTAGATGTGGGATGGCATCCTGGCCCTGCCATTTACTTACTATATGCCCCCTGAGCAACTGCTGCTTCTGAGTCCTCCGGGTTTATAAAATGGGATCAAAACCTACTTTGCTGAGTCTTAAGAGGATTAGAGAGAGTGTATGTAGTGTAAGCACAGTGCCTGGCACAGCATGGGCACCCAATAAATGGTTCTATGGACAGCTGTGACCTGTTTATGTTGGACCTCAGAAGTCACTCATTAACCATTTAGCTTCTGTCTTCGTACCCTTCCTCATCCCCTAACAACTGTTACCCTGTTCTTACCAGGGGAGAGCTGTATCTATAGCTGTGTATTACTTTCCTGAAGTTTTACAGCCCATGTTACTGGGTACCTAAGCATCCCATCCCATGTATCTTATAAGGAGCTGGTGACTGGCATATAAGCCCCACTGCTAGGTTATCTGGGAGCCCAGGGATGGTGCTGGACAGGAGAGGTGGTGCACTCACCTTTGGGGCTCTCTGGAAGACGCGGAGCTGCTGTGCATAGGGCAGGGAGGCATACAGAGGAAGAACTAGCATGGAGGGGCAGCCGTCAGGGAGGTGCTTTGCAATGTCTCGGCAGGTCTTGCTCATTGCTTCGATCTCCTCTTGACCAGTGAGGAACACCAGGATGTCCTGAGAAGAAGGGGCTTCCTACAAAAATGGAAGAGAGGGATTACCAGGCATTGATTGAAGTGTAGGCCGCACTGAACCACTGAGCCATGCATGGTCACTGATAATATTTCTTAAGAGTTATTTTTCTTAACTGCGGAGTTGTGCATGAGCCTAAGTGGTATTTCTCCTGGAGCAAAACAATGTACTAACAATGTATAAAGCTGTAATCTTATGCAAGTTAGCCAGCTATGTTTAAAAGCTAATCAAGTATATTTTTGGTGAAAATCAACAGAGTGACCAGTGTCATGATAAACACAATCAGGCAAGCAAATGAAATCTAGAAAAAGTGTCCTTCCTTTCAAAATTATCTTGAAAGATGAGGCTGACAAAAAAAAGAGACAACTCGAAGTCCTGAGCCATGAAAATGATCAGAAGTAGTCATGCTGGTAAAGGAGCCTTATTAAATGATGCCATCAATATCACTTTCATATGCCCAAAAGGCACACTGTATTTGGCCAAATGCTTTTGATAAAGTTAACTCGCAGATGGAAGAATGTTAATGATCTAACCATTTTATGTGATTTTTTTTCTTGAAATCTGTTCAAAGATAATAATTTGTAAATTGCTTGATGCAAAAATAATTGAAAAATGCTTAACAATGTGTGCACATAATATTGTATATGCATGTACAGGTTAGGGGTGCAAGAGGGTTGGGGTGAGAGGATTCACCAGAGACAGCCAGGAACAGAACAGGCAGATTGACTGAAACACACTGCTGAGGGGAGCAGCAGGCGAGGCAGGAGAGGTCTGCCGCGCCATGTGGGCCACCCCCTGGTCAGGGGTAGGGATCGAACTCGTGCTGCAGTGGCTGCGGTTTGCTTCATAGTGCGGTGCTTTATCCACTCCACCACCAGGGAGGCCCGTAAGCCTAAGATTTTTAACAGCAAAAATGTCTGAGGGTACACAAGAGACAGGATAAACATAAAACAGTCAAACTTCATCAGTGGGAAGACTCATCCACAGAACTGGAATGCGCCTACAGGTATCATTCATGAAAACTCCTCATCTCAAACTGACTTTTGATAGGTAAAGGAGACTGACCATTTTCAAATACTATCAAAAGGACAGTGAAGGTATAAGCCTAGAAAGTCAAAGACAATGGGACATGTTTCAACCCATTTTTGGAAAGATGGAAGAGAAGCGGAAGGCAGTGAGTGGCTTGGCTGGGCAGAGGAAGTTCTAACCTGGGTACCTTTTAAGGGAAATGGTAACCACAGATGAGCCAATTTCCACAGAGAAGTCACAAAGGCTCAGGACTTGGGAGTAATGAGGAGCTGAGTTGCAGGAAGATACTGAGGAAGTGGCTCAAAGTCTGAGTACAGTTTGGCTAAATCCTCCAGTCCCTTCTTCTGCCCTGTGCGACCGGAAGATTGGCAAGACACTGGGTGGCCATAAAGGGATTCCACACAGGAAATGGCAAATGGAAAAGTCAAAGTGGCCATTACACAGAGACCAGGAGAACAACCTTTTATGAATGTAAATGGAGCACAAAGGACTGACTGGCAGAAGACAGATGTTGGAAAACGTGGAAACATTAATCATAAGTATATAATTAAGACTGTGTAAGTATGTTCCATAGGAATGAAAAATCGAGATGGTGCATTGCCAGCAAGGTAGAGCCTTAACACTGATACTTGATTTCAAAAAGTGTGATATAATTAAGCTGAGAGAACAGAAAGAGGTGGGAGGGTGTTTCTAAATTCTCATCCACCAAGTAAGAAATTAATATGTAACACCTAGGAACAGTAGGTAAAAAAAAAAAAGCTATATAAGCAGGTTATTTTAGAAATATGAAGGTAGTATCCAGTGGAAACATAAGAAACTGAATGTCGTTATGCTAAAGAACAAGCTCTGGAATGGAAAAATGAAAGAAACTGCTGGTTCGTCTTAATTGAGTCTTTTAGAATGAACTACTTGATTTTTAAAAACTATACATGCATCACTTGGTTTAAAATAAAAATTACTTTTAAGAAGCTTATTTCTAGTTGTTTTCCCAGAAAGTTAATGGGAAGGTATAAAATTTTATACAAATTCGACAAAAATGGGGTGATGTAACCACTGAAATTTTTGAGTGACTGTTTCATAAGATGAGGTTTTGAAAATGTCTGTTAACAGCAGCTCTCCTGCCCACCTGTGACTACTAAGGGCCTCTATTTTCTCCTTTTCCTAATAAACTTGTCCTTTTAAAATGTTTTTAAAAAAGAAAAAGAAAATAAATGCTTGTCAACAGTTTTTTGTTGTTGCTGAGAACTCTAAGTTGCAACCTATTTTTGGTTATCAACAAAAACCCTATATCAGCTTTTTGTTTGCATGAAGTAGAAAACTAAATTCCTATTCCTCTTAATGACAGCATTCATCCAGTAGCTGAATGCTTTGTCTTTTCAGGCCTGAGTGCTCTATCAACTGCAGATAAAACAGACATTTCAGGCATTTGCACCCTTTTCATACCTGGTGGATCTGGAAGACCGAGACAAGTGCAGCATGCAGGTAATCATGCTGAGGCTGCTTGGTATAGAAAATTTGGATTGGATGCTGCCGGCCCTCCAGGTAGAGAACGGGGGCGCCATTGAAATACTGAGAGAACAGGTCCACATCCATTGTAGCCGACATCACGATCACCTATGTAAAAGAAGGATGGGAACAGACAATGGGCAGCCTTTCTGTGCCCCTTTCAACTCTACAAGCAGATGAAAAGGCCTTTGCCACTCCCATCTTGGTTAATTCGTCCATGATTCTGAAGCAGAATGGGCGAAGGAGGCGCTCTGGAGAGAGCACAGGCCTAGACCCTTAAGCGTGCTGAACCTACTTTGAGAGGCAGTTTCCCCAGTTCCTTTCGCTTCTTCTGTGCCGCTTTCACCACACCAAAGAGCACATCTGTGTGGATAGTCCGTTCGTGAGCTTCATCCAAAATGACACAGCTATACTTCCGAAGCAGGGAGTCTGAAATTGCTTCTCGCAGAAGCATGCCATCTGTCAGGAACTTGATCCTGGTGTCTTCTGAGGTGACATCATCGAAGCGCACAGTATAGCCAACCTATGCAGAGATGTGACTCATTCACACGTCACACACTTGTTGAGTACCCACGAAGTACCCAGCACTGTGTGGGCACTTGCACTATCACAGTGAACAAGACCAACACCAGCCCTGCTCTGTTCCTTGGGAGCATGCAGTCTAGTGGCAGAGACAATGGATGTGTCCCTTTTGCTACAACTATAATAAACAATACAAAACTAGCCTTCTAACCCCAGCAACTTAAAGGCTTCAAGTGAAGCTATATACAGATATGAAAAAATGCCCAAGATGTTTTTATTGAAATGTGTAAACATACACAAACAGAAAAAATCTGACATATACAGTTCTAGGACTCACACTTACTATCCACCTATAGGCTAGAAGAATGGTTATAATTTTTCTAGAAAGATATATAAAGAGACTGACAAGAAGTTAATGAAGTCTTAAAAATGCTCAAGGAAAACAACTAATATATCCCACTTGCCAGCAGATTTTGAAAGCAAAGCAAATGGATTGACAATCTTTGATATCTCAGGAACTGTTAAAAGATAAAAAAAAAAAAGCAAGAAACAAAAAACACACTAAACTAAGAGGCCTAAACAATTGTGACAATAAAGATTCTTGCTTTAAGAAATCTGTTCAGAAAAATAAAAGGTTGGGGGGCATGGATGGAGTACATAGGAAAGAAATGTTAGTAAAGAAGGAACTTAGGTACCAGTTTCCCGAGTTCAGTTCTCTTCTCATCTGAGACTCTAGTAGCAAGAGAGATGGCGGCCACTCGACGAGGCTGGGTCACAGCAATGATGCCCTGGCGACTTATCCCCCCTTCATAGAGGTACTGAGGGATCTGAGTTGTCTTGCCAGAACCAGTTTCCCCTAGGAAAGAAGAAAAAGTTTCATTTAAATTAAACTGAAACAGGGCCTTCCTGGTGGCACAAGGGGCTAAGTCACAGCACTGTGAAGTTATCTGAAGCCATTGAAACAAGAGTTCCATCCCCAGCCAGGGAGGTGACCCACATGGTGCAGCAGACCTCTCATGTCTCACCTGTTGCTCCCCTCAGCAGTGTATTTCAGTAGATCTGCCTGTTCTGCTCCCCCCTCCCACACACCTCTGGCTACACCTCAGCTCTTATATGCATAAACAAACCTTTTAAAAATAAACTGAATCAACTTCAACAAACAGATCAAAGTTGGGAGGAAAATATGTAAATAATCTATGTTGATAGAATCACAGAAAAATGGGCCCTCTCATATACTGATGTAGAGTTAACGTGACTGTTTCTCAGAAGGTCAAAATATATTTTAAAAATCTTTAATATGTTCATAATCTTGGACCCTACAAATCCACTTGCATAAACTGATCATAAGGAAATAACTAATGATGTGTATAAAAATATAACTTCAAAGATGTTTTATTGCCCTTTATTCTGGACAGCAAAAATTAGAAAGATCGTAAATACTCAACAATAGGTTGGTTACTGGTATAGTAAAAACATAAGAAGAAATACAATCATTAAATAAAGTGTATTTTTTAAAATACATATATTCTGACACAAACAGACATTACTCACACTGCAATTAAAACAAATGCCTCACCATTCCTTAGCCTGCTGCCTTCTTTCAAATCCTCTTCTCTTGCCCACACTGTTATGAAATACCTGCTTTCACATTGTCTGACAGGCAAACTCTACAAAATGAGTTAGATCCCAAACTCTTTCATGAGGCTGCACTGGTAGCTTTCTTCTTGCTCCTTAGGCTTTGTTCATCTCTCTTCCAGTACTGACACCTTACATTGTGGAAAGTGTTACAAGGTTTTTGTTCTCCTTTGACAATGGAAGCTCCTGATGGAGCGCTATGTCCCTATATCCCTTCTATGAACTTGAGTATCCTACATAGAGTAAGATCAGTGTAATTTTCCTACCCCTTTGTGGGTTCCTTTAATAGTGCCTAATTAGAACTAAGAACTCAGTAAACCTGAGAACCCTCCCCCTCCCTTGCTACCATTGTATCTCTCTCTGACAGCAAGAGTCCTACAGTTTCATTATTCTTGCATTTTTTCCCCTGCTCTGATTGCTGATCCTTCCTGATCTAGCCAAGCACCATGGACTAAGAATTTGACTATTCTGCATTCTTTCTGCTTTGCCTGGTAAAGCAAAACCCCAAACTTGGATCAATGTCTTCCTGCCCTTCATTTCTGCTCCTCCACCAATTAAGCACTACTAATGCAAAAATCCCCAATCATGCAGATAAAGAACTGAGTTTAAAGTGGCGCCAAATGCACCTGAGAACAGCTACCACTGATCCTTGTTTTTGCAATTTATCTTGTCCTGACCCCACCAAAAGGGCCTACCTGAACTTCCTTGACATCTACTCTCAGCAGAATTTCTGCATCTGTTTCATAAAAACAGTAAAGATTTCAAATGGGATCTCCCACTACCTTTCCCTACAAGCTTTTGGACCAGTCACAATCTTTCTTGCCATTTTTCTCTAGTCCTGAAGCCTTTCAGATATCCTCCCTCCTATTGCAGACCAACTCTGCATCTAACTTTTGTCCCCGATGCTGCCCATCTCTGCTGCAGGATCTGCTTACCATCTTCAGCCTTTCCCTCTAGTGAGTTCTTATTCTCCACCTGTGAATACCTGCATTACTGGATGTCATTGTTGCATCTATTTATTCCCTTCTTACAACTCTATTCCTTTGACTATCAGGTCTTTCCTCCTCTCTGGAAGCTCATCTTGTCCATCCTTCACGAGTCTTCATACTTAAAAAGTTGAGGATCAAAGCTCTCTGCAATTATTCTGGGCCCACAATTCTGCTCTGACCAAACTGTTTCTCGCTTTCACTTTGTCTCTCACAAAGCAGGTTCTTCCTCTAGGTAAAAAGTCCTCCTTCAAGGACTACTTTCTCTGCTACTTTCTCCTACAGTGGTTCAAATTCACTTGTTTAGGCTCCCAAAGCTCCCGGTGCTCCTTTGAACCCTTTCACCAAAAAAGTGAGTTTCTGTCTCTCACATCGGTCACTTCTAGGGTGTGAGGGCAGCGCTGTCAGACTCTTTTGTGAGGTCCCGTGTCAGGTCTGACAAAGAAAAGCAGGGAAGGCTTGTGTAAAAACGAATGAAAAAGGGCGGGAGGCACCAGAGGAAAACTTTTTTCACAGGTTAAGAGCCGAAAGCAAGAAAGGTCCCGAACACAGAAATGACCTGCCTGCGCGGCCACTCACCGATGAGGACGGCGCTGTCCAGGTTTCGAAGCTGGGCTAACAGCTGACCCCGCGCCTGGAAGATGGGCAGATTCCGGCGCTGCAGCTCCACCGCCTCAGGGTAGGGACTGGTGGACGGCTGTGTCAGGGCCGGCTGCTGCCTCCGGCCTCCGCCGCCGCCGCCCGCGGTCAGCAGCATTACCACTCGCCTCCCGGGAGGGCAGGACCCCGCGCGGCTGGGGGGCCCAGAGCCCGGCCGGAATCTCTTGGCCGGCGGGAAGCCCGCCTCCTCTGGCATGTCGGGAGGGCACCGAGACCCGTGGCGCGAGGGCGGGCAGCTCCTGCTGCTCCAGGGAGCAGACAGCTAGCACACGCCGCCCCCGCCCACCACGTGCTTCCGGCTCCCGGCGACCACCGATGACCTCACGGCCACCCTCAGCTTTTCGGGAAGGGACTGCAACTCCTAGCATGCACCGGGAGCTTGAGAAAGTTTTTCACTTCCTGAGGGCGGGGAGAGCCGGCTGAGGCACAACAGAGAATAAAGGCCCGGAGTGACAACAGCAGTAGAACGGGCATAAGGTTCTGTGGGACTTAAAGGTTGCATAATAGCGACAATTTTCTTGACTGGTAAAACGATTTCTTTACAGTAAACACAGGTTTTTCCTTTCTGTCCACAATAATACTCGCGTTTCAAGGAAACTACATAATTCTGTAAAACCAATAAGGGACGCATGAGTATTGTCATTATCCTCTAAACAATTTTATAGGTAGATACTGATATTCCCTCCCAACTTATACATGAAGAAACGAGTCTCCGAGATAAGTCATCAGGTGTCACAAAATCTGAATGTGGAAAGGAATAATGATGTTTGTGTCACATAAGAAAATTATATATAATCTATGAAAATCATATATTCACTTTAGGAACTGGCCACCCCACGTGGTGTCCTTGTACTACAAGCACGGAAAGTGGGAGTTCATTGGATCTAGCATCGTCTTTTCTATTCCTGTCTCCATCTATCCCTGCCAGTCTCTAAAGTTCTTCTCATCCCCATTACACACACCACCAATCAATGAAAAGCATTACCACTCCAGTATAGATAATAGTAGTGGTTCCTCCTCCTAAATTCAAAGCTCATAGATAAGTCTGGCAAGCAGCTATTTGCTCTGCACACAGGAAATGGGATTTCTAGATAATTCATCAGAAGGTTCAATCAATGTGAAAGACCTTCAGCATCTTCTGAAGTTCATTTCCACCTTATTAGTGAACCTGTTAAAAATCTTCCTCTTTTTCCTCCAGGTCAGAGAAAAATTTACACTGGCTGCTGACAATAACTAGGCGCTACTGAAAATGCACAGGTTGATAAAATAACAGATGTATGTTTTTAGGAATAAATCAACAAAATTTCACTTGCTACTTCGATTAATTTAGAAAGGGACTTCTCTCCCACCCCGGTCAGGTTATCTTCTGGTAAAGGCCCTCTTCCTGGCTTATAGCTGCCCTTGTCACAACCTAAATATGATAGAAAGGGCTAGGGATCTTCCTGGGGCCTTTTTCTAAGGCACATCCCTATTCATGGTTATACCTTCAAGACTTAAGCATCTCAAGACTACACCTCCCAAAGGCACACTTATTGATACTATTACATCATGCATTAGAACTTCAACATTAGTATTTTGGGGGAACCTAAAGATTCAGACCACAGCAATAACTGTTAACTCTCAAATGGTTCTTGAATATGTAAAAGACAAAACTCTGACCTGTTTCCCAGTATGCTTTCCAAAGTAATTTAGTGCAGGAGACATATGCTCCAAATGATTACCAGAGTCCAAGTAGGTGATGTAAATGAGTGATAAAATCCCTTAGTAGTGCACATGCCTTATAGTTGCTAGTCACCTCTAAACAATAGCTGCCATACAGGACTAGTATTGCCAGATCTTTCCATTTTTTTCCCCAAGAAAAGCCAAAATTGAAGATTTTCATATGAAAATCCTGCCAATCTTAAATGTTGGTCACCCATTTTTTTTAATGGTACAGGCAACTCAATAAATATATGTCTCTGTAAACCATGTGTAGGTAACTCATTCAAAAATCTATGGCCTAATGACCCAGCTATTCTGCAGTCTTAAAGTTCAATGGAACCAGAATTGAAAAATAAAATCTTGCATCAAGTGGTGTTATATACATCACCCCTCCATATACGCTCCCCCACTCCCCACCCCAAGCTCCCAACTCCTTTTAGAGTCTGGAATCTGCTCTCCCTCTGTAAAATTTCTTGTGGCTAAGTGACTTTATATGTACATGACAAAATATTCAAATAGCTGGGTTTTTCCTCTAAAAGGCAAATGTCAGGCACATTTCATTCTTAACTGGATTGGTCTGTGAACTATTAGCTCTAAACTTGACCATACCAGCTGGTAGTCACTGCTGCTGGCTAACTTGCCTGACCACCACCAAATCATTGTCCCTGATCATGTTGTTTTACTCCATCTCACTTCGAGATCATCATAAACCTTGATACATAGGTAGAGGCTTGCATACACACATTATTAACCCCTCCCCTCTATAATTAAAAATACCAGATAATAGTTTGCTGATCAATAAACAAAGTTTTTATTCAGCACCCATGTGCCAAGCACTGTGCTAGGCACTGTGGTGGATACAAAATTTTTAAGACATGGTCCCTGCCCTTAAAGGAGCTTACATTCTCATGAGGAAGACAAGACTAATATACATGTACCAGCTAAGAACAGTACATTATATAATTTGGTGTAAGAGTTTATCATACAGACTTGAGACTTCATAAGGATTCAGGGAAGAAAGACAATGAAATAGGACTTATGAGTCAAGATTTCTTGAGGGGCCAAGAACAGGGCCAGGTCTTAAAGGACTAAAGAGACTTACACTGAGGTCCCTCGTAGGTAGAAGTGGGAGTAAGGTTCAGAGGAAGACTAACAGTATTGATTGATATGGGGCTTTACAAAGAAGTTACTGTGGATTTCTGAGCAAGGAGTGACTTGTGACCAGAGTTTAACAACTTTAAAGCAAACTCATAAAATATACAAATAGCTTAAGGGACAGACATCCTATAGAACACTGAAAAACAATGGCAGTATCGTGATTAGCAACACAGATGACATTCACATGTCAAAGGAAAGTGCAGCCACAATATAAAATGCTGGCTTCCAAGGACATGCCCATTTTAGAAGCCCCTTACCCAAGAAGCCAATAATTCCAATCTTTGTTAATTGTCATAGGTCCCAGTCACAGGTTTCATTACTAAGATCCAGGACTTGGATGTTCACTGCAGAGACCACACAAGAAGAAAGACAGCAGGACATCTAAGAGTGACACAGAAAAAGAACAAGTGGAGAAAAGAAATAGAATCCAAAGCAGGGGAAAAAAAACTCAAGCTATTAAAAATATTTATAAAATGTATCTCCTAAGGAGATGAGATTTGCACGTCCATTTTTAAAAAAATGAACCGATACTGTATTTCTACAACAAAGAAAATTATGCCTTAGTCAGGTGTGCTTTTCAGTTTTACTGGTTGGAATCCAGGAATCCCTTATTTATGTATAAATTGGTAAATTGGTGACAGAACTCTACATATCAAGGCTCACTTTTCAGTTTACTTGCATTATGAAAAGGAAATGTGTTCTGGAAGAATCAAGATTTAGGAATTAAGCTGGGGAGGAAGTGAGGGCTTTTCCTTTGTCCAGGTATTCTTCTAAGGAATAGTGATCATGGAACTGGCCAAACTGGTAAGAGGTCAGTGAGTGACACCACTGCCCAGGACACAGTGTAGTAACAGTGTGGCATCGCACCACTAGAAATTCTCATCCCATAAAATCAGAGAAATCAAATTCCCATAACTGACTCCATTAGGCCATAAATTCAAAATTTGTTTCCTGAATTACCCAGTCATTAACGTGTACACACATTCCTTACTTAAATGAACAGTTAGTGAACAGATATTAGGATTAAATTTTTACCACAAAAATTGTATGAATTAGAAATCTCTTAACCAAGGGAGATAACCATTTCTAGCCCCAGAATAAACAACTTTAAAAACCACTGCAATTTTCACTGATAAAGCTTTCTTGAACAAAGACATGACAAAAATTAAGAATCCCATAAGGATTACACATTCTAAGATTGGCATTTAAAGGTTTTTTTAACCACTTAGAGAAAAAAGCAGTCCCATTAACCCAGGTTCCATAAAATCACAACAATTATATTAAAAGTTACTGACTAGTGACATGTAAAATATTTATATTAATTCCATTACTTATGCATATTCCATTTAAAGACCTTAAAATATCTTTCACTTCACAACTTGAAGATTCCTATTTAGGATGCTTATTACATTTAATCTAAACCTCATGTCCATCTTTCTGAGGAAAACCTTGTACCCTCAAAAGCCACCACTTAATTAAGCTGGAACCGCTTGGGAAGTGATTCCACGCTCATATGCTGTTTATAAAAACTATTTGAAATAATGTGTTTTTTGGGGGGTGTCAATTTTATTCTGGGTTCTCTGAATCATTTAAGCAGCGTGAATGCAAACCTGCTGAGACCCAGGGAAGTTAATATTTTGGGCATTTATTGAACCACAGAAATTAAGTGCAACTTCCACAGACCCTGTCTAAAGTTTCTACCTGATTGGGAAGGTAAATCAGGTACTTGGCTCTGCAAAGCTTCTTTGCTCTTCGTGAATAAAACGATAAATTTTGATAGCCAAAGACCAAAGAGAAATGTATCCCTGCCTAGCTGGTACTGTTCAGGTACCAGAATCAACATATTTTCCGGTAATGGAGCAATTACCTGTTCTTTTCCTGGCTATTTCTTGATGGAGAAATGCACAATAAGCAAGACATTAACTTTTTGCTTATAGCTAACTTTCCTATAAAAGGAATCTGCTACTACAGGAACCACAATCCAGATCATCTAATTTAGGCAAAACCCAGATGGAGAACAAACTATCTAGACAATAGAAACAAATCTTCCCGCTGGAGCTGGCATTATGAACTAGTAAGAAGTGTGTATACAGCCACAGTACAACAGCCACATTTCCGATCTTGGAATGAAATTCAGTCCAAAGCTGTGAAGACACTGGAAGAGTGGGCATGTAAACTGCTCTGAGCTCACACCTTTGCAGGAGAGCTAGAATACATTATCATAATTTAAAAGATCACACACAAAAGCTTTAATTCAGTGAGAGTGAGATGGAATTCAGTTTTATTTTGTCCTCTCTGAAACTTCCATTTACACCATGGCCTCGTCTATCAAAGAAGAAGAAGAGGAAAAAGCTCTGCCTTATACCATAGAACTCAAGTACACAGGTACTTGTTTGTTAGAGGCGGCAGGGTATTTGTTTCTCCAGTTTTTGGCTCCAAGAGATTACACTTTCAGTACCAGTGTAGTGAGGAACCACTGGCAAACTGCTGGAAATGTCTTCTGGATTAATCAGTGTACCATTTCATAAAGTGCTTCTGGAGTTAAAATCTGTCAAGCTGTCAAAAGTGTCCACACTTTTGCAACACAAAGGATAAAAGAATCCAATGGGTACATGTCACTGAGTCCTTCCCAGCTGGGTCTTGTTATTGGCACTGCTCCTTTAACCGCCGAGGCGCTGGCCCTCACCCCAGGCGAAGCCTCCTGGCCGCTCTTCAGGTAGTGGATTGTAATTTGGATCCTCATCTGGTGTATCAAAAATAGCCTTCCTAAAAGACAGGCAACAGAAGTAATTTAGCCCCAGGCCTTTCTCAGGTCCTAAATACTGTTAAGGTTGGTGAAGATCACACAGGGTTTCCACCATTGGAAAAGCTTATTTGCTTCCCAATGAAAGAGTTACTACTGTACTGTGAAGGTATCTATAATTAGTCTACATTTGTATTAACTTATTCACCTTTACTAACTTTTACTACAAAAGCTATAAATGTTAATTGTGGAGAAAACAGGAGATATGTATCAGCAAAATGTCTTATATTCTCAGGAACATTAACTGATGTTTTCATTATTCTTTTAAAGCTTTCATATATATAATTATATATATATGAAATATATAATTTTAACAAAAGTTAATCATGCTACCTGAATTTCACTCAATTTATAATGAATGTTCCAAGGTATCACCTAGTACCCACAGATGACTGAATGAATAAACCAAATAGCATTGGCACATACATACAATGAATTATTTTTAGCTCTAAAAAGAGGAAATTCTGACACTCATTATCACATAGATGAATCCTGAAAACAATGTGCTAATATAAATTGGTCACAAAAGCAAAAAAAAAAGATTCTATTTATATGAGGAACGTAGAATACAGAGTAGTCCAACTCAGAAATAGAAAGCAGAATAGTAGCTGTCAAGAGCTGCAGGGAGCGGGGAAGAGGAGATATTAAAATGGTAGTTTCAGGGGCCTCCCTGGTGGCGCAGTGGGTTAAGCAATGCACTATGAAGCAAACTGCAGCCACTACAGCATGAGTTTGATGCCTGCTGCCAGCCAGGGAGGGGACCCACATGGCGTAGCAGACCTCTCCTGCCTCACCCGCTGCTCCCCTCAGCAGTGTTTTCAGTCAGTCTGCCTGTTCTGTTTGCCACTCTGTCTCTGGTGAATCCTCTCACCTCCCTGGACTCTGGCCTGTACCCAGCTCTTGTATGCATAAATAAATAAATCTTTAAAAAAAATAAAATGGTAGTTTCAGTTTAGCAATATGAATAGAGCTCTGTGGGTGGATGGTGGAGATAAAAGCACAATGTAAATGTATTTAATGCTATTGAACTGTACAGTTAAAATGTATAAACGGTAACTTTTGTTATGCCTATCTTATTATAACTATGAAAACAATAACAAATATTTCAATTAAAATTACTTTAGGCATAAGAAGAGATAGTAAATATCCAAAAGACATTTTATTTTTTTTTTTTAAAGATTTTTTTTTTTTTAAAGATTTATTTATTTGTGCATACAGGCCAGAGGTGTGGGGGGGGGGGGG
>JAGFMF010011660.1:2295107-2340588 GCA_019455555.1 Galemys pyrenaicus | reverse complement strand
CCTCCCTGGCCGGCAGCAGGGATCGAACTCGTGCTGCAGTGGCTGCGATTTGCTTCATAGTGCGTTGCTTAACCCACTGCGCCACCAGGGGAGGCCCCAAAAGACATTTTAAATACTATTGTATGATCATTCAAAATCTCCTTAAAGAGTTGGAATAGGAATTAGGTTTCCTATTCTTGGGATAGGAAACAAGAAGGGTGTTATACAATGGAATAGTACTCAGAAAAAAGATGACAAATTATTGATACATGCAATGATGTAGAAGAATTTCAAAAATATGTTTAAAGAGGCCTTATACAAAGGAGTACACACATACTGTATAATTCCACTCATGAGGTTGTAGAACATATAAATCTTAACTAGAGGAACAAAATCAGTATAGTGATAGTTTCCTGGGAGACAGGGGCAAGGATAGACAGGGAAGGTAGGTGAGGAACTTTCTGGGTAACAGTAATCTTTATCTTGATAGCACGCCAGGTTACACAGGTGTGTGCATTTATGAGAACCTGTTAGTTGGCAAACTTGAAATGTGTGTATTTTGCACACACAAAGAGAATACTGATTAATGTATACATAATAAAGTATTTAGAGAAGGAAATATACTGGGATGGAAAGATGGAGAGAAATATAAAAGCTAAGAACAATAAAATAGTAATTGTACAATCTATGTGGCAGGTAAATGGTGGTCAGTGTACATTTTTTCCTACTTTTCTCTAAGTTTAAAAATTTTAGTAAAATGATGGAGGAAACAATACAAAAAGAAAACTAGAACAAATCACATGGATTTATACTAGAAGGGGGAGTAGCAGTACAAATGTGTTAAAATATATATAGATCTTGGGCCCTCCCTGGTGGCGGAGTGGGTTGAGCAGTGCACTGTGAGGCAAACTGCAGCCGCTGCAGCGGGAGTTTGATCCCTGCTGCCAGCTGGGGAGGTGACCCACATGGCACAGGCAGATCTCTCCTGCCTGGCCTGCTGCCCCCCTCAGCAGTGCGTTTCACTACATCTGCCTGTTCTGCCTCCTGCTCTGTCTGGTGGATCCTCCCACCTCCCCGCACCTCTGGCCTGTACCCCAGTGCTTGTATGCATAAATAAATAAATCTTTAAAAAAAAATCTATATAGATCTAAAAATACAGATGCAATTTTACATCTGTAAATATGCCTAAAAATAGATACGTATACATCTGATTCCCTTGCTCTGTTCACTGAGAGGACCGGAAATAGCAACATTCTGAAAAGAATGTGCATACCTAGCACCCGAATCTGGGCCCCTACATACCATTCTCAACTAAAAAGAAAACTAGAGTTTCTTAAAGAAATAGTTGATATTTTGGGTCAGGAAAACACAAGAAGGATCTGTGGTATCTCACTGGGCCACAATTAATAAGTAGTTAAGAATTAAAAAACGGTAGCATGTTGAAAGGGACTTAGTAGTTTGAAGGGATTCCCACTGGCCAAGTCTGGGACAATGAAAGCATCAAAGTAAACAAATATTATAAACTATGAATAAAACATGTAACCACAAGTTCATGTAGACACAAATGAATGAAATTTGATAAGGAAAACAATATTCAGATAGTCTCAGAACACCTTCCCTCAAAATACTTAATTAAAAAAGAGAATAGGGGCCTCCCTGGTGGCACAAGGGGTTAAGATGCAGCACTATGAAGCTATCCACAACCACTGCAGCATGAGTTCAATCCCTGGCCAGGGAGGTGACTCACATGGTGCAGGAGACCTCTCCTGTCTCGCTCGCTGCTCCCCTCAGCACTGTATTTTAGTTAGTCTGCCTCTTCTTTTAAGGGAATAAGTTACTTTACAGTAAAGCTCTCAGGCACATTAATTAAGTAACATATTGATTACCACCACTCTAACAAATCTGATGAACTAAAAGCCTGTGTTAATGGGCTGTCATTTCTCTGTTCTTCCTGCCAAAGATGTAAACTTGAACCTGTTTGTGAAGGAACATTAGACAAATTGAGACTTTCTACAAAATGGGCCTATCTTAAAAGTCAGTATCACATAAGTCTAGGAAATACTGAGGCGCTGTTCCAAATTGGAAGAGAAAAGAGATATGATAACTAAATACCTGAATCTGAACTGAATTCTGTTATAAAGAACATTACTAGGAATACTGCCAAACTGGGATTGGGTCTAAGGATTAATTCATTTCTTGATTTTGACTTTGTAGTCAAAATCTTTGTCTTTGTTTACAGAAAATATCCATCAAAGGGGACCACAGGGCATTAGACTGACAATTTACCTTCAAGTACCTAAGAAAGAAAAGTCCTTTGTACTATCTATAACTTTCCTAAGTCTGAAACTGTCTTAAAGTTTTACACACACACACCAAAAACAACAACAACAACAAAAAAAACCCAACTAGACACTATCTTATAGCTCTCAAACTAGGAAAGTATAAATTCTTTCCATATTTGAGGATGTGGGAAAGTGGACCCTTATACATTGCTTGCAGAAACGTAAACCTGAACATCTGTTCTGGATGACAACTTGGCAATAAACTAACAGTCAATTGGTTTGGGCCATGCTATTCATGCGGTATGACAAAAGTTCGGCATGAAGGACATTTCTGAAAAATCAGGAGGCTCCAAAGCTGGCCCCTACCGGATTCCTTTTTTTTAAAAAAAGATTTATTTATATATGCATACAAGCACTGGGGTACAGGCCAGAGGTGCGGGGGGTGAGAGAATCCACCAGACAGAGTGGGGAACAGAACAGGTTGATCTACTGAACTACACTGCTGAGGGGAGCAGCAGGCAAGGCAGGAGAGGTCTGCTGCGCCAGTGGGTCACATCCCCAGTTGGAGGCAGGGATCGAACTTGTGCTGCGGTGGCTATGGTTTGCTTCATAGTGCGTTGCTTAACCCACTGTGTCACCAGGGAGGGCCAAGACTCCTTTTGTTTAGGCTAACTTCATAACTGCAGTTCTGTGAGTCTCGTGGTATGTGCTTACTGAAAGATAATGGTTGTAAAATTGGCTGTTTTGCTGAACAAACAAAAGAATTGGATGATATGCACTTTGATGATGAATTACTGATTGGCAAATACGGCAACACAAACTTAAGAAAACCATAAAACCAGGCAGTATAATATGAAATTGAAATATGGTTGTTTCACAAACGCAGAAGTTAGTTATTAGACAGTTTCCCAGACCTAAACATTTTAAACATTTACCATGGGCTTTAGGAACTGGAAAAAAAAAAAAACAAACAAAACCTCGTAACTTGGCCCATTGTGGAAGGCTCTGTATCTCCCAGGTGATAAATGAGTCACATAAACCTTTCCTGCCCTCCTCCCCTCTTTTCTGCCTCTGATTTACTTAAATCATAATCACATATAGAAAGACTCCTTCATAGCAAAAAACATTAATAATTACTTTTAGGTTCAGGATAAATTGAGGTTAGTGTTTTCTCTTTAAGATTAAAATATAGGATCTAGATATGATTTAGGTTTTAGTATCCCCCTCTAATTGGGGACCTGTAGTTTTTTAGATATTTACACTAGCTTGACCTTAGACCTTGTGGCTAGTAGTCTATCTTATACTCAGAGTAAAACTAAATATTTAGTTGTGACTGCACAAAGTTGCTATGTCTGCTTTAACACTGATAAGTGACCATATGAATTAAGACATTGATAAGAACATGTTGTTTCACATGAAGACTTTACTTTGAAATCATGTATCATAAATCTTGGCTGGAGGTCATAAAGACCCCGAGCTGTCCTTAAGAAAAATGTAATGATTATTACTTTCCTGCTCTAAACATAGCTGATGTAAACCCATTGCTTGCTTGTAATGTATAAAATAAAGCCCCGCTGAGATGGTCAGCAGGAGATGCCTTTACCCTGTCTGCATCTCCTCACTTCCTTCCCCTCCTCTCCTTCATTCGCCACCATCTCCTCCTGTGGGAACTTGGCCTTAGCTGGAGCTGGTCATCCACAGTCAATCACTTCTAGGAATTTATCCTCTGAAAACAGTCACAGATATGTGTAAAGATTTAGCCACAAGGATGTTCACTCCAATTATAGAGGGGAAGAATAAGAACTTATGACAGTGTTCATCAGTAAAGGGTTAGTGAAGTTATGTTACAGTTATGGCACTCTTACAACTCACAGGACATTTATGATGGAAGAATGATTCTGATGTGTTTTTTTTTTTTAAAGATTTTTTTTTCTTTTAAAGATTTTTATTTTATTTATGCATACAAGCACTGGGGCACAGGCCAGAGGTGTGGGGGCGTGAGAGGATTCACCACAGAGAGCGGGGAGCAGAACAGGCAGATCAACAGAAGTACACTGCTGAGCGGAGCAGCGGGCACAGCAGGAGAGGTCTGCCGCACCATGTGGGTCCCCCCCCCGGCCGGCAGCAGGGATCGAACTCGTGCTGCAGTGGCTGCGATTTGCTTCATAGTGCGTTGCTTAACCCACTGCGCCACCAGGGGAGGCCCGATTCTGATGTGTTTTTAAGAGGCTGTATGTAAAACAGTACTTTTTAAGAGTAAACAGTAAAATTAACAATGGCAGCCACTGATATCTAAGTGGTGGGATTATAGAGGATTTAACTTTCATCTTTTTGCTTAAGTATTCCACAACACACTCATGCTACTTATCCTAGGAACACAAAATTCTGAATTCCTTTAAGTAAAACTCTATCCACTGGAAACTAAAGTGCAAAAAAAGAGGGGTCTTGCTTAAAATCACACAGCTGGTCGGTGGAAGAGTTACCACTGGTTTCCAGCCCAGAGCTACAATTTTCCCACTCTACTTCACTGCTTACCTCTACCACCTGTTTGGAAGGCTGGAATCTCCTAATTAGAGACTTTCTGCTAGTCACTTTTGCCTATTTTGTCACTTTACCTCTCTAAGCTCAGCAGTTTCCCCCAAAATAGGGACAGGAGCTGCCAGTGGTCATCCAGGACAATTATCACATTATCCCCATGCCATCCTGAGTTTGTTAACCTCAATCCCGCCACACAACCAACACTGTTTGCTCCTACCCACACTAAATACTCCTCAACTGCAGCCAGACTGCTCAATCTGCAAATATTTACAGACTTGAGCTACATGCCAATAGCTATGGGAGCCCCAAAGAAACACAAATCATGGATGTGACTCTGGTTTATCTACAAAAAACACATGGCCTACTGTTGAATACTCACAAAATAGATGGTGTTTTCAGAATTCTTATTCCACCAGGCTGAATGGGAAATATATCTTCCAAGAAAAAATATATGTGTCCAACTGCAATACCTAGAGGCAATCAGAGATAAAGGATGAGGAAAAGGACGAAAATTTCTATTGTAGGTGGGTTCAACATAGTTCTTATGTTTAGTGTGAATGCCAATATATTAATAGTTATTACAATTATAAAACTATTATTTAGCCTTTGAGCACATTACTGTCAAATAATCCTGTTATAGTGATACATGAAGGCCAGACAGAATAAACTTAAAAAAATAGGGACAAAGTTAAGTTCACAAGTAAAAGAGAAAAAGTAGTGATAAGACTCTTACCCAAGAGGTCCACAATGATTGAATTTCCCAACAATAAGGAAAAGCCCATGAGCACCCAGGGTAGAAAGGGGGCCTGGAAGTTGAGAAGGCCGAAGAAGTTCATGCGGACATAGGGATTCCTTCGGCTCCACACGTAGACAAGCATTATTGTAAAGGCCTGGCCCAAGAAAACTAAGCTCACAAACAAACCAAAAAGCTAGTAAATGGCATTAAGGAAAGTATCAACATCAAAAATGTAGTAGGGAAGACTGAGCAAGGGAACTAAGGAGTGGGTTCTAATCAAAGTTTGAATTAGGAAAGTTGAACAGAAGCTGTATCTTTAGAAGGATAAGTCTGAAAGTAATTACCCAGAGCAATCAGGCAAAAACCTGTGCAGATAAAACCATCTGGATTGTAGCTGCTTCAATCTGGATGCTCTCATGAAGTTCTGGACTCTTTGGAAAATGTGTTAATCCCTTGGTTACTAACTACATTTAGGTTCATTCACTGTGAGCTCAATCACCTTTCTAGAGGTGAATAAAGCCAGCTGGAGCAAAACTATCTTGTCAGATGGGACTATATTTAAGTCTGTTATACAGATAATTCTTTTTTTAAAAAAATAATTGATCAGTTTTGATCATGACCAAATAAATATCTTACCAATTTAGTTTAAAAGCAAAGTATATTGATCAACATTACTATATCTAAGATGCTTAACAGTAACCCACATGGGCTAAAAGCTCCTTTGACTTGCTCATAGTAGAAAAGCATCCTGTCCAACCTCTAGGTATAGAAAGCTTTCACATAAAGTGTGCTATAAAGTAAGTAGCAGTACTCTGAAGCTAAAATCTGGAGGTCTACTTGTATCTGTTTGTTCAGAGTATCTAGTGAATTATGGGAGACAGATGAAAAGCTTTTAGAAAGAAAGAGTATTCTTTAACACTAATTTTCTTGTATTTGGTCTAGTTGTTGAAGGATACGGTCATTAAGAATCCACCAAAAAGGAACATAAATACAAAGTCTGCTGTCCGACCTCGGAAAGAGCCTTCTTCTAGCATTCGACAGTAACGATATCTTAAGTTTCAAGTTAAGAAAATGTTAAGCACATAGATATGAAGTACAATTTAATATTATCACCAGAGTACACTTGGACTGCACATAAGTCAAGCCTTTACTTCTATAAGAACGTTTATGAGCGTAGTGTGACTACTTCTCTGGTTACCAGGCATTGCAGGCAAAGCGAAGACCGGGTTCATATTTTACAGAAACTGTTCCTGATTGGGCAACTAAGATATGTTGCATAAACATGCTTCTAGTCACCCATTAAACTGTTATCAAGAATGTATCATCTTTCCCATGTGTAATCACATGCTATCTGTACCATCCTTGCTTTTTTACAACTTAACTTGGGAGATATCCCCACCAAAAAGCCTTAGGTGGTAATCTACTTTTCTAAGCCAGGCAGATTAAACATTTCTATACCTCAGTCAATAAAGATGTATTATAGTGAAAAATTTTTATTAGAAACTTACCAGATTGACATATAGGAGACACAGAAATCCATCCTGGGGCAGGTAACCTGTCACCCTTTCAAGGCCCTCTGTCAACTACTGAAGGGAGCTGAGCTCAGCTGAAGGGAGCTGAGGGGAATGAACTGAGCTGTCATTCCCCTCTTAATCCAGAGAATGGTGGTGATGGAGGCATCCCTTCCTCAGAGGCCCCAATTATCATCTGACTAGAGCACAACTCTCTGTCTTTTTCAACAAACCAGATCTTGCCAAGCCTGGCAGAAATTATGGCATTGTATTTTCAGCCAGTAGAACCAGCAACCCTGATGCACGATCTCAAATTTTCTAATTCTGACACCAAAATCTGTTCATTTTCATCTAGCTTGTGTATTACCACTTGGTACCTGATGCTATTTTCTAAGTACATATGCTTCAATTAAATCACTTCTCTCCCATTATCAGATTTGTAATGACACAGGGCAGAAATAGTATCATTTTGCGGCTAAACACCCCCCACTTGAATATGACCTATAAACATCCTCAAATATTACTATGCGAACAACTACTCTGGGTACCAATGAGACAGTGCCCATAAGTTATAGCTAAGATGGCAACAAAAATAACAGGATTAATCTTTGTATTTTACAAAATATAAACACTTAATATTCTTTTTCCTAAGTAAACCTAAAATTTTTATGCTCACCCCACTTAATAAAGGATACAAAAATATCATGTTAAACAAGAAATTGAATCCAACTGGCCCAAAAAATAAGAAGTTGGTGATTAGCCTCCATATCTGTTAAAAAAAAAAATCAAGAGAAAATAAATTAAGATTTATTACCAGGGAACATTTCCATATTAAGACAACAGGACGACCCTGTGTTATGAGTATGATGATGGAAAGGCCATGATAGGGTGATACTATGCTCTGAAATAAAAACTGGGATACACAACTGGACATCAGATTTTTATGCTACTTCTAATTAAAGTCTGAAAGATGCCATTTGGACTCTAAAATTTGTAAGGATACAGAATAGAAAACTTGAATATGTTATTGCTAAAAAACAAAACCCTATACCATATGGCCAGACAAATTAAGAAAAAGTCTGATAGAAAGACTAGGCTAATTTTGCAGACAACAGTGCTTTTCTGTAGGCAGTCACAATGCAATGAGTGATCCTCAAACACCAGAGAAAAAAATTCAGGGATCTAATACAGAAATATTCAGAGTAAAGAGTGATTCTAGCATGGAAGTTAAAGTTCTAGTTTGAATAACCAATTCCCTATTTCATCTATGCTCTAATTATTAGAGTCTATTTAGTAGACACAGGATATTCATTTTTATGTAGTAAGTTCTGACATAGCCTTTCTATTCAAGCCATCCAGACCTGCAAAAGCCACTCTTACAAAGGGAGAAGCACATGTGATCTTAAAAATCCTTCTAGATAAGCAGGCTGAGATCACCATACCTATTTCATAGATTAGGAAACTAAGAGAGTCAGATAATTTTTAAATGGCTTGCCCAAGTTTGTAGAGGGAGACTCTTAAACTTAAACACAGAACGTGTAACTCCAAGTGCAGATACACGCTATCATCAAGTTTAACTCTAGGCAAAACCAAGCCAAGTAAACATTAAGCAATGCTTGGATGGAGCCAAGGCTCCCAGCAAAGGCTATGTAAGTATCAAGGAAGACAGCAGTGAAGTCCACAGACTGTTTTATGCATCACTAAATTTTTAAGAACTGATAACTATTAAATTGGAAACAATTAAGTTCTATATAGTGACTGGACTCAGGATTTCAGAGTCCTCAACCTTGTGAGACAGGCATCTATATAAGGGCAAGTACAGGTGAGAGGTTCCCTAAAAGAAGTATTAATAGATACCCTAAGGGAATAAAGGAGATGATTCTGCAAAGACTACACACAGTCATCTTAAAAGGCAAGCTGGAGTCCAGTGAGTAAAAAGTGACTAAGCACATCTAAGACAAAAGAAACAGCATGTGTAGAGTCAGAATCACTGGCTTTTGGGTTTCTCTCCCACTCTAGCTATAAACTATATGACCATCCAGAAACATACATCCCTTGTTTAGCATTCTAAGAATTGGAAAAGACTATATCCCACGGTGATCTAACAAACTGCTATGTTGTTTTAGATGTCAGGCTTGTGCCATTTTAGTAGCATGATCTGATTCCTGATCAATTTAAAAACACAAAGAGAGCTGAGTTTGTGAAAGGGGATAGCACCAAGGTGGTACGTGTGGCCAGGTGGTCAGTGGACAAAATCAGGTCATCCTGTCTCTTGTCACCTAGCTGGTGGGTCTTCTCTCAAACTACAGTATTAACTCTGAACCAGTGATTCTTAAATATAGGCACTGGACACATCAAATTGAAACCCAAACAGAGAACTATACCAATAAAAAATAGATTCTTAACTTTTACCCTTGATAATTCTGATTTGGTACATTCAAAGGAGTTGGGAGAATCTCCTAAATGATCTAGAAGCCTAAGCTGGCTCAACCTCCCTAGTAAGACTTATAATCAAATATTCCCAGTGGATTCATTTTTGAGAATATGGCAGGATTTGCTACTAAAAGGTAAAAAAATGTTTAAAAAACTGAAACAATTGTGGTTATGATGGACCACTTACTTGAAAATGTTTAAAGATTAATTCAGGATTGAAGTACAACTGAAAGGGTGTGATCAATTCCAACTGCTGAAATAGAAAAAGAGGTTCTTAAAGCATAACCGATGGAGCAACAGTTTTTTAAAGTTACAACAAAGGACTAGCAGGCCTTGCAATTTCCAACTCAGTCACTTAGATTGAATTCCTTTAAAGTCTTTATTTTTTCTTACACCAGAGAAAATGTTGGTATATATTTCTCTGAACTGTTCCAATTCTTGGTATTCCCAAACTTAAGACAAAACAAACGCTTGGTTTGTTTCAAACAAGCGAGGCTTGTTGAGGCTGACATGAAGACATGGGAGGCAGATGGGGTTATCTTCAGACACAGTGCAAGAAGAGCAGCTGCTATGAATCTGCCCACCACATGGGCACCACCTGTAAACACCTGTGTGAACCAACACAAGTCACTCAAAAGAGGCGAGACTCGAGACCCCGCTACCGACTGGGTTGGGTGCTTCCAGCCAACCTCTATATCCAGACTCGATTTCAAGACTTTCTTTTCGACAGTTTCCAGCTTTCTATCCTCAAAAATCTAAGTTTCTTTAGTAAGCGGACCTTCCTTTCACCAGTTAACCACGGCACCGCTTGCCATTAACAGAGTTCTCAGACAGGTTTCTTGGGTGGGAGGCTCTTGCAGTCCTGACTTGCTGTAGGCTGGGCCTTCATCTCAGAAACTGCCCAGCCGTCCCGAACCTCCACACTTTACGGAGCAGCACTCCTCTGGTCATCGGAAAAGCTCTCTATGGGTCAGCGCGAACCCCAGGGTGGGTCCCGAATGCTTCCACCCACCCCTGAGACCAAACCCTCGAGGCTTCCCCGAGGCCCAACCCCGCTTCCTGAGGACCCAGTCATATCCTCCAGGATAGTGAAAAGCTGGCGCTGCAGCTGCTCACCACAGCGGCGGTGGTGAGGACGCAGGCGGTGGTGTAGGCGCGGCTGACTGGTGGGATCTGCAGGTACTCCAGCCGGAGGCTCTGGTACGCCATCTTCCCCACCGCCGCCTGCCCCCCTGCACTTCCCCTTCCGCCAGTCAGTTCGACACGGGGCGGTGCCAAAACTAGACCCGCCCAATCAGATGACGCGGCTGCCCAATCAGAGCCGCGCAACACGTCGCAGGCGCCTCGCACACTTGCCAATCATGAGTTCGTGTCCGCGGCGCCCTAGTCTTGCCTCTCCACCCACCAACGTCTGGCAGAAGAGTAAGTACCGGTTCCTTCCGCCAATCCCCGCCGGCCACAGCTAGCTTTCCCGCCCGGCCCTGTTGGGTCACCAACCTAGGCGGGCCCCCTCCCGAGCGGAGAGCCAGCCAATCAGGAGTGCGCTTGCCTCCCGCTTTCCCTCTAGTTCGCCGAGGCAGGTATCCGTCGGAATTTTGCAGCGCCAGCGACGCATCCTTTCTCGGGCTGCCACCGGTGGTTTGAAGAAGGTGGCGGGAACTCGGTGTGGGTCAGGTTCCGCATCCCCTCACGACAGCTCGGGTGAGTGCAGCGGGGCTGCATTTTCTCTGCTGAGGAGCGGGAAGGGGTGGAACAGTTGGGTTAGGCATTGTCTGGGTGTTGGACCGGCTTCCTGGGGCATCCACGCCGGCAGGGTGCCGAGGCGTCCCCCGGAGGTCCCGGCATGCAGCGGGGTCGCGACGCCCGCCGGGAGCGGCCCGGCGGCCGGAAGCTGTCTGCGCGGCGGTTTCGGGGGCTGACGGTTCGCTGAGCATAGATTGACTCATCCCGCCTTTAAGAATTCTTAAACCTAACAAGGAAGGCTAAGTAAGCCCGCGAATAATAATATCCTAAGGAAGAACTTGTCAGTGCCGGGAGACGTTCTGGTGGGAATAAAGAGGCGCTGTGGGTCTCGAAGGAAGTCTGTTTGGACAGACCCTTGAAGGCATTTTGACCACCCCATCCTTCCCGGAGGGAAACACATAACGGGATGGGGGGAGAAAGCTACTAAATCATACCAAGAGTTGGTGAAGCTATGAGAAAGAAATTCTCATTTTGCAAGTGGAAGTGTAAACAAGCTTTTATACACTTCCTCCCCTGAGAAATTACATGAGTGAACTGATGGACAGTTACTTACCCATGTAAATATCCTGTAACTTCCAGAGGAGACATTTTAGGAGGGTATTCTTTACATTATTTCTGTAGCAAGGTGCTGAAAGCAAACTAGATAGCTGTCCCAAGAATGGGCATGTTAAGTGTGGTATACGCATATGATGAAACTGATGGAATGCTTTAGAGTGAAATAAAACATGAAGTAATGCAAACATCAAGGTTTAGTGTGCAACACAAAATTTTCAAGAATGCATATCTAACACTTATTAGAGATAAAATTATAGGTGAGTTGAAAAGATATATGTTATAAACACTAAGGTAGTTTCCTGTGGGAGATTGAAGAATAATGTAAAAGAAGCTAGCATGGACCAGAATAAAGTGCCATGAAATATGAGGTACTACCAGCTTAATTGCACATGTGAAGTGCTTATAAAGGATGACGGATGGGTTGGTTAGTATGGGTTAGAGGTGAAGACCCTTGTAAGCCATGTTGAAAGAGTTTCAGCTTGATCCTAAAAGCATAGGGAAATGTTGAGAATATAAAAGCCCTGCCAATCCACAGAATTATCTTCACAAGACAGAAAAGAGAATGGTTTTATTACTGGTTAAGCATATACAAGTTATAATGCATTATAGGTGATCTGTGAATAAGATTATGAAGACAGAAAAAGTTCTACCCTAGCTATACAAACAGTAAAATAGGCATTCTATTTTTAACTGTTACATTCATAATTCCTCAAGATTAATAGCATCTTGTCATCCCAGTTAAAAGATTTGACCACACCATTTGCTTCATATTTTTTGGTGAAATTCATCCTATTTTCATCAGGTAATTGCACTAGCAATTTGTTCTAGCTAGTTGCTTTTATCTGAAGGAATAATAATGTTCTTATTTCGATGACTGCGGTATGCTTAAAGCTCAGAAAAAAGTGCCTGGGTTTAACTTCCATAGTGACTGGAAGATAGGTCAGTATTCCTAGATGTTTATAATTGAAAGAAATGACTCCCAGACCCTTGAAAAACATGTCTGGATTGTAAAGCTGGCAAGAGGCTTTTTTAGCTTTTAATTGGGATTTATTTTCAGATGACTAGGTTGGAAAGACAAGGGAATTGAGGACATTGGCAAGGTGGATTGTGGAGCCCGAAATGGATAGGAAAAGGAGTGAAGTGGGAGAGACAGAACAACAGAGGTTCAGAGGGCTGAAAGTCTTGAAGATAAGAAATAAGTACGTTAAGGACAATTGGAAGAATAGCATATGAAGTCAAAAAGTAGGAGCAGTTAGAGAAGTTACAAATATAGGTAGCCAAGTGGCTAAAAGAATGACGAAGAAGGTCATTGGAACTGAAGAAACTTGAATTTCTGGTTCGGTCATAAACTTGAAAGTTGTCTGAGATGGTAATAAAATTCAGAATGATCTATAGGCCAGAGTCCTCAATAAATGAGAGGTAAGAAGAATGAACAATGAGGAGGGGGAAGGGAGTTAATAACCTTATGGAAAGAATCTCAGAGAGGCAAGGATTTGTATCCTATTGTTGAGTAAAGCTGGAATTTTGCATTGGGCATCAGGGAGTAGAACTTCTTAATTTTTGTTTACTGTTTTGGTTCTCCCCCCAACCCCCCATCTGTAATGTGATTTGATATTTTCCTATATTTTGATAACTTTCATCTAATATTTTCTTCTTACATTTACAGATTAACACAGCAAAATAAGCCAAGATGTCTGTTGATCCAATGACTTATGAGGCACAGTTTTTTGGTTTCACACCACAAACTTGCATGCTTAGGATCTACATTGCATTTCAAGACTATCTATTTGAAGTGATGCAGGCTGTTGAACAGGTTATGCTGAAGAAGCTGGAAGGCCTCCCAGGTTGTGAGATTAGTCCTGTCCAGATCCGTAAATGCACAGAGAAGTTTCTTTGCTTCATGAAAGGACGTTTTGATAACCTTTTTGGTAAAATGGAGCAGCTGTTTTTACAGTTGATTTTGCGAATTCCTCCAAACATCTTGCTTCCGGAAGACAAATCTCAGGAGATGCATCCTTGTAGTGAGGAAGAATTCCACCTTCTCCAAAAAGAAATTGAACAGTTACAAGAGAAGTATAAGACTGAATTATGCACTAAGCAGGCTCTTCTTGCAGAATTAGAAGAACAAAAAATAATTCAGGCCAAACTCAGAGAGACATTGGCTCTGTTTGATGAACTTGAGAACATTGGCAGAGATCACGGGACTAGTGATTTTAGGGAGAGCTTAGTGTTTCTGGCCCAAAACTCCAGAAAACTCCAGAATATTAGAGACAATGTAGAAATGGAAGGCAAAAAACTGAAAATATCTTAATTTGTGGTTAGTAAAAGCAGTCTGTCAGAAAGAATGGTGTAAAGGATTTACATCAACAGCAACTCTTATTCTAGTGAATTGTGTATTTTACTGGATTTTCCTTGTTTGCTCATATTCTATATTTTCTTTTCTCGTCCATTCTGAAGTTTCTATTACCCTAAACTAAATACTGAAGCATCTGTTTCTTAGAGGCCTATAGTAGGTGGGAAGGGATTCTTGACTCGGTAACAATTTATTTGTGGGCACGATTGAAGAAGTAGAGCTCGCCCTGGCCAAAGATGTGTGAAGTTGTATCTTGATCATAAATTCTTTGTAAGATTCATGCTTTTGGCATCAATATGGAATGAGACCAATGTGGGAAAAATGTTAAATGGATGGCTTCTTTATTAGCCAGCTACTATGCTGTGTGACAACTGCTTGTTTCTGTTCAGTGGCTTTCTTACACAAAGTTGATAACTAGTTGAAAGAAGCATGTAGACCAAAACAAGACAAACAAAAACCAATCAGGTTCTTTAGTGAAGAACAAAGAAGCTATTTTTATTCTACAGTCCTTTTTAAGACCAAGACCTTGGAGATGTTAAGCAGTTGAGTATGGAGTCCAGTATTAGAAGACTGTGGACATGAAAACAGATCTCACTGGAATAGAAAAGGAACATACCCAGCTAGGTGTATATAAACTGATTGTTAAGTATTTATACCATTTTGTTTTTCATACTTCATTTAGTTTTAAATATATAGTGGAGTAACTTCAGGTGTTAATATTTGCAATTAAGTATTCATAGGTTTAAGAAGCTTGTATTTACCTTGAATGTTTATTGTCAAGAGATCTTTCTCCAACCCTGTACATTAAATGCATATATTTTTAAAAGCTTTAAAAATGTTCTGCTGTCATGCTATGTCTCCTCCTTTAGGGTGATTTTTTACCCAAATGAAAGTTTTGTTGTTTTAGCTTAAAAAAATCTTGTGTGTGTGTATGTCTATGTGTCTATTCATTTGTCATTAGGCATGGGTTGTTTCCATATCTTGGCTATTGCAAATAGTTCTGCACTGAACATAGGGCTATGTGTATCTTTTTGAATTATTTTCATATTCTCCAGGTAAATACCCACAAGTGGATTACTGGGTCCTATGGCAATTGTATTTTAAATTTTTTGTGGAGCCTCCATACAGTTTTCCATAGGGGCTGCACCACTTTACATTCCCATCAGTAGTGTACGAAGATTCCTTTTCCTCTACATCTGTGCTACTTATTTCTTGACATTTTGATAGTAGCTGTTCTAACTGGTGTAGTGAAATCTCACTGTAGCTGTGGTTTACATTTCCCTAATAATAAGCAACACATAACATTCCTTCCTTCATGCATGTTGGCCATCTGCCTGTCTCCTTTGGCTAAATGCCTATTTATATCTCCCCATTTTTCGATTGGGTTGGACTTTTGTTGAGTTGTAGGAGTTACATATTTTGGATATTAATTTGGATATTTATTTTTATGGTAAAACCCTGAAAAATGTTTTATATATTGTGGAAAGGCTTGATATTCTGGACAAGGGAAACTCTTACAGGAAACCCACAAGTTAGGGGACAATTAAGAGCATTTGGAAACCTAGTTAAGAAATTAAGTGGGCAGTGGGAAAAGAGGGGAGATGACCAATTTATGGTCAGTTTATAGCCAATTGACTATAAACTACCTAAGAGAAATGTTGGCCTGGTCAGACACTTGAAGATACTAAAGGGAAATGGATGGTATGAAAGTAATGGAAATTTGCTACTTTTTGGAAAATATGGATTCAATGGAATGAGGAATTTCAAGGAGCTAATAGGGGAAGACTATAGGGATATGGGGAGAAAGTAGATTTTGGGGTTTAATATTGGGGACAGCAGTGATGTGGATGCTGAGGATGAGTGCAATATTGGGGAGACAAATTTGGAGTACATCAGTGAATTCTGAAATGGGGATCAAATGGGCTATTTAACAGAATATTGGAACCAATTTACATTGGAGAAGCAACAGAATCTAATGGTACAGTTGTGGGAATTTTGGCTAGAGAATGGAGTCCTAGATTTGTTGGTACAGAAAAGGTCACAATATTGGTGGAACAATATCAATTATTGAACAGGGAACTAATCTTGGGAATGGGGAGGATTCCATCGGGATTAGTTGAGGGAAGGATAGGGGGGTATTGTATCTTGAGCACTTATTTGAAGATGATAATAAAGCATAATATGTGAATGGGATCATGTTTGGATAACATGGGGTCATACATTGTAGCAAAGTGGCTATAAAGCATAGACTGATACTGGAAACAGTGCATGTTGTATTTGTGATAAGCCATTAAGGCATGTATGGGAAGGCAACTGGGAAATGACAAGGTCCTGATATTGGGAAACAGCTTATAAAAGTCAGTTTGGGTGAATTGGGCAAATTTTAGAGCTCCGGGGTTTGTACTGGGGCGGCAGTGTCTTGATCATGGAGAAGAGTGGGGACTAAATGCTGAGGGGCAGTGGGTAGTGAGTGCTACAATGGAATAGCTGCAGACCTACATTTAGGCGTCAGTAGAACGACATTGGCATATTGGTGGGATCTGATAAAGAGGAAGATGCCATTGAGAGGCTTGTATAGCTGTTTAGGGAAATACTGTATCTTGGAATGCTGTATAATGATAAAAAATCTGTAGTGGAGGAGGGACAGTAGGGCTATTGTGAAGATCATAGGGTGAAAACTGTAGCAGACTGGGAAATTTGCAAGGCTGCTGCATAGTTGGAAATGAAAAGAAGCACATAGAAAGGAAACTGAAAAAGATGATTTATTCATTCCATCAGAGGTATCATAATTGCAGACATTTCAAAGTTAACTGTATGTAGAAACAGAGCACTGCGCTTTGACATTTAGTATTCATGAGCAAACAGATGGCAGGTGGGTGAATAACCTGCCAGGTGGGTATTAGCTCCTTTGGGTTTGAGATGACAAATCCCTTGTGGGCAGGGGGTTGGTGTTTGGGTCAGGTAGTTTTCCCGCACTAATTCTAGTCGACGAGATGCCCCGCCCAGCTCCCTTGGTCTTAGATCCTTTAGCTTCCTAAGGGTTGGAGGCCAAGATCAAGTCGCCAGGTAGTTCCCAGAAACTGTCCCTCCCCATACACCCCACCCCCACCCCCGCCCCCGCCCCCAACCCCAGCCGGGGTCCCAGAGTTTGATCCCGCGCTGTGCAGGAGTTATCGGCCTGCGTCCCAGGAGGTCTGGCGCCGCGGGTCCCACGCTGTTCAGGACACATGTCCAGAGTGTCTCCTGGCAGAACAGCTCTTCCAGTTAGGGGCTGCACTCGGCTTGGCAGCTGCAGCAAACTACGCAGGAAAAACGAAGTCTGGGTCAGTCCGAACGTCTGGCGACGCGGCGCGCCACCCCAGACGAATCCTTTTACCTTGTTCTGCGCTCCCGCAGCGTCTGCTGCGCGCTCAGGTCGCCCAGCTCCCGCGCCCCAGTACTGTCTCCGCCGGCTTCCGGGCACAGCTGGCTCCTCCTGGGGGCCAGGCAGCATCACTGGCTCCTGCCGGGCCCCAGGCAGGGCGCTGACACTCCCCGCGGGATCCTCTCTGGAAGACTGCGGGCAAAGTCTGACTCATCCCTTAACGTAAGATAGGACTCCCTATCACGTCTCTACCATGTCCCCACCATACAAAGCGGTAGGATCCTTGGGACGTTATCCTAATTGTAAAAGGGGTTCAACAGCACCTCGAGATTCTAAACACTGGGAGCTGACTGCCCCTCTCTTCATGTACAAATAGACCCATCGTTCATTACCCGCAGCTGCTCTGGACGTTCCTACTGATGGACAGTGAGACAAAGGTAGTGACAAAGAGAAAATAAAACAAGCGTCAAAAGCTAGATGAGGAGGCGCAGCGCGTCCCCCAACACCAAATGCCGAGACCCTTCTTTCCCCTCCCCTCCCCTCCCGCCAGCCCTCCCCATCCCGCCCTGGCCGCTCAGGCGAGCTGTAAGTGGATATAAGTGAAGATGCAGGAGGTGATGGAGAAGGCGATGGCGGCGTAGATAAAGATGGAGAGGTGCGGGAAATGGTCGAGATAACAGCCCTCGTCCGGCGGAGGCGTCTTCTCCTCGGGCGGGGGACGGGCCGCAGCCTTCCGGGGTTGCCCCGCGCGGGCACCCAGCGCCCTCCCGCCGGCGCGCCGACCAGCTTTCTTGCCCCCAGCAGACGCCGACCTGGGCGCGCGGGCAGCCGGATACTCCTCTGGGGGAGGCTTGTCAAACAGGCCTTCCGAGTCAGGGTCGGGGTCCGGGCTAATCGGCTCCGGGTCCCAGGGTTTGCGCTGAAAGAGCCCGTCAGCCATTGGCGAGAGTGCGGGGAGGTCGGACCGCTGGGTCTGGGCTGTCACGTTCGGGCCGGGTCCGAGCGCAGTGGGCGGCGGCCGGGGATGCGCCAGTGTATTTACCGACCGAGAGTGGGCGGTGGGGGCGGAGCCAGGGGGCCGGGGGCCTCTGCAGGGTCTGCTGGGCCTCTCAGCCGAGCCGCTGCTTCCCTGGGCTCCTCCCTCCACCCCCAGCCTGTTGCAGAGGTGGGCAGGTCAGGTTGTAGCTTCAGTGCCCGCGGCTCCCAAGTGTCTGCGCAACCAGGTTCGTTTCCATGGAAACCAGATGGGGGTCGGGGGCGGGGGGAGGCAAGAGAGGGGATGCAAATTGCTAACTGGGGCCCATGAGCGTGGAAAGGGGTGTGTGTGTGTGTGTGTGTGTGTGTGTGTGTGTGTGTGTGTGTGTGTGGTGGCGGCGGTGGGGGCGGGGGGTGGCTGTTTGGCTGGGAACGAGCTGAAAGGCACAGCCAGAATTCCAGCTGCGTGATGCTTCCCGAGGCTTTGTTTCTCCTTTTAAAATATTTATTGTGGCCTCTTTTTCCATTAAAATTTAACATGTGGAAAATCTACTTGTTACATACATAATCTTTGTAGAGAACTTGAAAGTTAGAAGACACTATAAGAAAAAAACGGTAATAAAACCTCCCATCAGGTCCAGAGGAGGCACGTTAACCTGTCAGTCCATTTCTCTCCTTTGTCTTTTATGTCTTTCCCTATTTTTACCTCTGTATCTGTGGATCCAGTTCTTCACCCACAAACGCAGGATCCCAGTCTTTGGGGTCTCTCAAGTATGATTAGGAACGAATCCTTTTGGAGACCACCCTGACTAGAGCCGTTTCTTCCTCGCCTGTGCCAGCCTGCTCAGCATCCCTCACCCCTCTCTGACCTCCCACTGGTACTGCCCCCAAACTGCTGGGCATCATCATGTCCTAGCACCTCTGTTGCACACGAGGTTCCAAGGCTCGTTGGTTGGTGTTCCCTTGTGGGATGGGGTGGTGGTGGTGAGGGGAGAAACAGCCTTGAGGACTTATTAGGGTCCCAGTGGATTGAAGGGGTACACTGGCAGACACTGCCAGTTACAGCAGATCCAGCTCTAACTGTCTTTAGGGATCTGAAGAGACCCTAAGGGAACCAGAACCAGAGTATGAAACAGTTTCACCAGGGTGCTGCCTTTCTGCATGGTATCTGTTGTGGGGATTTCTTTCTTTTTTTAAAGATTTATTTATGCACACGAGAACTGGGGTACAGGCCAGAGGCACAGGGGTTGAGAGGATTCACCAGAGACAGAGTGGGAAACAAAACAGGCAGATTGACTGAAATACACTGCTGAGGGGAGCAGCAGGCGAGGCAGGAGAGGTCTGCTGTGCCATGTGGGTCCCCTCCCTGGCCGGCAGCAGGGATCGAACTCGTGCTGCAGTGGCTGCTAATGCTTCATGGTGTGGTGCTTAACCCCTTGTGCCACCAGGGAGGCCCAAGTTGTGGGGGATTTCTTTCAGGACCAGAGCTAATTACCTTAGTGATAGGATCTCAATATTTATTGAATGAACGATGCAATGAATGAATGGTGGCTGAAAACTCACATTCTCATAGCTTAGCAAGTCCAACAAAGAGCTTCTAGTTGTCTAGGATGTGGAAAATATAGAACCTTCCTACACTATTGTTGGGAATATAAAATGGCATAGCTACTTTGGAAAACAGTTTGGCAGTTTCAAAAGAAGTGAAATCTATACTTAGCATATAAGCCTGGAATTCCACTCCCAGGTTTCTACCCCAAGAGAAATGAAAACATGTGTTTTCATATGAAAACAGAGACTTGTACACAAATACCCCTAACTAAAAACTAGAAATGATCCAAATATCCATCAGATGGTGACAGGATAAACTGAATAATATTCAGCAACAAAAAGAAGTGAATTACTGAATGAGGCTACCATATGAATGAACCTCAAAAACATTACGTTAATTGAAAAAAGCCAGGTGCCTGAGAGTACAGCATGCATGATTCCATTTATATGAAATATCCCGAAAAGACAAATCATATATAGAGACAGAAAGCAGATAAGTTATTGCCTGAGTCTGGGAAGTGAGAGGTGATTATTAGCAAACAGCTTCAAGGAAATAATAGACTCTCTCAAACCTGAACTGTGGTGATGGTTGCGCAACTCTTTAGATTTTCTAAAATATATTGATGTGTACACTTAAAGTGGGTGATTTTGATGGTATATAAACTACACTTTAATAGGACTATTGTTTAAAAGAAAACTATCTGAACTGTCATATTGCAGGAGCCAGATGGGCAAAACCAAACCAAATCAAATCATGTAATTTTTATTCATAATCCTGTGGGTTGGTTGGGAGTTTCTTCTGGTTTGAGCTGATTCAGCTTATCTCTACTAGGATGTTATGTCTGGCAGGTGGCATGGAGGTTGGATGATTTGGAATGACCTCATGCCTGGTGGGGAGGTGGGCAAGCTGTTAATCAGAGGTCTCAGTTGTCTGTCACATGGCCTTTCATCCTCCAGCAGACTAGCTTGAGCTCATTCATACAGCCGTCTCAGGGGTCCAAGCACAGCCAGAGGGTAAGTTACAAAGCCCAAGGGCCTTCCAAGTCTCTGCGTTTTATTTGCTGTCCTGTTGACCAAAGCAAATCAGATGGCAAAATCCAGATTCAAAGCCTGTGCAAAGGGATAAAATTAGTGACCATGGAGCCTCCCTGGTGGCGCAACGGGTTGAAGCATTCGCAGCACAGCAGCGTGAGTTTGATCCCTGGCCAGGGAGGGGACCCACATGGCGCAGCAGACCTCTCCTGCCTCACCTGCTGCTCCCCTCAGCAGTGTACTTCAGTAGATCTGCCTGTTCTATCTCTGGTGAATCTTCTCACTGCCTGGGACTCTGGCCTGTGCTCCAGCAGGTATACAGGAAGATGATGATTTATTATGTGGTCATGTTGCCTTTGTGGTCCTTATGGGACATATAGGGTAAACATCCCTTTGCCAACAGCATATTCAGGTGCGAGGTGTAAGTTAGCAATCTAGCTTCGGGAATTATTGGCATAGAAGGTATGGTTGAAGCCACAAACAGAGGTAAGATTTCCTATAAGTTGGGAAGATATAAGACTTCAGAGTACCTCCATGACCACTAACCTTTAAGGGATATGCTATAACCTGTGGATATTAAAACCTAGTATAGGGATTACAAAACACATAGGGAAGTCTTGAATTCAATCAAACTTGGTGACAGAGGTTATCTGTGTTGATGTCCTGGAAACATACCTAGGACCTAGAATGATGTCCAGTGCTATCTGTGTGACCTTGGGCCAATCCTTTCTATGTAGAGGGTCTCAGTTGCACATTAAGTGAAAGAATGAATAGTACCATCTTTTCTCTAAGGAAACATTAGTCCACTGTTAGTGCTGAGAAAACTAGTACAACTTCCGAAGGAAGCAATTGAGGAAGGCATGGAAGGTGATAAGGCTTCATGTCCTCTGATACAGTTATCTCACTCCTTAGTATTGATTTCAAGACCGTGATCTAAAGGTTAAAGAAAATCTTTCTGCAGAAAAGTGTGTACTGCAGTACTGTTTGTCATGGCGAAAAATTGGAAGCAAACTCAATATCAGAACAGCAGGAGAATAGTTAATGAAATGATGTGGATTGGTTGCATGGGATATGCAGAGTCATGAGGGGATTATTCTGAAAGTTCAAGTAGCTTGAGAGATGCCTGGGATAATGTAAATCAAAGTCAAAAAAAGCGAAGTTTAAAACCACATGTGCTATGAAATAAGTGAGATGGAGAAAGACAAATGCTGTATGATTTTACTCATATGTGGAATATAAAGGAACAAAACAAAAGCATGGAAACCAAACCCAAACAAACCCTTGAATCCTGACAGCAGAACTGAGGTTTCCAGAAGGAGAGGGTAGGGTGAGCGCTGGAAGTGGGGGGCAGTGGACTATGGTGAAGGTTTATAGGCACTTTGGTGGTGGGTGTGGTGTGATAATATACATATGTAGAGGTGTGAACCTGTATTTCTAAAATATAGTGTTGGGAACCAATGCTGCTGCAATAAAACTATTTTGATCAATAATAAGCAAAAAAAATTACAACAACAAGCAACCCAAACAAACAAGAAAATATCCCATGTATGCTCGGATGACAAGGCAGTGTATTCCTGCAGAGAGAGGCTGGAACAGTCACTTTTGCATTGTTCAGATGATGAGATCATGGAGTGAGTTCTTGTTCATTTTTCCTGACTCTGTGTGCCTTTGTTACATTACCTTTTTTTGTGCAACAAGAACAATTAGATGAGAAAATCTAAGTAATGGATTCAGTGGCCACTTTCAGCATTCTTAGTACTATTACATGATGTCTGATCAGTGCCCACGCAGACTGAGGTCCTTATCCAACTGGATGACCCCAGATTGCCTAGCAACCACCTGCTCAACAACAGTTGCTAGGAAACCAGGGAGAGAGTCAGAACTAGGGACTAACAACCCAGTGTCCATACTACTGCCAGTTCCTTTCTCCCCAAGTTGTCTCCCTAGTATGTTCCCATTTAGCTATTCCTCCATCCCTCTTGCGCTCTCGCTCCAGACTCTCTACCTGCTCTACTCTAACAAGCACTAGCACTCGATGGGCTCCCTCAATCAGAGTCCCATGGCATATGCTCCATAGGACCCGCTTAGGCTGCCCTGAGTTCTAGAATAGAGCTTTGATCAGAGTACATACCCGGCTTAAAGCGTAAGTCTGTAGTTACCACCAAGATAAGTATTGCTTGCAGTCTCTATAAAACTCTAACCCTGGCAATCCTTCTTGCCCTGGGGAGTGATTTTCTCGGGAAAGGCACTAAGGTCAACCCAGTGACCATTTCAACAGTGTCTGACCCAACAAAAGCATTAAATCTATGACCCTTGAATGAATTATTTGACAGGGGTCACGTGATATTCCCCTGTTCTAAGTAACACATTTGAAAGAGAAAGAAAAAAATCATCTTGGGTGAATTAATCTAAACACAATGATCCTAGAAGAAACCTCCCACCCCAATTTTTTTTTTTTTTTACCATTGTTGAAACTAATTTGTGCTGCCTTGAGCTTCTCATTTCTCTACCTCCACCATATTGTTCCATCATCACCTCCATCCTGAGGCATCAACTTTTACCTCCACCTGATCTCCAGTGACTGCTCCAGAAGGACAGTCAGGAAGGCCTGGCCATGACCACTGGGGCAGATATGAATGCAGCCATAGGGTTTCTTGAAAGGGATGAGCCTCTTATAAATGGAAACATGAGTGGATGAACCTGGTGCACAGCCACGAACTGGTTCCCTGGCTCACAGGGACCCTCCTGGGATGGGACCCAGCTTCGTCACCAGGGTCTAGATTACCTTTGGCTGACCTGCCCACAAGTCAAAAGAATCAGTGATATTGCCAGTCTTCATGATCTCTGATTCTGAAGGATCATATGTGACTTCTGAGAGCCAAGAAAGCTGGGGGAGAGAGCTAGGTAAAGGGCAGACCTGCTCTTTTGGTGAGATGATGGCAAGCTTGATTGTTAACCAAAGAACACCTTGGGTAAGGGTGTTTAGTGTGTAAGAAAAAGGGCTTGAAGGATGTGACATAGTGTAATTTCCAAAGATTGATCTCTCTTCCAAATCTCTCTCTCTCTCTCTCTCTCTCTCTCTCTCTCTCTCTCTCTCTCTCTTCCCCCCTCCCTNTGATCTCTCTTCCAAATCTCTCTCTCTCTCTCTCTCTCTCTCTCTCTCTCTCTCTCTCTCTCTCTTCCCCCCTTCCTAGTACTCTTCTTAAAGTGTTACTGACTGAGAGGTGGATTCTAGTTTCCTGCACCCCTTGGATCTGGGTAAGGGTGAGGGTTGTGATTGCTTGGGCCATCAGAACTCAAAATCTCAGCTCTCTCTATTACAACTGGGTCCAGTTGACAGACTTGCATCTGTCCCCTTCCCCTCCCTTTCAAAGTTCGCTTCTGGCCTTTCTCCTATTCCTAGACCCACCCCACTTTGGAACTGCCTCAGAAACTGCTCCCAAATTTCTAATAAATTTGCAAAGCTTCTGTCAACAAAAGTCTGTGACAATGTTGGGGGAAGGAAGTGATCTGGGGGAGCTCCATGAAGAGGCAGAGGAAGTGGCCCCTCCCTACCAGCCCTGGGCCCCTCCCTTCCCTTAGCCCTGAGTGCCCTGCTCAGGGCACCCACTACTTTACTTTCAACCCCAGCGTCCAGGTACAGGCCAAAAGCCAGGCTTATAGGCCACTTATAGACCCTGTGCTGCTGCTCTGCTATTCGGGACTTACCCTCAGAAATCCCCAGCCAGCCTCCTGGGTCAGGCCTCCCGGGTCCCTCGCGGGAAAGCTCACTGGGCATGGTCTCCCACTGGAGACATGGCCAGAGCTGCACCAGGAGGACATGAGAAGGCCCAGTGGCCTGGATGTCTCTCAGGACCAGAGAGCCACCTTGTCCACAACCTCCTTTTAGCTTCCATTTGATTTGTCTGGAATTCTTACAGATACAGTGGGTGGAGGGCTCTGGGAAGCTGAGGGGAAAGGGGCAGATGGGTCGGTGGGAATGACAATAGGCGAGGCACACAACTTCCCTGGTTTGTGCTTGGGAGGTCTTCGCTACTCTGTCATCTCATAATTTGGGGAGCATCGTCTATTCTGTGTCTGGGTGCTGGCTGTACCTGTGTGTCATTTGCTTTCTCGGAGAAGAATCGGTAACTGACAACTGCCATCACCAGCATAAGGTGGGGTTGGCACAAGAATAGCTGCTAACAGCCAGGTTTGACAAGCAAAGCAAGATATTATTGTCAGAATGCATGCCATTTACCGCAACCTGGAAGGGATGATGCTCAGGGCAGTAAGTCAGAAGGAAAAAGATAAATATCAGAGGTTTGGTTTATAGGAGGAATATAGCGGAGCCAAACCAAAGGTCAAGAAAAAGACAACACTGGGCCTTCCTGGTGGCGCAGTGGGTTAAGCAACGCACTATGAAGCAAACTGCAGCCACTGCAGCATGAGTTCGATCCCTGCTGCCGGCCAGGGAGGGGACCCACATGGCGCAGCAGACCTCTCCTGTCTCACCCACTGCTCCCCTCAGCAGTGTATTTCAGATGATCTGCCTGTTCTGCTCCCCGCTCTGTCTGTGGTGAATCCTCTCACCCCCCAACAATTCTGGCCTGTACCCCAGTGCTTGTATGCAGAAATAAGTAAATCTTAAAAAAAAAAAAAAGAAAAAGACAACACTTGCGAGCTGACCATAGATCTGAGGCATAAAACAAGGGTAGGGGGGAGTGGGCTCAAAACAGGGAAGGGAAGAGCTCAGGAACTACACGATAGTTCATGTGGTGGCAGGAGAACTATGAGGATTACACCCGAGGGGAGAAAACAATTACTGTACAAAAATGAACAGTGAGAAAATGTAAGAAAATAAAATGTAAGAAAATGAAAATAATAACAACACCAAAAAAAGGTCTTATTGTGAGGTCTGACAGGGGAGAAATGAGGAGCTTGAGTTCCAAAGCACCTTTCTCCCTGGGCTTGGGATGAAATAAGGTTGTCAGGCTTTGGGGCGGGGTACTGCATGTTCCCCGAGTTCTGGGTGGGGTGTGAGCTGAGCATTAGCTTTCCCACCCCATGTCAGCGACGGGAAGGCTGGGCTTTCCGGAGTGCTCACAGTCTCCACCCCTCATTCTTGCTTCTCTCTACCCGTCTGCTTTATTTTCTGTCCTGTCTCTGTTAACCCCAGAAACTAAGCAGTGTGCCGGAGCAAGGGGGAAGATTCGGTTGTACAAACTGGGTGTTCTGTGACAGTAGCCTGGGGGAGGCTGTTGTGACGTGCAGGGGGCTGAGCACCAGCTCAGGGGCGTGCATCACTCTCCACTCCCGGCCACCTGGCATGTGCAACACACAGACAACATCACACACACATGGATGTTATTCACTGTCCCCACAGCCAGGCTTTCCCCTCCTCCATGGTCTCTCAAAGGTGCCTGGGCCTTGTACCATCTGTCTTTGTTCTGCCAAACCACACACCATTACAGCTTGTGTTGAAGGAACCCTGACCCCAAGCTCCCCTCTTCCTGCAAGCAGAGAAGGCAGTCCCGCTGAAGGAGCTAGGTAGTCCTGTGTCAGCACTGCTGGGGAGTGGTTATTCTTGGGGCAGCAGAGCCTGGATGGACACTCCAGGGGATACATGGGTCTGGTCCCCACACCAAAGTAACTTTGTAATGGGGCAAACCTGGGCGGGGAGGAGGGGGGAAGGCTAGGATTGACCCAGTTTGTGAATCCTTACCCATGTGCTTAAGAATACAGAACAAGGGCCTCCCTGGTGGCAGGTTGAGCGCTGCGCTGTGAAGCACCCATGACACAGCAGTGTGAGTTCGATCCCCGGCCAGGGAGGGGACCCACATGGCACAATAGACATCTCCTGCCTTGCCTGCTGCTCCCCTCAGCAGAGTATTTCAGTTAATCTGCCTGTTCTGCTCCCCACTCTGTCTCTGGTGAGTCCTCTCACCCCACCCCCCCACATCTCTGTCATGTCTCCTAGCTCTTATATGCATAAATAAATAAAACCTTTTTAAAAAAAGAATACAGAACAAGACTCAAAGCAGACACACAGAGAAATAAAAGAAGGTTTAAAAGGATTTATTTATGAGTGAGAAGAGGGAGAGACAGAGAAGAAAATTTATTGGCCAGCATGTAACTGGATGCTGTCTTTACGACCCAAAGGCGGTGACAGCTGAGCAGATATCAGGCTGAAATGGAAGGAAGCCAAGAAAAGAGAGCGTGGCCCTCCTGTGTTCTATCTTTTAAATTCCACGTGGCGGCGGCTCCACTCCGTCCCGAGTTCCCTGCATTCCCCATTTAGGAAGTCAGAGGTTGGAGCCTGGGAACCTCCCCCTTTACCTTCAAGTTGGCTATGGTCATCACCCACTGATTAGTAGGCTGTTCCTCACTGTTCTCTTTTTTAAAAAATATTTTATTTATTTATGTGTAGAAGAACCGTGGGTGTAGGCCAGAGGTGTGGGAGGTGAGAGGATTCACCAGAGACAGAGTAGGGAGCAGAACAGGCAGATGTACTGAAGTACACTGCTGAGGGGAGCAGCGGGCGAGGCAGGAGAGGTCTGCTGTGCCATGTGGGTCAGCTCTCTGGCTGGGGTTTGAACGCGTGCCCTCAGGCCTTCGCAGTGGGCCACCAGGGAGACCGCCCTCACCATTCCCCTTTTGTGAGTCTCTGGTAAAACACACTGACACAGATGATGACAAAGGGGAAGAAAACGCACCATGCAACATCTCTGTTTTTACTGACTGGCTGCAGCTCACTAAAGAAAATTAGGGTTTTTTGGAATTAGTGTTACTAGGAATTTAAAAAAAAGATTTCTGATCCCTCAAGAGGAATAGAAGACTAGTTTTGGCCAGCTGAAGTCTGTCTGGTGGTAAGGTGGAATGACCTGGTACCATATGTTTCTGTCTGCTGGAGGGCTATTGCAGACAGTAGCAGGAACCTCTGCGGAGGTCTCCACTTCTACTTTAGGATGGCTGTGAGCTGCTTGTCCAGCAGAGACCTGGGGGTGTTTCCACGTTGGAGAGCTCTGGAGCCAACCTGGTAGGGGTTGACTCCTCAACTCCACCACTTACTTTGAGATGCAAGGACACTGCTTTCCATCCTCTGCCTTGGCTTCCTTCTGAAATGAGAAGTGCCTGTTGCCGTGGGGCTTGTGTTGGTTCATTTCATGTGTCAATTGGCTGGGCCACAAGGTACCCGGAGAGTTGATCAGACACTACTCTGGATGTTTCTCTGAGGGTTTTTGGGATCGTACTAACCTTTAAATGAGTGAATTTGACTAAAGCACATGACTGTCCACAGCGTGGGCCACTCTCATCCCACAAGGTCTGATTAGAACAAAGCCCGAGTCCATGCAGCAGAGGGAATCCGGCCAGCAGGTGGCAGAACACCCACGCTCCCTGGCCGCGGACTGCAGGCCCGCTCTGGATTTTGGAATTGCTGGCCTCCATCATCAGGAGAGCCAGTTCCTTCAGATAAACCTCTTGATATGCACACACCATATGGGTTTTGTCTGGCTAACCAGAGTTGTCATTGTGGTTAAGGACTCATGCACACAACACCTTCAGGGCAGGGCAGGGCTGGTTCTGCACTAGCGGACTGTTTACACTGTCTGGGTTCAGCTTCAAGGATGCCTGTGCTCGCTCACTGTTCTTTAAATTTATTTTTATTTATTTTTCTTACAATGTTGGCTTTCTTTTCTAGGTGTAGTCCCATAGAATTCTCACCACCAGTTCCCCCGTGCACCGTCACCATAGTCCCTTGTGCTCTTCCCGTCCCTGCCCTAATCTCACTCCCTCCCTCTCCCCTGCAGAATGTCTCTGATTTGTAGTTGTCTGTTTATTTTTGTTTTGTTTTGTTGTTGGTGGTGCAATTGTTATTTTCCCTCCGTGACCCCCTGTATTCCTCCTATCAGTGAGACCGTCCGGTATTTTTTCTTTTTCTTTCTGACTGCTTTCATTGTCCCTCTTTGACTTCACCTCCAGCTGGTTAGGATCTCTTCAGCAGGGATGGAGGGCCAGTTTGCTCTCCTCCCAAACCAGGCGCTCTTTCCTTAGAGCTGGCATGGAGGGAAGTGGCAACATCCCAACTCCATGTCTGCATGACTCCTATGGGGGGGGTCCTAACGATCCGCAAACCCTGGGACAGACCCTGGAGTACTGACTCCACCTGTGCTTCTTGGAGAGGATCAGAGCTTCCTCTAGAGGGATCCAGATTTTACCTTGAAAAGGAAATAAATTAGGGCCAAGTAATGGGTCCTGTTCTATGCAATGTGATGCCTAGCAAGGCAACAGGAGCAAATAGTTCTGTCCTCACACTATTCCCCAGGCTTATGAAAGACCTGGGCCCTTTCAAGAAGAAACACACTCTCAAGCAAACAGGGTGTATTTGTCCCTGAAGATGCACTTGCCACACTTAGCTGGAAACAGACAGCTGTGCTGGAATTCTTCAGATCAGCGAGATCACTGTGCAGACTTTGTCATCTTGGAAGTGGGGAGCCAGGAAGGGTGCAAAGTCCTAAGGATCTTAGACCTTCTGCACGGACTTATCTTACCTGGGGCCAGAGAGCAGTCATCACTACCTGGATCTAGGGAAGAATCTCTTCATGTGTAGGTGACCTGCTAGACTCCCCTTTCATAATAAGACAGCTCCCAGACTGGGATGCGGCACCCTCATCTCCAGAGGCATCACGGACAGAATCAGCCACATGTATGGAACCTGTGAGCATGTGACTGAGCAAATGTTGGGGGTCCAGAGGGTGGCACCACCACATGCTTCTGATCAGCTGGGGTTGATGCCACAGGTGTGGGTCTTCCCCTCTCGGTCTCGTCCATGCCTGCGCACGTGCCCTATTGAAGTCTCCTCAGGGTAGTCATGGGAGGTTAAGAGGTGCTGATTCTCTCACCCACATATGAGTGTGGAGCCAAGAGATGGTGGCTCCCACTTCCTGTGCTCTAACCATGTGCCGAACACAATCTGAACACGTATGACCGTTGACCTTCAGAGCAACCTCAGAGTCGGCAGAGGGCAGGGCAGCGAAGAGACCCATAGGGCTGCTAGTGGAGAGTGAGGTGGGTGGGACCAAGGGGTGGAGACTGAGGGAGGAGATGCAGCCACTGTGCTGTGTCCCTGCAGGTAGAGGGAGGATTTGCTTTCATGAGTCGAGAGCATTGGTACAAGTGTTTCAATACCAGGGGATTCAATTCTTAGCTTACTGATTCACTGGGGCCGTGGGAGTGGCTGCTAACTTGGGCATTATTACTAGAGAAGGACTAATTATCAAATGGACTGTTTGGTGGCCATGGGGGAATCAATGGATGTATTTTGGGAGAGTTTTGCAAATAGAATCTGTAAGTTACCTGTAAATAAGTCCTCACTTGACACCCACCATGTACTGTGGCAACAGTAGAAATTAATTGATGAGCAGAATAGATGTGGTTCTGCCCTCAGAGGGCTTACTATCTAGTGTGTGGGGGAGACCAGCAGTGAAGCGGGAGGACAAGGCCACGTCTGATGCGCCGGTGGGTGGGTCGCAGGTGCCTCAGGGGCACAGGCCACGGGACCTGAGCAGGAGTGAGGATGTGTCCCCATGGGAGGACGCATCTAAGCTAAGACCTGGCCCCACTCCCTGTGGCTCTGCCAGCCCTCTCTGGCTCCAGGACTCCATCTAGGCCCCAGTCACAGACAGAACAACAGAACATACAGAAAACACAAGTTCAGCATAGACAAGCAAAGAAATCTGGTTTTGTTCCCATCACAAACCATTCAAAGCCCCCAAGGTGTCCACTTTCATTGTCTCAGCCAGTGTCATGTCCCCTGCTCCATTCCTCTGGATGCCCAGGCAGGGTCCACACCACACCGGCTCTGGGGGAGGCTGTGCCAGAGTCCTGCCAGCTGCAGCAGGTCATTCCCGAGGTGCTGTCGCCCACCTGGCAGCTGCCTGTGAAAGCCAGGGGGAGCTGGGTCCTGGGGGCTCCCTGGGCATGGACATCACGCATCATGGACTCCCTGGAGTCCCACAACTCTAAGAGAGAAGGTAACTCAGTGCCCCTGTCCAGAGATGAAGAAACTGAGGCTCGGGAGGCACCAGGGGAGCAGCACTCGCAGCAGGTGTGCAGAGGTCATCTGCCGAGCTCGGCAGGACCCCTCAGTGTCCTCCACTGTACCCCTTCTCCCACAGCTCACCAATTAGGTAAGGGTGTGTCTCCTTCAGGGCCTGATAGAGGAGATCTTTGCAGGCCCAGTCCCAGGACCTGCTGAAGCTGAACAGCTTCCGCATCTGGCCCGGCTTGGTGGCCTCGGCCCTGACGGCCTCATACTGCTCCTCACTCAGCACCTGCCCGTGCAGCTTGTCCAGGACAGGGTCCACCGATGTCACGCGAGCCACCAGCTGCTCTCGACACTGGTCCACAAAGTGTAGTAAGGCTGGGGCATCTAGGGGTGAAGATGAGTCTGGAAATGAACAAAGAGAAGCGCCCCCTGCAACCTCTGCCCTGACCTCCTGCCTACAACTCTCTTCACTCATCTCAGTGCATCTCTGGCTCCCCCACCCCTGTGATGCACTTGACCATCTGAAAGGCACCTCTTCCTCCCTTGTGTCAGCATCTAGTCTAGCATTCTCCTTGAGCTGGGGTTGGAATGGGGTAAAGTTCATGAGGCACTGAGGCTCCCATGAGGTGCAGGCCCATGGGCAGGAGTAAAGGCATGGAGGGAGGGTGCCTGGGCACATGCACTCTCCAGGGCCTAACCCCTGTGAGGTTTTCAGTGTGAAATCTCTTCCTTTCTCTCTTCCCTCCCTCCAGGGCTACATGGCATGCCCAGATGTGCCCGTGGCTCCTGTGGTCTCTCACAGCTGCTACTGACCTGTCGGGACTGGCGGATCCAGTGCGGCTGCAGGTCTGAGGTCTCCTGAGGACAGAGCGGGAAGCATGTGTAACAGTGCCGGTTATTAGTCCACGTAATTGCTTACCCCCTTCTGAGTTTCTGTGATTCTGAGTACAAGCTTCAGAGGAATTGTGATAGACTCTGGAGTAAGGCAGAAGGGTCCTTAGAGATGATCTAGGCGAACCCCCTCCTTAGGCAAAGGGGGCCATCGAGGCCAAAGGACATGATATGAGAGAGAGAAATGGAGAGATAGAGCCATGTGAACAACAGCATACTCCCTCAATATTTTAGACGTGGGTAAATCCAGTCTTGATCTGAATGGAATCCTGGTGCAGAATTAAGCAAGTGTCTTGCTAAAAATATGAACTATTTGAGATGTGGTATCCTGAGCAAAAGCCGACCTGATTTGGCTTGTAGATTCTTTCAAATCAAATATGTTTGTTCTGGACTTTGGTATTAGAATCTGGACTTTGGTATTGAAGTCAGGATAAACTTAGCACTTGGAAGAAATGGGTCAATGTTGACAGCTAGGGAAGAGCAAAAATCACCGCCGCCACCAACAGAAGAATGGATTTACACAATTACTTGGATGAGGTAGGAAAAGGGTTCACATCTACTCTTGTGCACAAAATCTGGGACTTGATCACTGAATTTCAGTGTCACCTGACTGTGGGGAGGTGACACAGAGAGGGGGGAGCTCAGGCTGTGGTGCTGGGAGCACGGGGTTCATCTGGGTGAAGGGGGTATGGTTTCCCACATCCTCCATGATGACGGGATGGTCTTAGAGTCCATCCTGACTCATCCACATCAGAACGTCTGCTGAGGAAGGCAGCTGGGATGGCGAAGGAGTAAAAACCATGTATAAGGAACTGGAGCTCTCAACCGTGTGTAGGGGGAGACTTAGGGCAGCCAGTGAGCAGCCGTCATGCACCTGAAGGGTTTTCTCATGGAATGGGACAGATTCTTCTGTCAGCTTCACGGACAGAACGAAGACTGGGAGGAGGGAGAGGTGGATTAATATGAGGAAGAAGAATCACATTGCAGTAGTTACCAACAAGCACTGCATGAGACATGCACAGTCACTGCACTAAATCTTTCCAGCGTCCCACAAGTTAGGCAATCTGACCCTCATTTTACAGATCAGGAAACTGAGACTCAAGTGAGTAAATTTCCCAAGATCACCCAGCAAGTAAGAGCCAGAGTGGGACTCAGCTGGGGCTGCTCTGGGGCTGGTGGTTCACAGCTATGGTGGCTCCTAAGCTGAGTCAAGGTCACGCACTTAGGCCCACATCATGTAGCCTGTTTGCAGCTGCCAAAGAGGCAGATTCTCTCCATTTCAACAGCTGATAAGGGCTGGGTGTCCCTAAAAGGATTCTTTAGGGGACCTGGTTCTTAGACTAAGACATTTTAAAATTTCTTCTACTCCTGAAAATTCATTATGCTTCCTTGTCATCTTCCTGGAAAATATCCAGGTCAGGCTAACCGATGTCAAAATTGCCTAATCCATACATCCATATAATATCTAGGTATTATTGTTCATCTTATGGGTATCATGAGCTATTATGAGAAAGCTATCAAGCTAGCATGAGAAAGCTTGCTGAAGGCTCTGAGGTTGTCAGACTCTGTTAATTCAAGGGTGGTATGAATACACCCTGGTGCATGGGGGTGATCATGGAGCAAAGGTTTCCTGGAATTCAAATTCTGGTTATGTCAGCTGTGATATAACTAGAAAAAGCCATACAGGTTCTCTAGGCTATTTCTTCTCACCAGCTAATATGTACACACACACACACACACACACGCACGCACATACACGCTGACTATCCCTGAGCTGTCTGGAACTGTCTTGATTTACCTGGTTTCACCAAGGCCTCCCACACCACGGTTCCATCTTTCTTGTTCTTTATTTGCAGCCGCATCCCTGACTCCGACTGTCCGGCGTAGATCTCACTGAAGAGCTGCATCTCCCTGGGGGTCCGATAGCAGAGCTCCAGTTCCTGAGCACAGAAAGAACAGTCGTGTGAAAACTCAGTGTTCTCCTGCAAGGGTTGTCTCTCTGACACCTGCTTGATCCTGTTCAGCACCCCCAGGCACACTCAGACGACCTGTACTGAAATATTTGCCACCTTCACACATTGTTCTTTCTTCCTAATTTCCGCAAATCCTGACTCAGAATTGAATACACAGCCTGGGGGCCTCCTTGGTGGAGCAAGGGGTTAAGCACTGCACTATGAAGCCTACACAGCTACTGCAGCACGAGTTCAATCCCTGACCAGGGAGCAGACCCACATGGCACAGCAGGCCTCTCCTGTCTCACCCGCTGCTTCCCTCAGCAGTGCATTTCAGTACATCTGCCTGTTCTGCTCCCCACTCTCTCTCTGGTGACTCACACACCTCTGGCCTGTACCCCAGTTCTTGTGTGCATAAATAAATAAAATCTAAAAAAAAAATGAAGACATGGCATGAATGAGCCAGGATTCATCTTAAATGTAGTGATCACATATCCTAGCCAGATCCTTCTCCTTCCACGTCCCTCATCTTCAACCAAATCTTCCTCTACTCCAAAGCCTATTTTTGGATGGGTCATTTTCAACTGAGAGAAAGCTTATGTCCATCTCATCTATTTTTTTAAAAAAGATTGATTTATTTATACATAGAAGAACTGGGGTACAGACCAGAGGTGGAGGGGGTGAGAGGATTCACCAGAGACAGAGTGGGGAGCAGAACAGGCAGATCTACTGCAATACGCTGCTGAGGGGAGCAGCAGGTGAGGCAGGAGAGGTCTGCTGAGCCATGTGGGTCCCCTCCCCAGCTGGGCGGTGGGAGGGATTGGAACTCGTGCTGCGTTGGCTGCAGTTTGCTTCATAGTGCGTTGCTTAATCCACTGCGCCACCAGGGAGGCCCTGCCCATCTCATCTAAATCACATCCAAGACTCAGCTCCTCACTCCCAAGTGTCTCCCAAACATGCTCATTCCCACATTCCCCAAACTCAGCAAATGGCATTACCTCTGATGGCTCAGGTTCCACATTTAGGCGCCACCCTCAACTCCTTCCTTTTCTACCCCCAGTTAACCCAGCAGGCCCCATTGGCTTTATTTTCAGAATACACCCAGACTGTCAGTGGTCTCGGTCCCCACTGCCACCTCCCCAGTCAAGCCACCGTCAACTCGGGCTCTGCTTCCACTCTGCCCTCTTGCCACCCATTTCTACCAGGCATTCAGACATCTTCATTAAGTAAACAGATCTGCATTCCCAAGTTTAAGAGCCTCTGAGATTTGCCGTTGGACTTAAAATATGAACTCCCCTCCAGGTCTAACGTGCTGAGGGCCCCGGGAAAGCGTTGTTTCTTGTCTGACCTTCCTTCACTACTGTCACTTTTAGCCACTGGAGGTATCCAACTTGCTCCCTCCTCTATCTCTCTTCACCTGAAGTGCTCTGCGACAATCTCCTGAACCACTCAGGTCTTTTCCCAAATGTCACCTATGCAGACAACCCTCCCCTGACAAGGTACCAAGTCGCTTTGATACTGGTTTGGTTGTGTTTCCTTCTAGCACTTCGTGGCTCCTGCCCACTGTCTCTTTAATTGTTTTCCTGGGTCTCATCCTACCAGGATGCCATCTTTCTAAGGCAGGGCTGCCTGTCTTCCCTGCAGCACCCCAACTTAAGAGAGCATGGTCGACACAGGCTAAATGGTTCTTGAGTGACTGAATCATGTTGCTCAGGTGTTGTTTACAACTGACTGACACAGCAGGACATCCCAAAAATTTTTCTTGGATTCATGTTTCCCAATTCAATGACATGATCACCTCTTCCAACAATGGACACCTAGTCCATCTGCCATTGTCCCATAGGATGGTTCAAAGAGTCCCACAGAAGGAGAAAGAGAGTCCTTGGTTCAACTACAGGTGAGCAGTCTGTGGGCACCGCAGCCCTGAGCTAAGAGTCTGTGTGACAGCGGGTCTAGGACATCTGGATGAATGTCCTGGGCACGTTGCCATTTGCCTTTGACTGAAAGTGGAGATTGAGAAACAATAAAATGTGGTTCCTGAAATCCAGGAATAGATCTGATGCTCAGAGCTAGACCTCATTGCGGTGACAGCCTCATCTCAGCCTTGTCATTCTGTTGGACGTCTACAAAAACCCATTCTTGGACTCATGCATAACCCACAAAATACCTCTCCCTGCCTGACTGCTGCTTGAGCAATTATAACTTCTTCCTTGCTGTGGCTGTCCTGCCGGGAGATACGCTCTGTTGAAGCTCTCAGTCTCAGACAACACTCAGTCCATTGTCTCAGATTCTCAGAAATGACTCAAGGAAGCCCCAGCTTTCACTGCAGGTTCTTCATAATACACTCTATTGAGAGGGGCCTCAGAGTCCCCCATGGTGCTTCTCTCTCCACAACAAGCATTAAACCTTTGTGTTCTGGTGGTTTCGACTGAGGCCAGGGACACCCTGGCGCGCAGCACCTCTCAGTGTCTCCAAGTCATCACTGTCCTAGTTCCATATTGCATGTGATCCTCCATTTCGGCTCTCCCCAAATTGGCTTGCTTTCTGCTCAACCCCGATGCCCTCTGTCCCTGGATAGCTCAAGCACCTGCCCCACAGGTATCCCCAAGCTCGACCTCTGATCCTAGTGAGGGGTGACCATAGCGCTGTGTGTCACCTGGGGGATTATCTCCATCTTCTCTGAACCAGACACGGTGAAGCGGGAGCCCACGTAGAGTGGGGTCAGCGGGGGCGGCTTGTGGATGCGTACAAACTGGAACTTCTTTTCTTCATCATCTATGGCCTAAGGTGCAAACGGAGCAAAAATCAAGGGAGGCGGGGCTTCTGGCTCAGATCCTCTGCCCTAAGGTATCCGGTTAGAGCAAAGGGAAATGGTGTTTCTGTGTCTGTGTGGGTGGAGGAAGCTCTCCCACCCCTCTTCCCTCCCCTCCACCTCCCCCATTCACTGCCACACTGAGAGCCCACACGTGGCCTTTGCTACGTTCAGGGTGGGGATAGGGTGACTGCCAAAGAGGAGTGAGAGTGGGGCAAGGTGCAGCTCTGGGTGCGGAGCCCTCCCAGTCGTTGAAGACTGGGAGGCTTGTCCAGAGCGCAGGGATGGAGCAGTCTACCTGGCTGGGGAGGCTTCACGGAGCCAGGACACCTGTCCGTGGCTGAGCAGGGGCAGGATCGTGCCTGCACTTCAGGATTTTGGCTTAGAAAGACCCATCCTTATTCTCAGCAGACCCATTCTGTGCCTTTCAGCTGTTTTTCTTGTTTGTGGCCAAGACCCCTGCCACTGTTACCACCTTCCGGATGGAGCAGTCACTGGGGACCAGGTAGAGGTGGAAGGTGACTTCCTCAGGGTGGAGGTGATGGTAGAGCAACACAATGGAGGTGATGGGAATGAAGCTCAAGGCAGCTTGGATCACTCTCAGTACAACCCCCATGGGGGAGAAGCTGGGGTTCTCCAGGACTGTGTAATGTGCCTCCACCCTGGCTGGCTCCTCCAGCTGCATCCCCTCCTCTTTGAAGTGGGCCACGCGGAACTGGGAGCTGTGTACAGTGTCACCTGTCAAGGAGTGGATTCAGGAAGTAAGGATTTACTGTGCCAGGCTTGGCGGGGAAGTGGGGTTCTGGAGAGTAGATCTTATGGGCCCCCTGGAGGGGGAGGTGGCGTGCCTGAGCCCCGGGTGGGTCTCTTGAGGTTGAGGGCAATATTCTCTCTAGGGGAAGAGCACCATATAAATACTCTGGAGAGAAACCTCTACGCAAGCCCATCCCCTGCCTTAGATGAGCAAGAGGTTAACTCCCTGGTGATCTGTTCTTATGTGAATTTGTGGCCAAGACCCAGCCACAAATTGGTGAATGCTGGTGGGTTTGGGTCAGGCAGGTGGGGAACAAGGAATAGGAAGGGAAGGGGGGGTGGAGTGGCCCGGGCTGTATGCTTTGGGAAAGACCCCCCCCCCTTCCATTACTGTGTAGGTCCTGGCAGAGAGAAGCAAGGGTACTCGGGCCGGGACTCCTGGTAGCTGTGACACGGGTGTGTGACCGAGAACTGACCAGGTGATGCTTCTAACCAGGACCTTGTAGCACAGGTGAAAAGACAGAGCTTCTTTGGCAGAGTGGTGGGGTTAAAGTCCAGAGGCCTTCTGCAGCTGTGTCTGCAGCGGAGGTGTCTCCATACTTGTCTTGGAGTGACCTTGACCGTGTCCTTGGCTTCTCTGCACCATCTCAGCATCACTGTGTCCACTCTTTTTTAAACGATTTGTTCTCTAGTCTTTTGTTAAGTCTACTAGCTACTCAAGAATTACCCTACACATTTTGGTTTGCCTAAATCAACCAGAATTGATTTATTTTGATTACAACCAAGCGAACTGACCATAGCACAGGTGAGGACATTGATGCCCTGAGCTGCAGGGATGCAGGCTGGCCGTGGAGAGACACTGGCCTAGAGGTCAGGAGTCCTGACTCCATCCTCATGTTGCCTGGCAACTGCTGCAACGAGGTGGTTTCTGGACAACAGGGGACATCCAGCCAGCTGGACTAGGCCCTTAGGGGACCCACCAATTAGGACATCACTGAGTGATAGTAACACCAATAGGGGCCCTGGAAAGTTTCCTCATTCATTAAATTCTTCTTTTTGTGTGATAAATAATATCATAGTGCAGATATCATAAATTCTAAAAATACAAATATTATCTAAAAACATGAATTATATCTAAAAGTGCAAATTCACCTCTGACCTTACCAAACGATACGATATTATTACCATCTTTCCCTTTTCCACTTGTCTTTCTCTGACCTTTTGCCATTATCAGTTCATATTGTCACAGCTTCGATCAGATCTTTCTAGTGACTGGACAGTATCTGACCTCATGGTGTCCATTACTAGTGGACACATCACCCTGTAGTTCACCGCTCACCCCTTACTTCAGTATTGGGGTTACTTCTAACTTTCCATCATGATGATAGTCCTGCAAAGCACACATTCCTGCAGAAGCTTTTCTGTTTCCCGGGAATGCTTGCCTTGCACCGAGAGTCCCAAGGATTGAGAAATGTGTGTGAAAGGGTGTGAACATTTTAGCCACTTGCCATGTTTTGCCACATGCTTTTCTAAGAGGTGGTGCCACTTTGCGCTCTGTGGGTGAGCTCACTTTGCTTTCCACAGCACTGGAATGTTCTCACTGTCGGATGGGAGGACTGAAACCCTGGGAGGGAAGTGCTTTTCCAAGGTCATGAGTCTGTCCAGCCCTGACCAGATCCTGCACCTAGACCCTTCTCCGTGACACTTACGGATGCTCTGTCCATGCCGAGGTTGACTGAATTCTGGAAGGTACTTGTGTCTCCATCTCCCCCCTTTTTTTAAAGATTGATTTATTTGTGCATACAAGAGCTGGGATATAGGCCAGAAGCACAGGATGTGAGAGGATTCACCAGAGACAGAGTGGGGAGCAGAACAGGCTGCTGAGGGGAGCAGCGGGCGAGGCAGGAGAGGTCTGCTGCGCCATGTGGTTCCTTTCTCTGACCAGGATCGAACTCTCACTGTTGTGCCGAGGATGCTTCACAGTGTGGTACGCAACCTGCTGCGCCACCAGGGAGGCCCCATCATCTCCCCTTTTAGAAAGGTGGGACCAACTGTCTTCATTTGTGCAGGATTGAGAGGAGTCCCAGGTTACCCAATACAGGAAAATCTCAATTTGGGGGTGAGATGAGCTGATCACCCTACTGCCTGCACATGTTGCCTTTTCCTTAGTTTGTAGCATCATTTTCTCCAACCCTCTCACTGACCGTGTATTTGTGCTGCTAGAGTGGGGAGGGAAGGGAGAAGACAGGAAAGATCCTGGTCTGCAGGGAAGCAGTGGGGCGGTGGCTGGGGAAGCATCACTGGCTGCAAGTCCTTCTCTCCAGAGCGCCTCTGCCTGGGCTGTCCAGGAACACTCAGAACTGGCCGCCATGGGGGGAGCCTTTCTATGGCAGGTCTGGCCCTGGGACTCACCTCCCTTTATTAAACCAAAGTGCTCTCAACCAACTTTTTGTTCTTTGTGCTCAATAAGCCCAGGCCTGTGGGTATGTACAGCTGTGATGGCATCACACAGACGCAGCCATCCTGGAGCTCGGGGCCCCTCCGGGAAGATGGACAGTGGACAGAGTAGTGGCCCTGAACATCACCAGCGCTGCCCCTCCTGCTTCCCAGTCCACGTCCTCCTCTGCTCCCTCTCCAGGAACCTGAGGGCTTCTCGTTTTTTTTGGAGCTGACCTTGGACATGTGGCCTGACCCCAGGGTAATGATACAGGTGCTGGAGTTTGCCTCCAGCAAAAGCCCTTATCAGCTCCGAGTTGAGCCAGTCACCTAATCTCGCTGTGCATCGTCTGTAAATGGAGCCACCAACAGCATCGCCTCCCAGGGTGATGGTGAACGTTGGGACAGCACGGGCTAGCTGCCATGGCTAGTGTGAAACGCAGCTTCATGGAGAGCATCACAGCCTATTGGGATCATTGTATTTTCCCCCCATGCACCCTGGCCCACTCCTCCTGGGATATTTGGCATCTGGAAGGAAAAGTTGCTAAGGTCCTTGGAAGATGCATTTTGTTCGCCCTGAGACATTCCAGACTCCCCATTGTGCTACACAGTTCAGAGGTGTTTTTCCAGACTTAAAAGTTTGACGAGGCCCTCCCTGGTGGCACAAGGGGTTAAGCACCACACTATGAAGCATCCACAACCACTGCAGCATGCGTTCCATCCCCAGCCAGGGAGGTGACCCACATGGCGCAGCAGACCTCTCCTGCCTCACCCACTGCTCCCCTTGGCAGTGTATTTTAATCAGTCTGCCTGTTCTGTTCCCCACTCTGTTTCTGGTGACTCCTCTCAGCCCCCTGCCCCTCTGGCCTGTACCCCAGCTCTTGTATGCATAAATAAATAAATCCTTAAAAAAAGTTTGAGACAGGATGCATGGCGGTTTCCAGAAACCAGTGCAGGTGTGCTCCTGGGCAGGTGGGAGGGCAGCGGGGGGCTGCAAGTGATCCGCCCAGGTGACTATGTGAGTGTCTTCCTGCCCCACGGCTGCCTGGCAAGCCACGAGCACACCAGATGAGTGGACTCACTTCCCAGGAGGACGGGCCCTCCGGGGAACAGGGGTCTGAGTTGCTGAAGGAGGTGGATGGAGGGGGCGCGGCATCCAGAGGAGGCCTTTGTGGACTTGTGCTCTGTGCAGTCACACAGCACTCTGCACTCTGGCCTCACGCCTGGGTTAGCACGGATGGACTGCTGCCATCTTCAAACTCCTCATAGCTGTTAAACAAGTGAGCCCACATTTTCATTTTTCTGATCCCCCGTGGAGCTGATCTTGTAGTTGGTGAGAATGCCCAGGAGTCAAGGTCTCCAAGGCCCTGGGGCGAAGCTGAGATGCTGGAAGCTCTGAGCTCTGTGTCTAGCGGGAGACTTACCAGGGCAGGTTAACAGCTTGATATGGAAATTCCCTGTGATGGAGCAGCAGCCAGTGCCCTTCTCCTAAATCAGGCCACGTTAGACAGTGGATCATCCTTTACAGGACAGCACACAGCTGGGCCCAGATTACAGGCAGCAGGGACTCCTGGAGGTTCTTGATTTCCAAGCTGGGCATGGAACAGGTGATCTACAAGCCAGCTTTGTATGCTGTGCCTCTAACTCTGTGCACAGCACCCAAAAATGGACTGGTCCACTATGGCCACAGGTCCTAGGCTAGAATCAACCAAGAGGAGGCTGGGGAGACAAGGGCTTAGGCAGACAGGGGCTCAGGTAGACCTGGGCAAGTGTGGGTATAGCTCTTCTTCTGGTTAATATGGCCTGGGTTTGAATTTCAACTCTGGTCAAGCTTTTTCATGAATCTGAGCCTCCGTTTCCTCGCTGGTTCATCAGGAGGAGCCATTGGGTCCTCATGGCCCAGACGTCAGCCCCTTTATGGGCTGATTCTGCTTGTGTCTAATAGTGTCCGCCATACCACCTTCGTGGAGCCTTATTTGCTGTAAGAGTTTTGATTGTGAGCTTACAATGCTTTGCAACTTTATCTGTGGGAAGACTTTGTAGGTGAGAAAGGTTGAGAAGTCCCTTTCTTGTGGTTCAGTTTTCAAACGTGTCTCGGTGACACTGTTTTCTCCCTGCCTGTGGGAGTGAGATGACTTTCCACAGGTTGTTAGTTCTCTTGCTCTTCCTTTGAAAACAGTCCTGGCTTTGAAAAGTCTCCTTAAAGATGTCAAACTTAGTGTATCAGTTTCCTCCTGGGAGCTTTTGAGATGTAAGCGAGCACTGTATAGAGAGCACTAAGTAAACGCTAGTTACTCTGATTATTGAGGATGCTACTTTCTATTTAGGAAAACTTAAATAATTTAGGAAAAAGAGAATTAGGATGCCAGGAGACTTAAAGTGCTTCAAACAACATGCCCAGAGCGGAGTGGGATGAGGGAAAAACCGAGTCTGCTTGTGAGCTTCTCTGCGAGGACACCGTGAGCCCCCCCAGGACATGGCGCCAGGACCCCCTTGCAGGCCCATCCTTACCCATCACCTCCATCCACCCTCCCTCTGCTTACCTTGGAGGGACACGAAGTGAGGCAGGTGCACAGCTGCCACGGCTCCTGGCTCGGCCTTGATGTCAAACAGAGGTCCCGCCACCATCCAGCTGTGCTGGGGGACAGCCCTGTCCAGCAGCTGGTCCCAGGCACAGAGTCCAATCTCGATGGTCACTGCCCTTCTCACCACAAAGTGGAGACCCGTGTTGGGCCAGTGGTAGTTGCCGGCCATGGGGAAGTGAGCTCTGGGCAGAACAGGGACGGGGCGACACTGATCACAGACTCGCGGGGCACCTGCTGGGTGCCCAAGCCCGTGCAGGGCAGGTGGATCCAGGGGGCGGCTGCGAGCCCAGGGCTTGGGATGGGCTGGCTGTGGGTTCGAGTCCTGGCTCCTCTGCTCTCTGAGTGTGAGTCCTGAGCAAGAACAGAACCTCCCCAATCTCAATATCCTCATCTGTAACTAGGGACAACGAGGCACCCCTCTTGTGGAATCAAGCACCTTGATGCATGGGGCAGCTTAACCCAGGCCTGGGTGGGCAGCTGTTTCTCTAACGGTGATGATAATGATCACCATTAAGTGCCCTTGTTTTTAAGGCTAATAAAGAACAACAACTACATGCCGATGGTAATGATAAACACTTGGAGCCGAAGCAACCTTTTGCAGAGCCCAGAAGTGGCTTTCCCAAGGTTCCCAGTGTGACAAATGGTGGGTTCGATGTCAGCTCCGGAGGGTGGGTGTTGGGAGTGATTTCCTCTCCCAGCTGAGATAACGTTTGTGGCAGAGTGGTGAGGAGCAGCGTGCGATGGGAGAGACCAGGGTCGTGATGATGGACATTTGTCCCTCACGACTGGGAACTCAGGGGCGAGGCCACCATGTCCACCCTAGGGCTCCCGGCACTAGGCTGGCACGGAGCACATAGTGGGCATTAATAAAACCAGAGCATGGAGATGAAAAAAGAGTACGTGGGATTTAAGAGATGCAAAAAATCAAATGGATTCAGACCCGAAGGATAAACGGCTTCTGCTTAGAACAAAGCATGTGCGTCATCTTGGGGGTGTGAAGGGCTTTGTGAACCCCCTGGTGTGACGATGGCATCTGGTTATGGCAGAAAGTGTTTTAGTTTGTATTTTTTCCAAAATGCATCTGAAATAGCTAAGGATAAAAGTGACCTTCATTTAAAACACTGTAGTAACAGAGCAGGGAACTCGAACAGCTGAAACAAACGTGGCAAGATGACTGCCGCGTTTGGGCCGTGGTGCAGTGGAAGTGCTTGTACTCTCCTGCGCATGGCACACAGTTTTCATAATTAAGCCTCTTTCTCAGCAGTAAAAGTGCTGATGCAGTATTTTAGCGCTGTCTTTTCATGATGGTTTTGTAAGGGGAGGGGACTCCCTGGTCTGCGGATGGGGTACAGAGTCTCTGTGGGAGCCCAGTTGGGGGTGGTGGGGTGTCCCAAGCCAGCGGGGGCCAGGCAGCACCCCCTCAACTCACCGGTACAGGTTCTTCTCTGTGTCAATCATCTCTGTAGCCACAGGCCCCAGGGGGCCCTGGAACTCATCTTCAGGGCCCAGAGGCTGCATGTGCGGGTCAGCCAGAGGGGCAGGAGAAGATAGACCGAGGGTTTCCACCTGCGCTACGCGGGGGGAGCTTCCCTCTGGAACAGACAGGGCAGCGGTCAGCGCTGCGATCTTCCACGTGGCCTTCCTAGCCCTAAGCTGGACAACTGATGGGACCCTTTCCAGGGCTGGGACGCCTGAACCATAGCAGGGAGTGTGTCTGCAGCCCCTGTCCCTCCTTCTGGGGCTGCCTGCTTGCTGGGGGAGGGGGGCAACGTGGCTGCCCTCCTAGCACCCCTGCCTGCTCTCCCCAATTCCCCTGGTCCAGAGCGTCACTCCCCAGCAGGCTCCCGGCAGGAACGTGGCTCCAGGGGGAGTCAGACAGGGTGGGGTGGTGATTCTGGTGTCAGAGCCCTTGGGCCTCAGTAGACAGGCCCTGGCTCAGATCTGGGCGTGAGAGATGCCCTGGGGAGGAGTCGTTGACGTGGGAGGGAAAGAAACCAAATCCAAGACCTAGAGTGGGGTGGGCACTCCTGGGGTGGTGGGGAGCTGCCCGATCTGTGCCGGAGACAGGGCATGGGGGATGACCTCTACCTACCCCGTACCCCACAATCAGGCTGCCTCCAGACCCCCACTTCAAGTACCTAAATCTGGCCTTTTCCGCTTGAGTGAGGACACGTGATCCCCCATCTCTCCTCCTCTGGGGTCCTCGTCGGGGGTCGTCACACTTGGCTTCCTGGACAGAGTTGTTCATAGTCCTGAGACTTGGGGGTCCCGTGGGGGTTTCTCCACGACATCCCACTGAAAACTCTCTCACCGAGGATGAGCTCATGGCCCCCGTGCAAGCGTTCCCCTCAGCCCTGCCTCCATAGATAGGTTCCCATCCACGCAGCCTCCCTGCCAGGACTGGGGTGTCATCCGGACTCGTCCCTCACCCCCTCTGCGAGCCGATGGGTTTCCAGCTTGGCACTACCTCCAGCACAGCCTCCTTTCTGCTCTCTTCTCTCACCTGCACGGCGCCACCCACTCCAGGCCCTGGTATCTGCACTGGAACCACTGCTGTTACCTTTGTCCCTCCCAGTCCATGGTCTGTACAGCAGCTGATCTTAACTATGAACCACCACGTCACTGCCGAAGATACCCCATTGCTCTTGGGGTAAAGTGGAAAATTTTTAATATTCTCCAATATTAAAATACTGTGCCCCCTTTCCTCCTCCAAGCCTTTGTGGAAAAACTCTCCTGGTCACCAACCACCTCTAGATGGATTGTCAAAATCACTGTCAAAAATCACCCGGAGGGCTGGTTAAAACAGATCCCTTGGCCACCTGAAGATTCAGATCTAACAGGTCTGCAGTGGGGTCCCAGAATTTGCATTTCTAAGGAGCCCCCAGAGTGCTGCTGCCCACACCTGCTGTCAGGGAGCCCGCGGGGTGCTGCTCTGGGCCCCTGGCTGCCCTCTCCCTCAAAGGAGCTGAGCCTGAG